>CM019701.1:5353607-5716107 GCA_009760885.1 Achatina immaculata
GGCATCCCCAAAATCCTTTAATACGGGCCTGACACCCCATCCCCAATATCCTTTATTATAGGCCTAACACCGCATCCCCAATATTCTTTAATACAGGCCTGATCCCCATCCCCAATATCCTTTATTATGGGCCTGACACCGCATCCCCAATATCCTTTAATACAGGCCGGACACCGCGTCCCAATATCCTTTAATACGGGCCTAACATCGCATCCTCAATATCCTTTAATACGGGCCGGACACCGCATCCCCAATATCCTTTAATACGGGCCTAACATCGCATCCTCAATATCCTTTAATACGGGCCTAACACCGCATCCCCAATATCCTTTAATACGGGCCTGACACCGCATCCCCAATATCCTTTAACGGCGTGGAAACGAGAATTTTACCTCTTTACCTTTTTACATTTTTATGTGCATAAATATTTGTTTTAACTGAAGCAGAATGCGTGGAACAGAGTGAAAGTTGTATGATAAAGGGCAGAATGTTAGCCATTGCTGCTTTCCCGATTATTTACGCTGTGATAAAGGGCAGATGTTAGACACGTCTGCTTTCCCAATTACTTACGCTGTGGTAATACATTTCGTTAGTTCGCTCGCTCTCGTTATTTTGTGACACTTCCTTCCGTGTAAATTAACATGAACAGAAAGTACCATACCAAAACACACTCACACACAAGAAAATAAATGGGGAAAAAAAAAAGAAATTGGAAGGAAGAAAACTGGCTATGAGTGATTAATGTGCACCCTTAGTTACGAAATGCAAGAGAAGACATAAAGCATTTCTGAATGGAGAGAAACATACGAGAAAATAACATTGGTTACTTCAACTGGGATGAAAACTATAAAAGAAAGAAAGAAAGAAAGACAATTATATGGATGGATGGATGGATGGATGGATGGATGGATGGATGGATGGATGGATGGATGGATGGATGGATGGATGGATGGATGGATGGATGGATGAATGGATAGATAAGCTCATAATTACCTGGATTGGTTAGCAACCCTAGAGGATAGGAATAATGGTCAGAGCCAGGCTAGTACCGGAAGTGCGCAAGTCTGGAAGGTCCGTCTCTGCCCAGGTATATAAAGAAAAGATGATAGAATTTTAACCGATCGGGATTTTGTAAGCTGAGCACGTACGAGGCCAGCGATCGGGGGAGCCATGTTATTGTTCAAGCGCGAGTGAGAAAATTTTATTCGTCGGATGAGAACCAATATGTGTTAGGTTAGTATGGGTTGTTATTACGTTATGTGGATTAATGTAAGCTGCGCTGTGGACTCCCTCGATCAATCTTAGGTAAATATTTTGTTAGTGATTGTGTTATGAAGGGGAATGAATAATCATCTGGGTATAATTGTTCTATGTAGGGTTTTGATGTTCTTATTGTTAGTGGTAACATATAAGTGATGCTTATTATATGCTCTTAATTTTATATCACTGATTATTATGCATATGCATGTGAATACATTCTTGCCAGTTAGTTATGTTTGTTACAGGCTGAATCGAACCTAAATATTTAGAAAATTGTTATAGTGATTTACGTTGATCACAATATAAACTGATAATTATCGTCATATATAGGATTCTTGCTTGATTTTGTTAACTGTGTAAACTGATGATTTATGTCAATATAAGTTGTATGATTATCTGAAGAATAATTGCGTCTGTTTTCCTTCATTGGTGTAGTTGTGAACGTGTAAATAAGTGTAACCTTTGACCTTTCATTTAAAGATAAATACCAAGAATTAAAATACATGTATAACATCGTGTAAACAACAGACATTTACGACCCCATCAAAAAATATTTTTTCTCACAGACAAACAGACAGATAGGAAAAAACATAAATGAAAAGAAAGAAAGAAAGAAAGAAAGAAGGAAGGAAGAAAAGAAAGAAAGAAAGAAAGAAAGAAAGAAAGAAAAGCAACCGTACAGGACAACGGGACAGAAGGACAGAAAACAGAACATATCTCAAAATGTTGCCCAGAATAAATCTAGCAATCTCCCCTGACACCATAACATATCTTCATCCCTAATATTGAACATGAAGCCCATTTGCCTGCAGCAGATGCAGCGCCCTCACGCGGCCGTAAGCCACGATATGTTATTGTTGTGCGTCAGAAAATTCCTGCATAAAAATATATGTACTTGACAAAGAAAGTTTAAAATCTTGAACTGGAAAATGTGTCCGAGAAAAGTGCAAGTCCTTGTTTTCCCTCCATTTATCGTTTCTATCACGACGGTTGGCGTTTACATATCAATGCGCCAAATTGTACAATTGTTCTGGGGATTATATTTTTAAGCGCGTTGTTTTATTTGAGTGCCACATTTTTTTACCGTGCGATTTAAAACTCTCTCTCTCTCTCTCTCTCTCTCTCGCTCTCTCTCTCTCTCATGTGAGTGTAATTAGTATGTAACTAAGTTGGATATATTTAGTTGTTTTATATTATTTGATTATGTTAATAAGAATTCAACCGTACATATTGTGTCCTTTGACATTTTAAAAAATGTTTATGTACTTTGTATAATTGACTTGAACTGATGTCATCTGTCTATGACAGACATAAAGTTGAGAGATAAAGGGCAGAGAGTCAGTTTATCTATCTATATCTATCTATCTATCTATCTATCTATCTCTATCTATCTATCTATCTATCTATCTATCTATCTATCTATCTATCTATCTATCTATCTGTCTGTCTGTCTATCCATCCATCCATCCATCCATCCATCCATCCATCTATCTATCTATCTATCTATCTATCTATCTATCTATCTATCTATCTATCTATCTATCTATCTATCTGTGCAAGATGATGATGACGTGATGGTGTGACAGGAGATCACCAACTGAGCTAAAGGCTTGAATGAGCGATCGGGTACTCTGGAGTAGCATAATAGCCAACGCGGCATCTGATGATGATGATAATGATGATGATGATGATTTTGATATTGTTCTTACAAAATGCCATGTTTTATGTTATGAATAACATGCCGAAATAAGGAAGAGTTAAGAAAAAAAAAAGAAATACAAAATCACAAGCATTTGTTCATTAACCACAAGAAAGGAAGTCTGATTAATGAATTAAAACTTGGCCTAGCATATTTCTACATTCTCGAAAAAAGCACAGAGGAAACCCAGCTTTTTCATGTTCCCGTTGAAGGCGAAACGCTGATAATATTCTAATTAATTTTAATGAACGATTTCCTGCCATTACTGGTAAATTTAATCCGCGACCAATCTCAGAATCAAGTCCCAAATGTCACAGTGACCCCCAGAACGCAAGCTTGCTCCCGTACTGTAAAAGATTTGAGGCCGCTGTTATTTGAAAGAATCATTTCCCAGTAATTCTTTGTGATTTATTTCCAAGCTCTTCTCGTTTGTTTTCGTTTTCATGTTAATGTTTAAAAATAGTCTGAGCTCAATCTCTCACTTTTTTCTATTCTATTGTGAACATTACTGTCACCTTTATTTTTTTTTTCTAAGTGCTCTCCCTTTTCTCTCAATTTTTGTTTATCTCCCCTAACTTTTTCTTCAGGTTAGCTCCCCTCTTTCCCCCACTACAATCAATAATTTCATTGCGTCCTTGTGAATGTTTCTGATGATAGCATTCTCTTTTCAAGTAATTCCATTTTTGTCCCTTCTTATTTTGTATTGAATCTTTGTCCAGAAAATACAGTTGTTCATGTTTCTCTCTCTCTCTCTCTCTCTCTCTCCCTAATGTATTTACGGACAATACTGTTTTGCATGTCTCTTAACACGCGGGTGCATTTCATTTTCCGTCTTTCTTTTCCATGTTCTTTATTGTACATGCATTCCAATTATATTTAGAGCCTGGAGTAAGCTGTCTCGAAAACTCTGGAAATGTGTGGGGCCCAGAGAAGAATTGGGGGGGGGGGGGGGGGGGGAATGGGGTGGGGTTAGCGAAGGGTCATTGAGCAGTAAGGGACTTGTTAATGAAACAAAAAGAGATGGATGGATGGATGGAACATTAATTGTACTAGGAGTCGTATTATTGTTGTTTGCTCCCTTTGATTGCCGGCTTTTGACTCTTTTTTTTTGTTTCCTCCCTTTGATTGCCGGCCTTTGAGTCTTATTGTTGTTTGTCCCCTTTGATTGCCGGGCTTTGAGTCTTACTGTTGTTTGTCCGCTTTGATTGCCGACCTTTGAATCTTATTGTTGTTTGTCCCCTTTGATTGCCGACCTTTGAGTCTTATTGTTAGTGTTATTGTTTATATATATATATATATATATAGTTTAGATTTTGACGTAGGTCAAAACAGAGGTAGATATTTGTAAATCAGATCTTGAGGTAGGCTAAAACAAAGGTAGATATTTGTAAATCAGATCTTGAGGTAGGCTAAAACAGAGGTAAATATTTGCAGTTTAGATTCTGAGGTAGGCCAAAACAGAGGTAGATATTTGTAAATCAGATCTTGAGGTAGGCTAAAACAGAGGTAGATATTTGTAAATCAGATCTTGAGGTAGGCTAAAACAGAGGTAGATATTTGTAGTTCAGATTCTGACATAGGCCAAAACAGAGGTAGATATTTGTAGTTTAGACTTTGAGGAAGGCCAAAACAGAGGTGGATGTTTATTAGTTATCGATTAAAGAGAGGGTTTTTTTTTCAAGTACTGTGAAGACCTGGCGAAAGACCGAGCCACTGGCGTTACGGTGCAGCATCATTTCAAGGTGAAAAGGAAAGATAAAGTTTAAAATCAAAAGATACAAGAGCACAGATATGAATCAGAGAAGCACAGAGATCTTTAGCAGACTCTACCGCCATAGGGACTATGACATTCTTTAGCCCCCGTCAGCCAGGCTAGACCTCTTAACAGGGTTACAAAAGGAAGCCTTGGACAGGGTCTTGATCTGCTATGGTTCGACCACCCTGACTTCAGTCATGGGCCGATGAGAGTAGGCCTTGCAATCATTCATACTGTTTCCTGTTACTGTGGACGATAATGAAAATCCAGGACAGAGAGAATGAATGAATGAATGAATGAATGAATCTTTATTTTTCAAGGGTAAAGAATTGGGCACGCAGGCCCGTCTTACATTCTGCTCTTCATCACTCCATCTTTCATTCTTCCGAGAGAGAGAGAGAGAGAGAGAGAGAGAGAGAGAGGATAGGTAAAGTTACATTTGAAATTTTAACCCAATATTTTAACCAGTAGGTTAGGTTTATAACTACTTACAAATGTACCAGTCAGGACCTACTTCTTGTACTTCTTTGCAGAGTGAATTTTCTTCAAATACCAACATTTCCACTAAGATAATTGTTTTTAAATTCTGGGTATTATCCAGTGTGGAATAAGCTTACATTGTCATTGAATGTAAGACAGAAAGTAATAAACTGTTATACCGAACCTAAATACTGATTGTATATGCTATAGAAGAGTTTTTCAAATATCATGGACATACAACAAAAAACACAACAAATATATCCATACTACAAGAACTTAATATTGAAGAAGGTTGACTAGTAAGGAAGATTAAACAGAGAAAGCTTTAATATTTTGGACACATTAAACGTCATGTGAATTTAGAGAAGACAGTCTTGGAAGGGTACATAACGGGAAAAAGAAAAGGAGGAAGACCAAGGTGAAGATGGCTGCAAGACATCGTTGATGATCTGCAAATGGATTCACCAGCAGCAGGCCATCTTGCATACAACCGAGAGGCCTACAGGAGAACTGTTAGGGAGACGAAGTTCCGCAAGGGACATGCAAACAACTGACTGACTGAATCTATTTTCCTATACGGATGTGAATCACGGACTGTTGGCAGGCAAATGAGTAAATCATTGGAGGCAGCAGAAATATGGTTCCTAAGAGAATATGAGAAGAACGTTGAGAACCCCATGGACAGCCAAATTAACTAATGAGCAGTGTTTGAGACAAGCTAATGAAAAACGTCGTATAATAACAAAGATACACAATAATTGGTGTATAAGTACACAACTATACACATTATGGGACGCTGGAACCACATGGGTTAAACTCGCTGTTTAGTTACACGTAACATCATCTTCTTCAATCATTATAGTACCTCTCCACTAAATCCACCCCTTGTTACTTTTCAAACTTCCTCACAGCATCACTCTGCAACCCCGCTATTTTCTCAGCAACCCCTCTTCTCTGCAACACCTCTTCCTCAATCACCTGTTTCAAATTCTCCTAGCTAGGCCAGTAGTGCGTCACTCTCTCTCCCCTTCCCGGTTCCCCATCCACCACTCCCAGTTACAACCCACCGACCACATGTCACAGGTCTCTATTTAAACAATTTCCACGTCCTACCAGATCTATTCCTGACACACACCGCCAGACAAGCCACACCTTGCAATTTACAGCTAAGTACTTTTTTTTTTTTACAGTATTCATGTAAATCTATACTTTATCTCCTCTCCCTATTTCTTCGTCCTGTATGTTTTTGTATGATTAAGGCTCACGCCGAAACGTCACAACTTTGTAATCGTTAAGTAATAAAGCTGCTCCTACTTTTTTCCAATTTTATACATTCTAATAACAAAGATAAAGTTATTCGGGCGTGTAATGAGAAGCAAGAAAATGGAAAACATTATAACAGAAGGCAAAACTGAAGACAAGAGAGGCAGAGAACGATCGAGAGAAGGCCTGACATTGTGGCACGGAAAGAAATCAGCAACAAGGTTACTCATAAATGTCAAGGACCGAAATTTGTGGAGGACTATGGCAGTCCACGCCGCCCGGCATGGCACATGATGATGATGATGATGATTTTTTAAAAAATACGAAGATCAAAGAAGAGAATACGGAACAATAAGGAGCACGTGTTTTAAAATAGGGGACATTTTGGTGTCACAATCCGAAATAACACGAATAGCAGGACAAAGTAAGAGAACACAGTTTTGTGGAATTAGACCTCGAAAAAATTGTAAACAAAGCACTTTATTGCTTACAAACACCTTTTTTTTGGAGGTGCGAGTTAGCGCAGTTCGTTAGTACGCTTTTCTCTCGTGGCTAGACCGCTGCTCGTCCTACCGGAGCCCGTGGTTCGAATCTCAGGTAATTCTCTTGTGATTTTTCTTTCTCTCAAGTCTCACTAAAGTGCTTTGTCTACGATTTTTTTCCAGGTCTAATCCTACAAAATTTGTTCTCTTACTTTACAGTGCATAAGCCTCGTTGTTTAATATTTATCTATCTATCTGTGCCTCTGACCCCTCGTGGAGCATAGGCCGCCAACAAGAGCTCGCCAGGCAGTTCGGTCCTGAGCCACTCTTTCCAACTGTTTCCATGTCTGGTTCATTATTTTGATGTCCGTGTCCAGACTTCTGCGCCAGGAGTTCCTAGGTCTCCCTCTCCTCCTTCTACCCTGTGGGTTCCATGTTAGGGCTTGCCTTGTGGTGCTGGATGTGGATTTCCGTAGGATGTGTCCGATCCATTCCCATCTTCTTCGTAGGATGTCGTCTTCCACTGGTTGCTGGCCTGTTCGCTGCTGCAGTTCTTGGTTACTTATGGTATCTGGCCATCGTATTTGTAGAATCCTTCTAAGGCATGTGTTAATAAATGTCTGGATTCGTTTCATGATCGTAACAGTAGTTCTCCAAGTTTCTGAACCGTATAGCAGAATGGTCTTTATCATGGTGTTAAATACTCTGATCTTCAATTTAACTGACAAGGCTGAAGTTCCCCATATTTTCTTCATCTGATGGAATTTTACTCTTGCCTTGCCCATTCTTGCTTTTACATCAGCTTCTGTTCCTCCCTGCTTGTCTATCACACTTATATATATATATATATATATATATATATATATATATATATATATATATATATATAAGACAAATCCTTAAAATACGGGAACTCTTCCCTTTAAAACGGGACGACTGGCACATTAATTACAATAAAGAACCAAAATAAAAACAAAAGAGCGCAGAACACATATTTTCGTCTTCTGCTGATTTTTGTTTCCTGTTCACGTCTCTGTTGTTGTACTAAATGTTCTAGATAATTAGACGTGCGGGCTGGAACTGTTCTGCTCCATTAAATCAATAACGCCCAGGAGGGTCGGGTCATGGCGTACAGATCCCAAGTTACGCCATGCCCGGCGTGGAAGCCTGCGGTTCATTTCGCCAAAACAAAGATGAAAATAGTTGAATCGATAACGACATGTTTTCGAGAACCGAAAAGACAGTGAGTTCTGTCTCCTTTATCTTAAGTCTAATCTGCATTCTTCTTCCTTCCTTCCTGCCTTCTTATTCTTCTTTCCTTCACTCAGTCCTTCTTCTTCTTCTTCTGTTTCTTCTTCTTCTTTCCTTCATTCTTTCTTCTTATTTCTTCTTCTTCTTGCTCTGTCGTCTTTCTTCTTCTTCTGTCTTTTTCTTCTGTATTCTTCTTCCCCTTCTTCTTCTTTCTTGTTCTTTTTTGTCTTTTTTCTTCTTCTGTTTTCTTTTTTTTCTTCTTCTTTTTTTCTTCTTCTTGTTCTTTCTTCTCTTTTTTCTTCTTCTTTTATCTTTTTTCTTCTTATTCTTCTTTCCTCTTCTTTCTTCGTCTTTCTTCTTCTTCTTCTTCCTTTCTTTCTTTCTTTTTCTTTCTTCTTCTTTCTTTTTCTTCTTCCTCTTCTTCTTCTTCTACTACTACTACTACTACTACTACTACTAGTACTACTACTACTACTACTACTACTACTACTACTACTACTACTACTACTACTACTACTATACTACTACTTTTTCTTCTTCTTCTTCTATCTCCCTACAGTTGCAAGATTGATATTTTTCGCTGCTGATCATATCAAGGTTATGATGCACGACATCACGTCGGACTAGAAGGTGGTTATGGCAGCTTTTTTTCAGTCTCTGAGTCGAATTAAAAAGCAAGGAGCTTGCAGTAATTCTTTAGCGCACTTCATCACCATGAGAACTAGACTGCCCTGTTAATTAGACGAGACCTGTTAGTGGGGGTACCAACAGAGAGGTGGGATGACCAGCTATGGTTCTTTAACCCTAATTCTACAATGTCAGCTATGGGTTGAGAGCGTCTTCACCCCCATACTTTCCTTCTCATCTGTTTCTACCTGTTTCATTCCCTCCTTTTTTCTACATGTTTCCTTCCCTCCTTTTTTTCTACCTGTTTTCTTCCCACCTGTTTTTTTATCTGTTTGCTTCCCACCTGTTTTTATATGTGTTCTTCCCACTTGTTTCTACCTTTTTCCTTCTCACTTGTCTCTACCTGTTTCCTTCCCACCTGTTTTTAATATGTTCCCTTCCCACCTGTTTTTATCTGTTTCCTTCTTACATGTTTTTATCTGTTTCCTTCCCACATGTTTCTATCTGTTTCCTTCTCAACTGTTTCTACCTGTTTCCTTCTCACTTGCTTCTACCTGTTTCCTTCCCACCTGTTCCTACCTGTTTCCTTCTCACTTGTTTCTACCTGTTTCCTTCTCACCTGTTTCTACCTGTTTAATTTCAATGGTTTTATCATTTGTATTCTGGTAAATTATGGCTTAAGGTCTGAACCATCTTCATTGCAATCTGGACATGTCCACAGTTGCTCAGAACCTCCCCTCAGCGTACCCATCAGTGTCCCGGGGCTGCTAGCGCCCGTCCTGTGTTGGCCGACAAGTCCTCTCTCGCGTCCACTATACCTCTGGTTCCTGGGTGTGCCAGTCTGTACTTCCAACTCTCTCAGTATAGCCAGCGACGCGAATTTGCTGCTCTGGAAGCCCTCCACTCTGCCTGTCTCTCTGATCGCGTTACAAACATCAGCTCGATCTAGTGGTTGTTCATCAGCGATGGCGGCACAGGCGGCCAGCCTATCAGCTCCCTCGTTCCCCAGGATGCCCGCGCGCCCAGTGAAAAAGATGAAGGTGACTCTGCGAATCGTTGATCTCTGCAGTGACTCAAGCCGCTGCCTGCATAGACGATCATACTCATTATCACTTTGTACGCAGACACGGACGTAGTCTGGTAAATTGTTTGCTTTTAGTGTCTTCTGTCTCTTCGCGTGTAGGTTCCACACTTTTGGCCATGATACCGTGTCGTACTTTCTTATAGTCTGTTCTCAGGTAGCAACTGTGTCTGGTTGTGTTGTGATCATTTTTTGTATACAATGTTGGGGGAATAAAGACGCTGTCCGATTAGGCAATCATCGACCCATAGCTGATATGTCAGCGTTAGAGTTAGCGAACCATAGCTGACCAAGACCCTGTCCCACTTCTCCGTTCGTACCACCAGTAACAGGCATTACCTGGCTAACGGGGCAGGGATCGCCATAGGCCCCATGGTGGTGGAGTCTGCTAAAGAAGCATTGCACACCGCTCCCCCAACCTGCTTTTTAGCTGTACTCCAGGACTGAAAAAGTAGCTGCCATAACCCGCTCCCACGCCGATACGATTCTGTGCTTCAACATCTCTACAGCATCGTCTGCAAAAAAACACCAGCTGGCAGTTACAGGTACAAGTACAAATGTATACAATGTTGCGACAACCAGGTAAAGCCTTACAAACACACGAAAGTGTTGCACAAACGAAGGCAAAGCGAAGAAGTGAACAGCTTAAGCTTGACAGTGCCACAACCAGATTCTCTTCCACCAGAACATCTGAAGACACAATCATCTGCAGTCCTTTTTTTTATCAAATTCTTTCCTGTCACGAACACGTCCACATCGAACAACTATCTCAAATCAGCTCTTAACACCTGCCAATCCAAGTCCAGCCAAGCCTTTTCCATTCAGGTGAAACTGATCTGGTTTGTTTTGAAACCAAGTCACTCGTCAAGGCTCACTATCTCCGGACATTATTATTTCCTTTCATTATCTCTGTTTTGAAATGTAGTTCCAAAATAATATTCTAATCGTTTTGTGCCAAAAAATAAATATGTCCAGAAAGGGGAAATATCCGGACTTTGACATGACTCTTACATCCTTCCCGTGCCGTTAAACGTCACACAGGGCTCGCATGCTAGTTCGGCAAATTTTCCTGTTTTCGGCGAGCTTTTCAACCTCATCAAGGAATTTTATGCTTACTAAATTGGCCTCTCATAACAATGTCCTCCTTAGACTTTCATGTGGTCGACCTCTTTTTTTATTGAGACACTCTATCAACAGTTGGCTGTTTCTATCAAACAAAAGCGTCTCGACATGACTTACTTGAAGAAAATAAGTTAAAAACTATCTCTCTCTCTCTCTCTCTCTCTGAACCTTAAGTGCCCAGGGCACATGGGGCTTCCGCAAGGGTTCTCCACAAATGCCTGTCCTTCGCCTTTTTTTCTGCTCTTGCCCAGGTGAGCCCTCTATTGCTCAACATCCTTTCTGTTGTTCTTCTCCATGTCTCTTTTAAAAACTATACTGACCATTTATTATACCAAAGATTCCTTAGATAAAAGTGAAGTTCACAGCTAATAAAATTATATACGAAACAGTTATTAAGACTAATAAGTTAGAAATATATTTCCCTCCCTCTCATTTCCCACCCTACCCCCTGAAATATTCGTTTGTCAGCCAGTCATTTGCATGTCCCTTGCAGAACTTTGGCTCCCTAACAGTTCTCCTGTAGACCTCTCGGTCGTGAGCAACATGACCTGCAGCTGATGCATATATTTGCAAATCATCAACGATGTCTTGCAACCATCTTCGCTTTGGTCTTCCTCTCTTTCTTTTTCCCATTATGTACCCTTCCAAGACGGTCTTCTCTAGATTATCATGACGTTTAATGTGTCCAAAATATTTAAGTTTTCTTTATTTAATCCTCTTTACTAGCCAACCTTCTTCAATATTAAGTTCTTGTAGTATGGATATATTTGTTCTTTTTTGTGTCCATGATATTTGAAGAACTCTTCTGTAGCATTTTCATTCAAAGGCATGTATGTGTTTCTCAGCTGTTTTGTTAAGTGTCCAGGTCTCACAGGCATATGTTTTACGTTGTAATAAAATAGTTATAGTGTAAAATGTGAAATTTCCGTTTCCGTGCCATTAAGGGATATTGAGGATGCTGTGTTAGGGCCATATTTCCAAGACCTTTGGTACTTGAAAATCCAATGTAGTCAGTATCGCCAGTGGGCCGTTAGAGATTTCTCTAGTACTCATTTTTAGAGGCTGGGTGGACCCCGGGGCTTTTGTTTGTTTGTTTTTTGTTTTTTTTTGGTGTAGTGGTACCGGAAAAAAAAGAAAAATCCCCACCGGTACTATCAGATTTGTAGACCGAGCATATACCACTCAGCCAACCAGACCACCTCACTTTCAGTTATGTTGACAAAAACAAAACAAAAAAAAAGTTAATTTATATGCGACTCACTACTCCTTTTCACCATATAAATGTGGCCCTTGAAGTCACTGAAGTTGAGCACACTAGGACTTCTTACATTTTACATCTATCACCCTCCCCGTGCCGTTAAACATTACATATGGCTCGCAAGGTAGTTCGCCAAGTTTTCCTGTTTTCGGCGAGCTTTTTAACCATAAAAAGGGATTTTATGCCTACTAATTTGGCCAGTATAGCAAGACACGCACTGACATGGATTCCTCAAGGAAACAGAAAACGAGAAAGACCTAGACTTACTTGGAGACGAGAAATTATGACAGTGCTCAGAGACAAGGGATACACATGGAAGGAAGCAGAGAAGAATTTAAAGAACAGGGATGACTGGAGAGCCTTTATCAGTGACCTATGCGCTCTCAAGGGAGTGAAAGGCGATGATGATGATGATGATGATGACGACGATGATGATGACGATGATGATGATGATGATAAATAATTTGACCTCTCTCAACAATGTCCTCTGTAGAGTTTCACGCGGTCCGCCTATTTTTCTTCGACTTGTTGTATTCCACTTTACAGCTTGTTTTTGGGACCACCCGGACTATCTGATAAAAATTAGTTCTCATTTTGTATGATTTAACTTTTCCGCGCTCAGTTTATGTATTGTTTTATTTCCAGATAGCAGAGGCGATTCCGAGAGAGCCAGTGACATGCACGTCAAGGACATACCTGTCTTGATGGTGGAACCTCCAGGCTCACCTCTCTCCAGGCCTCGGAAAAGTCTACCAGAAAGTGAGTGAGAATCCTCTTCTTTCTTTCTTTCTTTCTTTCTTTCTTTCTTTTTGTTAACTGTGTTTGCATGATGTTCGTTGCATTGATGCGATAAAGGTGATGAAGCACAATATCATGTCGGATAGGAAGAGGAGGACAGTGGCTCGCTTTTTTTTTTTTTTTGTCCAATCCTAGAGTGACATTAAAAAGCAGGGGGTGTATAATAAATAAGACAACAAATATTGTAGGATTAAACCTCGAAAAAATCGTAGACAAAGCACTTTAGTGAGACGTGAGAGAAAGAAAAATCACAAGAGAATTACCTGGGATTCGAACACGGACTCCGGTAGGACGAGCAGCCGTCTAGCCACGAGAGAACAGCGTACTATCGACTTAGCCAACTAGCACCCCAATATATAATAATATATAATAGTGTATAATACTTCTTTGGCAGACTCCACCACCATGGGGACCATGACATTCTTCGTCTATTTAGCCAAGCTAGACCTGTTACTAGAGTTATCAACAAAGAGCTGGGATGGGCTCATGGTCTGCTATGGTTCGTCAACCCTAACCTCTGCTATGGGTCAGTGACTGCCAGAGTAGACACCGTGTCTATATATATATATATATATATATATATATATATATATATCGCCAACGAATATTTCGGCCACAGGTTTTGTTCAGGCACGGCAAAAAGAAAATATTCACTTAAACACGCAAAGCGAAATTTATTCATTTTCAAACAGCTCATCTACAATCAAGGTTGAGAGTGAATTTCTTCCTTTACTTTTTTTACTTTCTAATTCAGCACACGCCAATTTTTTTTCCTCTTGGTATGAACAACTGGTAATGATTGTTTGGTGGCTCTTGGTGAATATGTCTTGTGAGGTGCAATGCGATTTTTTTAATATGTTTGTCTGTAGCTTTTAGTCTTGAAGATCATATAGTTTACAAAGATCCAGCAGTGACGAGAGCATACATATTCATTGATGGACTTTCCCTTTCAGCACTGGCGGTAGGTCGCACTTGATCGTTTCACGTTCTCACAAAAGACACGGCGATTCTTGCGATATTTAATATGGGAGCTGGATTTCTGCGCTGCTGTAGAAGATGTCACAATGCATGGGACATAAGAAGGATTAGAACAGTGTCAGTTTGATTTGACAGAGCGAGTGCTCTTGGTGAGCAGGTCAAAGGGAAACTTTGCCCTGAATGCACTGGGCAAAAGTCGAGTAATGAGCATGTAATATGAGAAGCGAGTGAGAAAATTATAGTATAAAAACCACTCAAATTTGGAAAGGCAACAGTACAGATTGAGAGCAGATTCAGAGAGAGAGAGAGAGAGAGAGAGAGAACACAGCAGATTAGATTCAGAACAAATGTTAATATGGAAGTACGTTAGAGTAGAATGGACAAGTTTGTCCACTTCATTTTGTTTAGGAGAATGATTAGGATGTAGCTTATTGTCCATCGTTGACGGCTGTATTTTCCTTGTTTATGACAAGAGTTTAGCAGTTCATGTAGGATGTAATTTAGTTAAGAGTCTTGGTCCTTTCAAGACAGACTGAATTTTTCAGGAATGATGTTGTGTTTTCTGGTAATGATTTTTTTGCTGTCGTTAAGTTGTTTTTTTTTCCTTTTGGATTGAATCTTGCTTCCCTATGGCGGAGTTGTTGCTCCTGTTGCAAATCATACTTTTCAATGTTTCTTTTATTGAATAACATCATACCTCATCTGATCAGGTCGCCAGCGTCTTTCCATCATTAAAGATGTTGTGCTTTTGTAAAGCAGTTAAATCTCGACTCTGACTCATGAAAAGTCACTGATGATATCTGTCAGTGTCGTAGGTTGGTTGATAGTCTGGATGTCAGTAAAGTTGGGCACTGATGTTATCATAAAGTCTCGTTTATTCCTGGATGGCAGTTGTTACTAAGCTTTTATTTCTGTAGCGGTATATTGTAGTCCACAACCTTCATGGCCTCAGTTTCCTGATAAGCATTTCTCCTTCCACCTGCATTTGTTTTTTCCCTTGCTTCTGTTTCTGTAGCAGTCTGATAGTTTTGTTTTTTTTCACCAGATAGGGTTGCTGGCCCTATGCCGACCCTCCTTAGTGGCCTTTTACGATCATGTGTGGTAGGGTACATGGAGAAAAACAACAGAGAGGATGTTGAGCAATAGAGGGCTCACCTGGGCAAGAGCAGAAAAAAAAAGGCAAAGGACTTGCATTTGTGGAAAACCCTTGCGGGAAGCCCCATGTGCCCTGGGCACTTAAGATTCAGAGAGAGAGAGAGAGAGAGAGAGAGAGAGAGAGAGAGAGAGAGTGTAGTAGCTGTGCTATAAAGGAAGAACACAGTCATGTACATTTTCAAACTCATTAATGCCAACTAGGCATACAGCACACAGCTGGCCAGTTTAACTAAAATGCCCTTCAATAGTCTTGTAAAGTATCGAGTCAAACTATCCTATCACAATGTAGGTTGTAAGTGCTTGGGTCTGTTGTGACTCTTCGTTGTTTGATTGAGTGTAATGCGAACAGCAACGCACAAATGCGTCAAATGAGCAACAGTGTCGTCATTGCTTTCAAGATATAGGTCGGTTCCGTGTGCCGAGCTACTGAGTTTAGTGCTATGGCACCACTGTGAGCTGTGAACATAAACAGCATTGATTGTTCTTAGTTATGTCTATCCGGCTAATAGTGAACTGTGGTCTTTTGTGTGTCCTGGTTTGGCTTGTCGCCTTGGCCGAGAGCGACGCTGACTTGTTTCGCATGTGGACTGTTGTGGTTCATAAAATGGCGTCCTCAAAGGGCGGCTCATTATCAAAGACTGAAGCGAAGGATCGTTGATGGACAGTCTGTGCGATAATCACTGGCACAGGCGGTGGTGCGATTATGGGAGTGTCTCGTTTGCGATAATACTGAGAACCTAATGCTGAAAACTGAGTTGATTAGAATGCTTGTAACACAATCACTACTATCACATTTTCACACACACGATTGCATACACGCAAACTTTCTCACAGTCATACGCACACCATTCTCATACATTCTCACACATACTTTCCCACGCCCATTCCACTCTCACTTCAAGCTATCATCATCATCATCATGTGCCATACCGGTAGGCGTTGTCGGCGATGCTTCTCCACAGATCTCTGCCCTTGATATTTTCCATATGCATAGTTAGTGGCTTTTTAATTAGGTTTGATGCCATCGCATCGTTGTCCGTGTTTTTTTTTTTTTTGTATTTTTTCTTGACCTCTTTTCCCGTTTATCTTTCCTGTTGTTCTGATGTTTTAATGCTCTCCCCTTATCATTATACGTCCAGCAAATCATCACCAGTCCTCTGTACTCCCATTGGAGCATATGGCACCAACAAAGGTTCTCCGGCCTGTCCTGTGCCGAGAAAGTCGGGATACCTCAGATCGTGTTTTCCTGCTTCCTTTAGTTCTTCCTGTACTGTGTGTCTCCATGTCCCCAATGGTCTGCCCCTCTTTCTTTTTCCTTGAGGTGTCCAAGTCAAAGGCGATGTAGAGGTGTCTTGTTTTCTTCCATTCGTAGCATGTGGCCCAGTCATTTCCATCTTCGTCGTTTGACCCATTTAGTAATGTTCTCAAAAGCGGTCGATCACTTGAAACTCTAAAAAGAAGACATTGTAAACAGAGGTCAAACTAGCAGGCATAAAATCCCTTGATGAGGTTGAAAAGCTCGCCGAAAACAGGAAAACTTGGTGAACTACCATGCGAGCCCTATGTGACGTTTAACTGCACAGGAAGGACGTAAGATGTAAGTAATGTTCTCAGTGATGAAGGCCTCTTTCTTGCGGATTTAATTAGGTTCCTTTCTTCATTTACTTTTCTTAGACATTCCCCATCTGTCATCATAACTGTCCATAGTACTCTTTATATTCTACTAAGTCACATCTCTCTTGCCTCTAGCGATCTTTACACTGATCTGTTAAACGATCGTGACTCATATCTATAGAACGGCTCAGTGTAGCATTATAGAATTGCTTTTCAGATACTCAGTGATAGATAAGATGCTTCTCATTTATTTGAGAGCTGTTTTGGCTTGGTATGTTCTATTCTTGATTTCACAGGCGCGTATCCCGTCTGATGTTATTCGAGTGAAAAAAATATAAATGTATATGCACGTCTCGAGGTTCATGTTATGTTTACTCAAAATTAAGGGCGTCTGTATTATGAATCATCATCGTCAGGTGCCCTACCGACTGGCGTTGGCTATTATGCTTTTTCCAGAGCTCCTTCATGCAGGCCATTAGCTCAGTTGGTGATCTCCTCTCACACCATCTCGTCAGACGGTCCAGTATCATTTCTCTCGGTCTTCCTCTGGCTTTTCTTCCTTCTATTTTTCCAGTTGTAACAATATTTTCAATGCCCCCTCTTCTCATTGCATGTCCTATGAAAGTACACACACACACACACACTCTCTCTCTCTCTTATTTTTTGACAAGATTTTTTGTCTCTCCAGATCTTCTCATACATTCTTCATTCGTTATTTTTGCTGTACAGGGGATTCGCAACATTCTTCTAATAAACCACATTTCTGCTGCTTCCAATGACTTTTGTGCGGACCTGCCTATTGTCCATGATTCACTTTCATATAACAAGATAGGTTCAATATAGCATTTTAGGACTCATTTTCTAACATTCATTGATAAGGATGTGTTGCATAATATGTTTCTCATTCTCTGAAATGCAGTCTTTGCTTGGCCTTTTCTGTTCCTAATTTCTGTTCTGCATTTCCCATCTGAAGTTATTACTGTTTCAGTAACACAATAATTGGTGTATAAGTATACAACTATACACTAAACACTGCAGTAAAGCTGTGATACTAGAATGTATAGAATCGGAAAAAAGTAGGAGCAGCTTTATTACTTAACGATTACAAAGTTGTGACGTTTCGGCGTGAGCCTTAATCATACAAAAACATACAGGACGAAGAAATAGAGAGAGGAGATAAAGTATAGATTCACATGAATACTGTTTAAAAAAATTTTTTTTTTCTAAAAGAGTACTTAGCTGTAAATTGCAAGGTGTGGCTTGTCCGGCGGTGTGTGTCAGGAATGGATCTGGTAGGACGTGGAAATTGTTTAAATAGAGACCTGTGACATGTGGTCAGTGGGTTGTAACTGGGGGTGGTGGATGGGGAACCGGGGAGGGGAGAGAGAGTGACGCACTACTGGCGAATACTTCGAGCAAATCAGTGGTGTTGCTATGGGAACGAAAATGGGTCCCAGTTATGCATGTCTATTTATGGGCTTTCTGGAAGTCAAATTATGGGAAACCTACACTGGCAGATTTCCAGAATTCTATAAAAGGTACATCGATGATGGCATTGGAATTACAAGTATGCCACATGAAGACTTTAAAAAATGTATTGAATTCGCCAATACACTCAATAAGAACATAAAATTCACTTATGAAATCTCTGACAAGTCTGTCAATTTTTTAGACATTAAAATTTCTATTGGCACAAACAGGCTTGTCACCTCTGTATTTTACAAGCCCACCGATAGCCACACCTATTTGCTTTACACATCTTCCCATCCTGAAGCCTGTAAGAACTCCATCCCATATTCCCAACTCCTCCGTCTTCGCCGCATATGTCAGGATAATTTGGACTTTATAGACCAGTCCAACAAGTTATTAGAATTTTTCCGTCATCGCCACTACCCAGAAAGGGTCCTTCGTAAAGCCTTCAACCGTATCCAACTAGTGAGCCGCAAAGAAGTATTCAGGAAAAAGCCTGTTACTCCATCTGACAGAGTTAAGTTAGTACTGCCTTTCCACCCGCATGGTCAGATGGTTAAGAAAATCCTTTATCGTCATCTGCCGATAATCCAACTCGACTCTGACACTCGTGACATCTTCTCTGATCCACCCATATTGGCATACAAACGTGAGCCAAACCTTAAGGACATCCTCGTTCACAGCCACTTGAAGCAGAGCCTTGCATATGTTGGCACCAGAAAATGTAACCGCCCCCGCTGCGTTACCTGCTTGTTTGGGAAACGAAAACAATCACCTTTCCCAAAACTATCCTCACTCTTCATGAGGGATTCACATGCGAGTCCCGAAATGTGATATATGTCATCGTTTGCAAAAGATGCAGGATAACATATATCGGTGAGACTGGCCTCAAATTAGGGACCGCATGCAAAAACATCTGTACGACATCGCCCAGCATGCTTCGAAACCAGTCCCAAATCATTTCAATGGCCCCAACCACAGAGGCAAATTTTATTTTTCGGCTTTGCTGCCCTTGAAATAAATAAACCATTGTAACTTGTTCGAAGCGTGTGTTACAGAAAGTAACCCTGCACGATAGAAGCCGCGGTTAGTAGTTTGAATCTAACCCTATTTCAAGCCTGTCAGATGTTTTTTAAACGGAGATTTTATGTGATGATTTGAAAATTCCATTCGAATTCCTTCACAAATTTCATTATTTCACTTTATAATACATATCTTTTAATAATCATCACTTGCCATACCGACTGGTGTTGGCTATTATGCTTCTCCAAAGTACCCGATCCTTCGTGCAGGCCATTAGCTCAGTTGATCTCCTCTCACACCATCTCGTCAGACTGTCCAGTATCATTTCTCTCGGTCTTCCCCCCCCCCCCCCGGGCACTTCTCCCTTAATTTTTTTTTTGTTGCTGTTACACTATTTTCAATGCCCCCTCTTCTCATTGCATGTCGTATGAAAGTACATTGTCTCTCTCTCTTATTTTTTTTATGTTTGGCAAGACTTTTATCTTTTAATGATCCTATTTATTTTACCCTTTTTTTAATGTTGTACCTTTAAACATTAATTTTGTCAAACAAATGAGTATCATATAATTGGTATGAATATTATCTCGCCCAACGTGTATAACAGTACTAAGCCAGATACAACAGGCCGATAGATGGAGGGACAAGAGTTAGGTTGTTCAGCCGGCCCTTGAGTTGGGTCCATCTTGATCTAATGCCTCATCTATGTTGACGTATAAGGTACCCCACAAACAAACACTTCACTTGGAGGCGTTAACGAAGGATAAGACTATAAACCTTCCTAACACAAATTTTAACATTTTAACTATTTCACCCCAAAACAGCACTAGGTAGATCCTGCAAATCAATGCTCAGAGCTATATTTAGGTAAAGGTAATCCTGTCATACCTTAGAGGCACATAGGGATATGGTGTTAGTGCCCATATTTTCCTTGACCTGTCAGCACACTAGAGGGTGATATGGTCAGTATCACGCCTGGCTGCCTTTTCCTTCCCCAACTCCAGAAGAAGTCGGGTACCCATTTCTACAGCTGGGTGACTGGGGTGCCGCCGGGCGGATTCGAACCCCCGACCTTCGCCATGAGAGACCAGTGCACTAACCACTTCACCTTTTTTTAAGATCATGTCTACTAGGTAAATAATGAACATTCGCTTACATGAGTGTTTCCCAGGCTTGTTCGGGCTGTCGCCCCCTCCTCCCTTCCCTTTCCTTTCTCCCAGGCCACCATCCTCACAGCCCCCCCCCCTCTTCCTCCCTCCCCAACGTTGTATACTATTCTTACACTGTCCTATTAAACTAGGACATGCGTTACACAGCTAATAACTCCAGCAAGCAAACCAATTTAACAATATGAAGGAGTACATTTATAACTCACCTATTACATTATTTCCTCAACTTTTAATGTGGTGGATGAGTTTCACGCAGGAGCACAAGTTTCTCAATATCAGGTTATATGCAGGAAACTCTCTACCGTAGAGAGCGGAACAACAACACAACTCCTTCAGATCATCAGAGGAAGTACCCCCCCTCAGACAAGTGTTTCGGCCCTTTAAACTCCTGACACTCTAAGGGGGGTGGGCCCCTCTGGGTCATGACTCCCAGAGGTCTTGTGAGTTGTTGCTTTTTTTGGTCCCGGGATCGAACCCATGATCTTCCAGTTGCCACGCGTCTTTAGCGATTTAGCTATGGAGGACTGGTATTGGTTGTGGCAAATGAAATTACTTATGCTCCCAATGCTTGTTTCGCATACTCCACAGCCAGCATGAGGCCTTTTCTGCTGTTTCTGAAAGGCTTCTCAATGCCCTTGCTCTTGCTTGTCCCTTTATGCCCAGTTGCTTACATAGGTCATATGCTGATGTTGCTAGGAATCCTCTTGCTCCCATTTCTACAGCTATCACTTTTGCCCTGATTCCTGCCCCCTGCCTCAGTTGCTTGACCAGATCATTGTACTTCTCCAATTTGAATAAATGCTGTTAAAAAGTACTAAGAAGTGAGATATTACTGTCCCCGTCTGCTGTTTCGTTTTTTCCTCAACGCTTTCCCCCTCCTCTCCCCCCCCCCCCCAATTGGCTCCTTTTCTTCCAGCGCCCACAGGGAGGGAGCGTTATCGCCCTCTTTGGGAAACACTGCTTTACATGGACAAAACAAGATATCATTTTACTCTCACTATCTCTCTCATTCGAAACAATTATCAGAAGGAAACGAGAGCTGAGCCGTCGAATAGATTTTAAAAATTTCTTAATAGGTCACCGAAGGCACCCTTGTGGACTGCTACATCAGCTCTACTAGTTCCCAGTCTTGCATTTAAGTCCTCCATGATTAGAACATGTTCCTCTTTACTTATGTTGTTTAGTGTGCCATGGAGGCTGTCAAAGAACTCCTCACATTCTTCCTCAATGTCTGGTGCATTACAAGGAGCATATATTTGGACATAGGTTGTGGTCTCCTCACTTTCTTTTATTTGGACAGTTATAATTATTTCTGATATATATTTTGTTTTCAAGATTTTGTCAGCAGTGTTTAGGTCTATGATCATTCCAACACTCTGTGTTGGTCTTTCTTGATCACACATTCCGGAGTATAGGAATATATAATTCTGATGTATTTGTTTACAACCTTTACCTCTGAGTTTGATGTCTCTAACTCCCATTATCTTTATTTTTCTCCTTTTCGTTTCCTCCATTAATTCCTCCTTTTTATCATTTATGCCACATATGTTGATAGTACATACTTTAAAAATCGCTTTTCTGTCTCTTTGAAGTTCAACCTTTCTGAATCGTTTTCCATTTATATCAGTCCGTGTATTCTTCCTGTGTTTTCTATGAGCGGTGAAAAGATCCACCGTCGGCTTGCTGGGCCAGTCGCGGTTTGAGGGTAGAATTTAACGCAGGGGAGCCCATCTCCCTGAACAGAACATAAATGTCAGCTTCACATTTTTATGCTGTGTCACGATGTCACAGCACACGGATCAAGCTTACTTGCTTTATGCTCCATCTGACACTGTGTTAGGTCACTTTGTATGCCTTACCAGAAACAACTGAGAAAAAGAAAAATGTCAAATCCTCTAAATTAAATTATTCTGTCTCGTGTCTTTTAGATTTTTACTCTTTATCTACTTTTAGTCTGTTTTAATAAATCTAGCCATTTATGTAGTCTGACTTTTGAGAATCCTAAGTTTTAAAAATTTTCTTAAGTCAGCATGTCAAAACAACTACTAGCTAGCATAATTAAATCGTTTTCTTTCTGTTTAAAAAAAAATGCGCTCTCTTTATTAAAAAAAAAAAGAAAATCATCTAACAGGACTTGATCATTCTGACCTTGGGCCAGCCCGGAACGAATTTTTTTTCGTAATCTTCAGCCAAAACATTGAAAATAATAAACGAACAGACTTTATTTTCAAAGGGTTAAGAAAATAAAGTCTATTCGTTCGTTCTGAAATCTGGTCAAGCATGTCGACCTTCTTCAGCTGCTCGTCTTTTCTTTTATTTATTTATTTTCTCCCAACAGCCAGCGCCAGCTCACACAACATGGACTCTGGACCTGACCTTTACACTCTGACATACGCCCACAGGCAGAATTCAAAGTACAGCGAATATATTTACCTCTCCTTTCTTAGCTTACCTCTTCTCTACCAAAATGATTCCACTCCCTTATACCTTGTACTACAACATCCATAGCCGTTGGTAATTATACCTCTTTTTTGCTGGTTTTAATATTTCGGTGAGATAGATCTTTATGACATAAAATGCATCTTTTTCAGAGTCTCGCTCATTTGTTTTTTCTAGTCTAGGATGTATGTTACATCCTTGCTTTTGCACCCAGTTTCTGTTTCATGTTTTAAATTGTCTAGATTTCACAAAGTAATTAATACTGGCTATATCTAACTGCGGTGGTATAGTGGCTAGTGCACTAGCTTACCGATCAGAAAGGCCGTGGTTCAATTTTCCCCACTCGGGGGGAATTTTTCTGACCTAAAAGGCATCGGAATTCACCCAGCCTAAAAAAAAAAGTACACTGGGCTTCCCTAGGAAGACAAATGCAACGTGACAGGTGCTGGAATCTCTGTTAAAATGTTGTAGTGGCTTGAAAATGGGGAATGATTCACACTCCCTAAAAGCATGCAAATGCTAGGGGTCATAGAGTTATATCTCGCATTGTAATCTCTTTCTCCGTGTTAAGTAGCACTGTAATCCTCTTTTCGTCATTCTTAAGAACTTTTTCTTATATATAGCTTCATAACGGATAAGCGGGACAGTGTCTTGGTGAGCTATGGTTCGCCAAGCCTGACGCTAGCATGACAGTTACGGTTCGCTGACTCTCAGATGTAACAGAGCGCAGTGAGGACTGCTACCTAGGTATGAAAAAAAAAACCCTGTGGTGTGCTCGGGAAGGGAGACAAGCGAGAAAAAATGAATCGTCTGCTCAACTACACACTACACACATGCTTCCAATAGCGCATTCCGGCATCTCCTTTTGGCAGTCGAAGGGCTCGTCGTAGACTCGAAGGCTTCATATTTTCTTTTATCGTCGCAGTTTTCGTATTCAAAGGTACAAGGACAAGCAGAATAGTTTACGTTTGTGCGTTTATTCGGTCTTTCTAAAGAAACATCGCGGAGAGGAGGTCGAACAAGGCTGCTCACTCCATCAACCTACAATTAGACATAATTTTGGTCGTGTATATATTGTGCGTAGCAGCAGAAGTAGCGTGTGCTTTTCTGTGCTGGTTATTTTTGTAAATATCTTTCGATCGCACAGATTTTGTTAAGATTATCATTTCTGTATTCCAGACGAGTTGAAAGATACTCTCATCTTCAGGATCATGCGGTATTATCTAGCAGTGTATAATCAACGTATAACACCCCGTTGTGTGTAGTATTTAGTACCTAATGTCTGTGTTTATGTAGTATATGCTCAATGTCTGTTTCGTAAAAGGCTTGCAACAAGTTTTGTAACGTGTCATAGCGCTGTATGATTATAACACATCTAAGCCGATTTAGTTTGGCATAAGACTACCAACTTTATCCTGAAACCCATATAGAGGCGACTCTAGAAAAGAGGGGGGAGGGGGGAGGAATTGTTATGGAAACTCGCAACATAACAAACTGAGCAACAATCTAATTCATGGGCGATCAGAAAAAGGAGATGGACAAACGTCGGTCATGTGATGAGAAGAAACACACTATCCCAAAACAAGGTATCAAGTGGAACACAACCGGCCGAAGAAAAAAAGAGGTCAACCACGTGAAACTCTAAAGAGGACATTGTTAAGAGAGGCCAAATTAGTAGTCATAAAATACCTTGTTGAGGTTGAAAGGCTCGCCGAAAACAGAAAAACTTGGTGAACTACCATGAGAGCCCTATGTGACGTTTAACGACACAGGAAGGATGTAAGATGTAAGAAGATTTATGTATTGTTACTGACCCCCCACCCCTATTCCCATTTATTTTCCCTGTTGTTATGATGTTTTCAAGCCCTCCTCTTTTCATTATATGCCTAGTGAATGATGCCTGTCATTTTGTTATGGATTTAATTAGGTTCCTAACTACATTTGCTTTTGTTTGATATCCCTTGTTTGACATTTTAGCTGTACATGGTATAATATTCTTCTAATGAGCCACATTTCTGTTGCCTCTGCTGATCTTTCCATCGATCTGTTCATCATCCATAACCCATAATGATGATGATGATGGAAAGGCAACAACCATTATTTCAGCACAGTGTTTCATCAGTGACAACCAGATTGAGAAAAACAACAGATACATACAGAAAGAAAAGAATCACATAGATCAAAGTGTCATGAACTTTATTTGCAAAGGGTCAAGAATTGAGCATAAAAATCTGTTTTACAGCCTGCACTTTATTTCTCAACTTTCATTTTATTACAAACACTTAGCATCATTTTAGTACAGGTGTAGTATATAATGTAGCACACAGGAGGAACAATTTAAGTTAAAAAAATTTGCACATTCAGTCTCCTATCCATACTTTCGACAGTACAGAGGAACTGTGATGTATTCTTCTTCTGTGTTCAAGTATTGGTTGGTCTTCTCCAGGCATGAGTGGGAGCCCCATTGCTTTTCTTTCAGTCCCTTTCCCTCAGGCAAGATCTGCTCTTAGAGGTTTGAGTAGGTTGGACAAGTCTGCAGGATATGCTCTGGTGTTTGGATACCAAAAGTTGTGGGGACAGTCATGTGTGTGTGTGTGACAATTTTAAGTCAGTAGATGTAGCTTTCAAGAACAATGCAGAGATAAGACAGATGAGGAAACAACAACATGTCTCATGGGTGATCAGAAAAAGAAGATGGACGTATGTAGGCCATGTAATGAGAAGAAACAATCAGAGAATACCAAAACAAGCTATCAAGTGGAGCACAACAGGCCAGAGAAAAAGAGGTCGACCACATTGAAACTCTAAAGAGGACATTGTTAAGAGAAGCCAGTTCAGTGGGCATAACATACCTTGATGAAGTTGAAAGACTCACCAAGAACAGGAAAACTTGGCAAATGACTATGTGAGCGAGCCCTATGTGACATTTAATGGCACAGGAAGGATGTAAGATGTAGCTCAGGGATCTGCAGTGTCCTGTTCTTAGATGGCAGATTGTAGTTTGCTGCTATCACTGTAGTTGATGAATAGAGTCTTGTTTCTGTTTTCATGTTTTGTTTTCCAGTTGGTGTTTAGTTTGTTGTGGATGTTGGTTTATTGCTTCTTGGTATGTTCTTGGGTGGATGATTTGTTCCATTCTGCTGCCTGCCAAGGAGAGGGTATCTGCCTTTTTTTCATTCCCATTTACCCCGCAAACAACTGAACTAACACTTGCTAGAAGATGAGTTTGTCAGTTTAACAGTTTGAATGAATATTGCAGATGCAGTCTTTCTAGAAGATTAGTTTTCGGTTTAAAAATTTTAACGAATGGTCTATGCCAACCAGGTGTTGGTCATTTCCAAAACCATCTGTCCTTTGCTCTTTCTATAAGATGTGTGTTGGACCATGCTCCATGCCACTCTTTTAGTCCATCAAGAATCTTGTTTCTTTGTCTTCTTCTGTCCCTTTTTTCCCCTCCAGTTTTTCTGTTGTCACTGGGTGTTCCAGTTTGCCTCTTCTCCATGGCTCTACAAATCTGTATTGTCATGTTCTGAATTTTGCCATAACTTCTCTCTGTTGCCTAGCCTCACTTAGAAGCTGATAATGAATATAACAGCTGCAGATGTAGCCTTTCTTCATTCTTTTCCATTTTTTTCACTCTCAGTGAATGTTTGTTCTCAAATCGCATCTCTCTAGCTACGTGTATACCTTTATTTTATTTGTTTGTTTCCTTCAAGCTGCCAGTCTGCAGTTTTAGGTATGCTTCCCTTTCTCAGAATGTTTAGTTTTAGTCATGGAAAGACAGACCTTATTGTGCAAAGAATGTTCCTCCCCCCACCCCAAAGACTGCACAGTTTATCCTGACATAAGATGGCTGAGCCTGGAACCATGGAATGCAGAAGAAGAATGGGTGTCATTTTTTTTTTTTTAATTCAGAAATTGCGGGTGTCCATTTTTTGTTTTTTTTTTAAGATGTAGGGATTTTTTTTTTATCATCCTAACTGCCGAACTTTTCAGTTAGCTCTGCTGTGATGGTGATCACTTCAATCTTAGCACCATTATGATGGTGACCACATCAGTTCTAGCTCCACTGTGAGGGTGCCAACTTCAATCCTAGCTGCATTATGATGGTGATCACTTCAATCCTAGCTCCACTGTGATGGTGATCACTTCAATCCTAGCTCCACTGTGATGGTAACCACATCAGTTCTAGCTCCACCAGTTCTAGCTCCACTGTGATGGTAACCACATCAGTTCTAGCTCCACTGTGATGGTGATCACTTCAATCCTAGCTCCACTGTGATGGTAACCACATCAGTTCTAACTCCACTATGATGGTGACCACATCAGTTCTAGCTCCACTGTGATGGTGACCACATCAGTTCTAACTCCACTGTGATGGTAACCACATCAGTTCTAGCTCCACTGTGATGGTGACCACATCAGTTCTAGCTCCACTATGATGGTAACCACATCAGTTCTAACTCCACTATGATGGTAACCACATCAGTTCTAGCTCCACTGTGATGGTGACCACATCAGTTCTAACTCCACTATGATGGTAACCACATCAGTTCTAGCTCCACTGTGATGGTGACCACATCAGTTCTAGCTCCACTGTGATGGTGACCACATCAGTTCTAACTCCACTATGATGGTAACCACATCAGTTCTAGCTCCACTGTGATGGTGACCACATCAGTTCTAACTCCACTATGATGGTAACCACATCAGTTCTAGCTCCACTGTGATGGTGACCACATCAGTTCTAGCTCCACTATGATGGTAACCACATCAGTTATAGCTCCACTGTGATGGTAACCACATCAGTTCTAACTCCACTATGATGGTGACCACATCAGTTCTAGCTCCACTGTGATGGTAACCACATCAGTTCTAACTCCACTGTGATGGTGACCACATCAGTTGTAGCTCCACTGTGATGGTAACCACATCAGTTCTAACTCCACTATGATGGTAACCACATCAGTCCTAGCTCTACTGTGATGGTGACCACATCAGTTGTAGCTCCACTGTGATGGTAACCACATCAGTTGTAGCTCCACTGTGATGGTAACCACATCAGTCCTAGCTCCACTGTGATGGTAACCACATCAGTCCTAGCTCCACTGTGATGGTAACCACATCAGTCCTAGCTCCACTGTGATGGTAGCCACATCAGTTCTAGCTCCACTGTGATGGTAGCCACATCAGTCCTAGCTCCACTGTGATGGTAACCACATCAGTCCTAGCTCCACTGTGATGTTAACCACACTAATCCTGCACTAGAAGTCCCAGCCTGTTTGTAAGGAAGTAAAGTAGGCCTCTTGGCAGCAGTAGTTCACCACTGAAGTTTCATTGGGTTCATTCATTCATTAACATGTTCTTTGTGTAACTTAGCCTCCCCAACAGCCTCTCTTGAAGGCCTCTTGGAAAGATGCCCTGCTGCTGATGCATCCATTCACAAATCATCAACAATGTCTTGTTGCTATCCTTGCCTTGGTCTTCCTCTCTCTCTTTTTCAGCATTATGTACCCTTCAAAGACTGTCTTCTCCAAATTCTCAGCCAGTCATTTGCATGTCCTTCGTGGAGCTTTGCCTCCCAAACAGCTCTCTTGTAGGCCTCTTGGTTGTAAGCAAGATGCCCTGCTGCTGATGCATCCATTTGCAGATTATCAATGATGTCTTGCAGCCATCTTCACCTTGGTCTTCCTCTCTTTCATTTTCCCATTATGTACCCTTCCAAGACTGTCTTCTCTAAATTCTCATGATATTTAATGTATCCAAAATAATTTAAGTTTTTTTCTGTTTAATCTTCTTTACTAGTCAACCTTCTTCAGTATTAAGTTCGTGTAGTATGGATATATTTGTTCTTTTTTGTGTCCATGATATTTGAAGAACTCTTCTGTAGCAACTACATTCAAAGGCATTTATGTTTTTTTTTTCTCAGCTGTTTTGTTAAATGTCCAGGTCTCACAGCCATATGTTGCTATGGGAAAGATGAATGCTCTTAAAAATCTTATTTTTCCAAAATTCTCATGAAATTTAATACGTCTGATCTACTTAAGTTTTCTCTGTTTAATTTTCTTTACTAACCAATTTTCTTCAGTATTAAATTCCTGTAGTATGGATATATTTGTTCTTTTTTTTGTGTCCATGATATTTGAAGGACTCTTCTGTAGCATTTACATTGGATAAGTGTTCTGTTTTCAGAAGTCCCTATTTCCTTTTCTTACTCAAGTCCAGGTCATGCTTACATTTTCTAAAGTGCTGTACTCTTAAAAAAATTGCTGTTTTAATTCAAGGTGTTAAATAAGACACATTTCGTTCATCATTCATATGTGGATTAAATTTTTCTGTGGAGGTGCATGATTGTATTCTGTGATTCGTGGAAGAAGTGGACAGCGAGGAAGAGATTTATATAATCTACAGATAAATCTCTGAATTATGACGGGGTCAAATGCCAAGTAAACACAGCATGAGATTTGCGAGGGTGAGTACTGTTTTCATTTCCATCTGCTAGTAAGAGAGTTTAGGAGTTTCTGTGATATTTTATGCAGGGTTGTGGAGTTGGTGTGCCAGACTGTTGGCTTCCTCTATTTTTCAGTTGTCTGGCTCCAGCTCTGCTCTTATGAGGGTGAAGACGCTGTCTGATCTGTCAGTTGGTGACCCATAACTGGCATGTTAGTGCTAGGTTTGTTGAATCATAACTGACCAAGACCCTGTCCCACTTCTGCGTTGATACCCTCAGTAACAGCCCTAGCCTGGTTAACTAACTGAGCAGAGATTGCCATAGTCCCCATGGTGGTGGAGTCTGCTAAAGAGGTATTGAGCACTCCCTGCTTTTTAGCTCCATGCAGGGACTGTAACCCACTCCCAATCCTACACGATATTTCACCACAATATCTCCATAGCATCAGCCGCAGAGAACACCAGCTCACAGCTCCATGGAGACAGAATATGAAGACTGTACTCTTTCATAATAGGTATTTCTGCATACTTCAACTTAAAATGCTTGAGACTCAAGACTCCTCAATTTCCCTGCAGTCCATCTTCCACTTCGTAAGCGGGACATTTTCACTGACTCCATCTTAGAATTTGTTGTTATTCCATGACTCAGGCTCCATCGATTTTGGGAATGGGGTGTTGTGACTTGGTGGATCATTAGACTTGTCTTTATGTTAGGGCAGCTAGATGGTGCTGCTTCTTCTTCTTGTTCTTCTTGCTGTTGTTCTTCTTCTTGTTCTTCTGCTTGTTGTTGTTGTTGTTGTTGTTGTTGTTCTTCTTCTTCTTCACCCTCTGTGGAACTGCAATCTGCTGTTATATGCAGTTGATGAAAATGTTGAGGCACAGCATTGTGTTGACTTTTGGAGCAGGCCATAGCAGGCAATTTTTTTTCAGTATCTGACTGCAGCTAAAAAGTGGGCGCGTGGGGTGCAGACTTCTTTAGCAGACTCCACCACCATGAGGGCTGTGGCAATCCCTGTCTCATTAGCCAGGCTAGGCCTGTTACTGGGAGAGGGGGCACCAACAAAGAGATAGGATGGGGTCTTAGTCAGCTGTGGTTGTGACGCTAGCATGTCAGCTATGGGGTGCTGGCTGCCAAAAGAGACAGCAGCTTCGGCGCCACTGATTGTTTCTAGCCATGTACTGCCAGTGGTTGAACCATTGTGTTTTGATCATAATCTCTAAATGTTTAATTCTATATGAGCTGAGTGTTCTGTATATCTTATAACTAAAGTACTTTTTAAAAATCCTGAATGGTGTTTTATACAGCCTTGTTTAAACTACCAGTGCTCACCTTAAAACTTCATACTTAAAGTGTGGGCGTGGCCATGAAAGCCAGACATTCAGATCTGGTTGAGATACATATAACAGTACCTCCAAGAGGTGCTTCTGCAAGTATATCATAGGCTGGCCGTAACGGAAATGTTAAAAATGTTTCTTTTTTTATACTGGAGGAGCTTAGTTAGAAGTTTGGTTTCTAGGTTTCATGTGAAATATTTTGCCAGGTTACAAGCGTGAACATCAGAGTGCCCAGAATCATATGTCAGTATTTACCTGTTCGGTTGTTTCTTTTGACTGATGATCTTTGTATACAGTGTGGCCAAGTTAGGGTAAAGTAATGTGCGGTGGAGTCACCGGTGGGGATATGGTGTTAGTGTCCATATTTTCCTTGGCCTGTCGCCACCCCAGAGGGTGATGTTGTCAGCGTCACGCCCGACTGCCTTTCTTTCTTAACTTCCAGAAAAAGTCAGGTATCCGTTTTTACTACAGCAGGGTAACTGAGGTGCCTCTAGCTGAGTTGTAACCACATACCTTTTCCATGAAACACTTGGCTTCTCAGGTGCGCGCCATATTAAAGTTAACTTGAGCGAAGGGAAAGTACTCGGGGCAAACATAAGAAGCTGATATTACAGGTTTCGTCACTGTAAGGGGAAACACATGGTTGGCCTGAAAACAATAACCTAACATTTTGTTCCCGAGAACATGGTGTGGCCTGTGTTTCACTGGCCCACAAGCTCCCCTGCCCAGCCTCGACGGTCAGTCTACAGGTCGAGATTCTTTAAGTCTGATGCTCAGCCCTAACTTAGTAGAAGCTAAAGCGCTTTTGCTGCATATGCCGAGCCCCTCAACAGGTTCCACCTTGATTCTGAACTCCCATTCCCTTGCATCGTAGAGCACGGCAGCAATTTGTGAGTTTGTTTCTGAAGGTGTGTGCGTTCCTATACCTTTTACTTTCCAGTATAGCAGGTCAAAGAAAAAGAGGCAGACCGCGTGAAACTCTGAAGAGGACATTGTTAAGAGAGGCCAAATTAGCAGGCATAAAATCCCTTGATGAGGTTGAAAGACTCGCCGAAGACAGGAAAAATTGGCGAACTACTTTGCGAGCCCTATGTGACGTTTAGCGGTACGGGAATGATATAAGATATAAGATATAAGAAGATAGCAGGAGAGAGAGGCTGATATCAGAGCATGAAGGCCATCATCATCATTGTCAAACCCAGGTCATAGAGTGGATATCGCTGCGGTCAGGTGAGGGTGGATAGAAGTTATTGTCTGTTGTGAACCTCTACTATCGTAGTCAGGGGTCGTGAGGTTGCCTTTCGTCCTGGGGCGCTTATTTGTCGTGATTGATGTGGAAAGTGCGTGATAGGAGAGCACTTGTCCTTAAACTCACTGGAACTGAGAGCTGGTGGTCTTTGCAGCCGATGCTATGAAGGCATTGAGGCACAGCATCGTATCGGTTTGGGAGCTGGTTATGGCAACTACTTTTTTTCAGCCCCGGAGTGCCGCTGTAAAGCAGACAAAACCGCCATGGGGGACTGTGACGATCCCAGCCCCATTAGGCCAGGCTAGGCCCTGTTACTTGGGGGGAGGGGGTTACCAAACGGAGAGATGGGACAGGGTCTTGGACAGCTGTGAGTCGCTGAATGCCAAAAACGAACAGCGTGTTCGCCCTGAGAAGATAGGAGGAGATGAGTGCAGACGCATCTGTGTTTTATGACAGAGATGCCAAATGGCAAATGGAGAGGACTGTAAATCAGAAGCTATTAGGAGTATGCGGCACGTTAATGATCACACACGGCACAGGCGTAAATGAACGCCAAGGTAAATAAAAAAAGCGAAATTAACTGTGGAACTGAAAGTTAATGATTTTAATTAGCGTGAAAAGTAGGCAGACGGTTTTTGTGATCGATTGGTGCGGTAGCTGTAGTCATTGTGGGCAAAGGAAAAGGAGCTATCAGGTGACGTATTGATCTATCCGGTTATGCTAACTGTAGGGTAAGATTTTTGTTTCCTGGAAATTCTTCTTGACTTTCTTTGAATAATGAACTTAAGCCACATATCCCGGGCTGTTAAGCTGTAGAAAGAAAAAAACGTGTATGAACACGGTATACTAAGTCCGTGTTTGTGTTGTGCTCAAGTTATGCGCCTTTCGGCCCAGCACATCCAACTTCGGCTGGGCGCGTTCTTGAGACCGGGTTCCACTTCTTACCGTGATTGCTTGTTCACTTGATCAGACTACTTTTGTTTCCCCGGGGGTGGGGGGGGGGCACCGCTGGCAGGTAGACTAGAGTCTTGGTTGACTTATCACTGACTCATACAACTTATGTACTGCGACTTCACCCGAAGGGTAATGCATAAAAGCATGGGCCCTTAACCTCTTAGCGTTTACCGAGCCCCAGTGGATTGCCCAATTGTGTCTCCCTACCCCATTCTCCATACTGTTGAAATCATCATCATGTCCTGTTAGACACTAATATAACTTCAAAAGATGTCAACAGCTTGGTTTAACGTTACGTATAGAATTCATAAATCGGAACCTGGCATTGTCACATTCAGGGCAGCATCCGTATCCCAACATACACCGAAGCGTTTATCTACATTCCTGTCAAATGTTGGTTGTCGATTATACGTTTTCTTACTCGGAGTTTAGATTTTCTGGCCAGCTCCTTTCGTCTGTCCTAACGTCATCAGTCTTCTTATGTGCATATTGTCCGTCCAACCTCTCTCCCTTTCCTCCTGCATGTATAAGTGTGTGCGTATATATGTATATATGGGGATCGACTAGCGTAGTCGTTTGAGCACTCGTCTGGGAACCGAATGGTCGATGGTTCGAATCCCCAGCTGGTCGACCCAGTCTCGTAAAATGGTAAAAAAGGATATTTCTCCTCACCAGAGAAAATCTGGGAAGGAAAGGAACTGGCCTCCCTACCTCATACGCTGATGGCCCAGCATATGAGGCCTCTAATGCTTCACCCCCCCCCCCTACGGCATTTGCTATGGGACTCCCTTTAACTTTTTATAAATGTATGTATATGTGTGTGTTGTGCACATGTATTCATGTGTACATACATAATATATACATACATACATACATACATGTGTGTATGCACATGTCAGTGTGTATACATATGAATATATGTGTATATATGTACATATGTGGATTTGTTTGTATATATGTGGTATATGTATATGTGAATATATGCATCTGTATGTATTTGCTTATATGAACATTATAAGTGTATGTACTATCAAAGTCTTAAATTAGTTTAAACTAAAGTATGGCTTGATTGGTGTATTTATTATGCTGCTGTTCTATAAATTTGTTAGTTTATAATGAATGTGAGAACGTAATAAAGTTTATTTCATGTAGTTACATAAAGCAGAATGTGGAGTGTATGGAAAGAAAGGATTTATTAATTATTTACTTATTCATTTTTTTCTTTGCATTTTTATACATATTATGTTCAGTAGCAAATGCTGAATGTCTGTGACTGAATGAAAGCTGTATGATGATGGGCAGAATGGTAGACAGGCCTGCGTGCCCAATTCTTAATCATTTAAAAATACAGTCCGTTCGTTCGTTCGTTCCTTCGCAGTGTCCTCCTTGTCCATTCTCAGCCTGCCTATTATTTCAGCCTGCATCGTATTCTCAGCCTGCCTATTATATCAGCTTGGCTTGTATTCTCAGTCTGCGTCGTATTCTCAGCCTGCCTATTATATCAGCTTGGTTTGTATTCTCAGTCTGCGTCGTATTCTCAGCCTGCCTATTATATCAGCTTGGCTTGTATTCTCAGTCTGCGTCGTATTCTCAGCCTGCCTATTATATCAGCTTGGCTTGTATTCTCAGTCTGCGTCGTATTCTCAGCCTGCCTATTATATCAGCTTGGCTTGTATTCTCAGCCTGCATTATATTCTCTGCCTGCCGATTATTTCAGCCTGCATCGTATTATCTGCCTGCCTATTATTTCAGCTTGGCTTGTATTCTCAGCCTGCCTATTATTTCAGCTTGGCTTGTATTCTCAGCCTGCATTGTATTCATAGCCTGCATTGTATTCTCAGCCTGCCTATTATTTCAACTTGGCTTGTATTCTCAGCCTGAATTGTATTCTTAGCCTGCCTATTATTTCAGCTTGCCTTGTATTCTCAGCCTGCCTATTATTTCAGCCTGAATTGTATTCTCTGCCTGCTTATTATTTCAGCTTGGCTTGTATTCTCAGCCAGCATTGTATTCTCTGCCTGCCTATTATTTCATCTTGGCTTATATTCTCAGCCTGCATTGTATTCTCAGCCTGCCTGGTATTCTCAGCTTGCATTGTTTTCTCAGCCTGCATTGTATTTTCAGCTTGCCTTATATTCTCAGCCAGCCTTGTATTCTCAGCCCGAATTGTATTCTCAGCCTGCCTATTATTTCAGCTTGCCTTGTATTCTCAGCCTGCCTATTATTTCAGCCTGAATTGTAATCTCTGCCTGCTTATTATTTCAGCTTGGCTTGTATTCTCAGCCAGCATTGTATTCTCTGCCTGCTTATTATTTCATCTTGGCTTATATTCTCAGCCTGCATTATATTCTCAGCCTGCCTGGTATTCTCATCTTGCATTGTTTTCTCAGCCTGCATTGTATTCTCAGCTTGCCTTGTATTCTCAGCCAGCCTTGTATTCTCAGCCTGTCTTGTATTCTCAGCCTGCATTGTATTCTCAGCCTGCATTGTATTCTCAGCCTGCTTTGTATTCTCAGCCTGCTTTGTATTCTCAGCTTGCCTTGTATTCTCAGCCTGCATTGTATTCTCAGCCTGCTTATTATTTCAGCTTGCCTTGTATTTTCAGCCAGCATTGTATTCTCAACCTGCTTATTATTTCAGCTTGGCTTGTATTCTCAGCCTGCATTGTATTCTCTGCCTGCCTATTATTTCAGCTTGGCTTGTATTCTCAGCCTGCATTGTATTCTCAGCCTGCATTGTATTCTCAGCCTGCTTATTATTTCAGCTTGCCTTGTATTCTCAGCCTTCATTGTATTCTCAGCCTGCATTGTATTCTCAGCCTGCCTGGTATTCTCAGCTTGCCTTGTATTCTCAGCCTGCATTGTAGTCTCAACCTGCATTGTATTCTCAACCTGCCTTTCATTCTTAACCTGCATTGTATGAGAATGAATGAATGAATGATCTTTATTTTTAAAGGGTAAAGAATTGGGCACGCAGGCCCGTCTTACATTCTGCCCTTCATCACTTATCTTTCATTCTTACCACACATTTGATTTAATGATTTAATAGAAGTAAACAAATTACAGGAAAAGAAAGGGAAAAAACATAAAAATGCACAATGAAACTATCACATTCACAGATATAAGATAATGAACTACATGAGAGGTAATTAATCTCGTAAGATAAGGTCCCTCGCGCACATACTCACACAAATATATTTTCAGTACATTTCTTCTAACATCACATTCTTTCACACTCATTAAGACACTGTATAACAAGATGTAACACATTACGTTAGAAAATAACTTGGTGGCTGGTGAGCCGTGGTATGAGAGGGGCTTAGATATTATAAGGAGGCAGTAGATACTGAAAAAGTTCTGAGTTAAACGGTGACGTATTACTAATGAATTTTAAATGGTAGGGGAGGTAGTTCCAGAGCTGTGCCGCAGAATATGCAAGGCTTTTCTTGTACAGATCTATCCTTGGTTTAAGAAGAACGCAGTTTTTTTTTTGTAAACGCTGGCTATGTTTAGTGTTTGACATAAACAGTGACCGCAAGTAAGGCGGAGCATTGTGGGACAGAATTCTCTCTCTCTCTCGATCTTCTGATTTTAACTTTTAGAATCCTCGAAGCATTAATATGCCTTCTCGTTTTGGACTGTTTCAATCCTTAGTAGCACAGCTACAGTTTTGGCAATCGATTTTCCGGACATTGACGGCATGGCACCTCTTTTAACTCGGAACGAAATTATAGCACGTAATCTGCTGAACGACCACTACATAACATCAAGTATTAGCCAACGCAGCGAGCAGTATAAGTCGTCATTATACATTACGAAAGCGTGCCGTTTAAAATATTTACACTGTGTTTGTTGAGGGTAGTTAGAATATTTTGAACTTATTGTGCGTACGTAAGTTCTATCTTAACCATAGCTTGTAAATGAATACAGTTATACTAGTGATGGCGTCAACATAACCGTTAGTTCATATCGAACAAATAGATGAAAGTTAAAAGAGCAGAACTACATCAAGGTGAAAGGTTGTGATGACTTACAACCTAGTGATTCTATGCTGCCTATGGTATAAAGAAGAATCAACTTGAATTTGTTTTCAGGTGTTTTAAACTTTTGCCACCCCCCCCCCCCCCAATATACGTTCTTTGGTTTTGCAATTCGTGCGCAAAATTGTCAACCTGTGTGCAGGAATATTCTGAAAAATATTTTGTATACGTCATAACATCAAATTACAGAGTATAGTTTAAAGTTCTCGTAGAAAACAAAACAAAACAAAACAAAAAACTAAGATCCAAAGAAATCATTGAAACAAAATCATGTAGCGCTATCGTATTTTTTTTTTCAGTAATACCATAGCATAGAATAACATAAAGAAATTGAAAAAAAAAGTAGCAGTGTTATTTTTTGCACAGCATATGAAACCTCGCGCGCGGCATGATCTTTTTTGTGTGCTCTGCGGCTCAGCTTAGAGTGAACATTGCTACTGTCCATCTTTGCCGTTACTTCTACTTGATCCCTCTTGATTCGGAACGGTTTGGGAACTGAGTGTACCGGAAAATCGGTATTCATGTGTACGCTTGTATTACGCTCGGATCCTTCTAAAACAAGCCTATAGTTTGGTGGGTTTTTCCATCGAAAGAGAGCAAACAAAATTTGCACATAACATAACAGCCAATCAAGTCTGCCATATTGTTCAGTTATTTAAATGACTCTTTAAGAACGTTTACTTTGTTTCTAAATGAATGCTAAATTAGAAAAATCCCTCTTTTTTGCATAAAGAAATTTGTTGAGGACGCGTTTTTCGTTTGTAGAGAACAAAAAATCATATTTTTCCTCTGGTAGCAAAGAGGATTAGAAGAAGTGCATTCTCCACTGCCTATTAAGAGTCTCTTGTCAAGCATATAAGCACACATCTTCTTAAGCCATCATGAGACGGTCATTAGGTTCATATTCAGGAAAAGCAATGTATTTATTCTTACAGGTGATTTATCTGGCGTACCTTAGGCCAGAGTCAAACTTTAGCCATATACTTATTATTACAGGTGATTTATCTGGCGTACCTTAGGCCAGAGTCAAACTTTAGCCATAGACTCATTATTACAGGTGATTTATCTGGCGTACCTTAGGCCAGAGTCAAACTTTAGCCATATACTTATTATTACAGGTGATTTATCTGGCGTACCTTAGGCCAGAGTCAAACTTTAGCCATATACTTATTATTACAGGTGATTTATCTGGCGTACCTTAGGCCAGAGTCAAACTTTAGCCATGTACTTATTATTACAGGTGATTTATCTGGCGTACCTTAGGCCAGAGTCAAACTTTAGCCATATACTTATTATTACAGGTGATTTATCTGGCGTACCTTAGGCCAGAGTCAAACTTTAGCCATGTACTCATTATTACAGGTGATTTATCTGGCGTACCTTAGGCCAGAGTCAAACTTTAGCCATATACTTATTATTACAGGTGATTTATCTGGCGTACCTTAAGCCAGAGTCAAACTTTAGCCATGTACTCATTATTACAGGTGATTTATCTGGCGTACCTTAGGCCAGAGTCAAACTTAGCCATGTACTCATTATTACAGGTGATTTATCTGGCGTACCTTAGGCCAGAGTCAAACTTAGCCATGTACTCATTATTACAAGTGATTTATCTGGCGTACCTTAGGCCAGAGTCAAACTTTAGCCATGTACTCATTATTACAAGTGATTTATCTGGCGTACCTTAGGCCAGAGTCAAACTTTAGCCATGTACTCATTATTACAGGTGGTTTATCTGGCGTACCTTAAGCCAGAGTCAAACTTTACCCACGTATTCATTATTACAGGTGATTTATCTGATGTGGCACGGAGTTGAACTTGAATCGCAAACATATGCGCTTAATAACCACAGTATTTGCTAATCCAGGCTCCGAGCATGGACTACGTTAACATAAATATTGAGATATGCTTTAAAAAAAACATCCGGCTATTGTCACAGTGTCTGATTATTTAATTCGATAAATTCCTTGTCTGATTATTTAGTTCGATAAACTGCAAAGTACTGGGACTTCAAATGTAAAGGGAAAGCAATGCACGAATGTCGATCGATCTGTGGTTTGGGCAGACGTCGAAACCAAAAAAAGTCGATTCACGCAACAGATGTGTGAACGGAAAGCATGTCGATACGCGCGATAAAATATCACAAGAAGCAGGAGAGTGATGGCAGAATTTGTCAGCGTACCGTTATCATTTTTCTTTGTCATCATCGTCGATGACTTCATCGTGTGCCGCGTCTGTTTTGTCTTGTCTTCTGTCTCGCTGCAAGTGTGAGCTGGTGTGTGTGTGTGTGTGTGTGTGTGTTTGTGGGTTTGTTTGTTTGTTTTTTATTTCAGCCCATGCTGTGGAGGGATTGAGACACGGCGTCGTGTCGGATTGTGAGCTGGTCACGACAGCTGTGTTTCTCTCCCCCCCCCCCCCCGTATGCAGCTTAAAAGCAGGGAGTGTGCAATACTTCTTTAGCAGACTCCACCACCATGGGGACTGTGGCGGATCCCTGCCCCCCCCCCTTTAGCCAGGCTATGTCTGTTAACTGGTACCAGCGGAGAGGTGGGACAGGGTCTTGGTCAGCTTTAGTTCGCCAACCATTACGTTAGGTTGTCATCAGCTATTGGTGGCGTCTTCGTCCCCGTGTCTGTGTTGATGTTTGACAGCCGTGGATCATTTATCTTTCTCTGAAATCAGGTGTTCGTTTTCTCATTATTTTAAGTACATTCATGAAAATTCAGATCTTTCATATAAGGCGTGTTTAATATCTCCGACCGTATAATTCATCTGTAACGATAGTCTTGGCTTCGAGGTGTGCATTTATACAAGCTCCTATCTCATCTATACTTCAGGTATAGACTAAGTACAGTTTGTGGCCAGGTGTATTTCATAATTAATGCGTAGCGTTTACACTGGACAGACGGCTGTGTGGATCAGTGTTTCTCAGCCAGGGTTTCGCGACGGATCTGCAGGGGTTCCATCAGAGATCGTGACTGGAAAATCCTGTTTAAGCTTAACCCAGTTTCTTGAATACACATATTGTTTGCCTTATTAGGCAATCAGCTGCCCATAGCTGATATGCTAGCGTCAAGGTTAGCGAACCATAGCTGATATGCTAGCGTCAGGGTTAACGAATCATAGCTGATATGCTAGCGTCAGGGTTAGCGAACCATAGCTGATATGCTAGCGTCAGGGTTAGCGAACCATAGCTGATATGCTAGCGTCAGGGTTAGCGAATCATAGCTGATATGCTAGCGTCAGGGTTAGCGAATCATAGCTGATATGCTAGCGTCAGGGTTAGCGAATCATAGCTGACCAAGACCCTGTTCCACCTTTCCGTTGGTACCCCCAGTAACAGGCCTAGCCTGTCTAACGGGGCAGGGATCGCCATTGTCGCCATGGTGGTGGAGTCTGCTAAAGAAGCATTACACATATGTTTTTTAGCAGTACTTCGGGACTGAAAAAGTAGCTGCCATAACCCGCTCCCACGCTGATACGATGCTGTGCCTCAACACCTCCAAAGCATCGGCTGTAAAGAACAGCTCGCAGTTACATGGACATAGTACAAGTACAACGCTGCACAACTGTTATTGTATCGGCAGTCAAATACTGATTTTTGTACGCCCAGAAGTGACATTCATTTTTTAAATCATTCTACTGACTAAATGATGCTACGGTAGTATGTGAGTGTGTAAGTTTATGTATGTTCGTGTTTATGTGTGCATTTGTGATTATGTGTGTTTTTGTATGCGCGTATGTTCATGTGTGATACATGTATAGGTATGATGGGTGGGCACGTTAGTTTATGTGTGTTATTGTTTGTGTGTAAGTAAACGTGTGGGATGTGTATATATGGTTGTTTGTATATGTTCATGTATGTAATGTGTGTGGGTGTGTATGTGTATCGGTGTATGTATGTATGTATGTATGTGTATGTATGTGTTTGGATGCATGCATGTATGTATATGTGTGTGGATGTACGTATATGTAGATGTTTGTGGATGTGCGTATGTATTTATAAATTGTGTGATATGTATGTGTGGATTTTTGTGTATGTGTGTGAATATGTGTATGTACATGTGTTTTGATGTATATGTTTGTGGACGTGTATGGTTAGAGGGGAGAAATGGCACTCTTCCGCCCTGTTACCTTCACGCTGGAGTTAATGTTTATCTCCTAATTCTCTCCCTGCTCTCAAATTCGAGAATTATTCTCCTTAAGCTACCCTCCCTGAAACCAGATTTGAATTGTATGATGTAACAAAGAAACGTCCTACTTTATTATTATCAAACTTTTTATTATTATCAAACTTTTAAGTCGTTTATGGGAGGCTATGAGAAACTACTAGACCAACCTTTTTCCCCCTGGCGTGAGAGTTTCATTTCGCACAAGGGGACGTAATATTGACCTTAACAAAACGTTACGTAACTCTTGAGGGATGGGCTTTCCCATGTGAGTTTTGAAAGCACCATCTATTGTGGTCATCTGCCAGCGAAAACAGGTATTTACTTTGCGGTAACTACAGGGTTTCTGTACGGAACGGTGTCCTTAAAACAGCAAGCGCCCGCACTCGCGCGCGCGCGCCCACACACACACACAAAATGAAGGTAACGACCTCGTTTTCTTGCCACTTCTTCTTCTTCTTCTTCTTTATCCCTGGAACTGAGAGCTGGTTTTCTTTGTAGCAATCCAAGTGATTTAAAATCATGACGTCGTCGACAGAAAAGAGAAATACTTCGGAGTTTTAGGGAGGAAGAAAGAGAAACCAGAGAACTGACATTATTCTTTGTCGATTTTTTTTTTTCTGTTCAGGTCAATGTGGATATGATCTACACAGGACAACACAGACGTCGAATTTCTCTAATATATAGCATTGCTAAACTTACATCTTACATTCTTCCCGTGCAGTTAAACGTCACATAGGGCTCGCATGGTAGTTCGCCAAGTTTTCCTGTCCTCGGCGAGCTTTTCAACCTCATCAAGGGATTTTATGCCCACTAACTTGGCATCTATTAACAATGTCCTCTTTTGTCCTCGGCCTGTTGTGTTTCACTTGATAACGTGTCTTGAGATTCTCCGACTGCTTCTTCACATCACGTGACCGATATATGTCCATCTCCTTTCTGTGATCGCCCGTGAGACAGGTTGTTGTTCGCTCATCTGTCTTATCTCTGCGTTATAACAGCGGAGTGGGGGTGGGATGAGGGGGGGGGGCGGGGGCTATAAAGCTTTTAATTTGAGGGCTCCACGGGGATTTGAAAAAAAATTCTAAGTATTCCAAGGAAGCACAAACGTTGAAAGACTGGTGTGGGTTAGAAAGTGGCGAACCAGCGCCATTACCGTCTTTTGTCTGTTGCTGAACGGATGAATCTTCTATCCTGTTAATTCTCTCAATCTTAATTTGGTCGTACTTACGTGATCTCTCTCTCTCTCTCTCTCTCTCTGTATATATATATATATATATATATATATATATATATATATATATAGGATCGTGAAATAATGCGATGTTCTAGCAAGATCGGTCATTTATATACGTTTTTTTTTTATCTTTCATTTTGGGCCCCTCTTTTCTTTTTTCCATCACATTCTTTCCTCTAAAGTACACGGTAAAGTGAAGGCAAATTCAGCAGTATCAGAGCCTGTGATCAGGAGCTTGGTGTATACATTTCAGCGTTTTAAATCATTAGTAATATAAGTACTCTTTCACTTCCAAAAGAGTATACCAAGGCAACACACAGTCAGTAAGTAATAAACAACACCTCCACGTTTTTTTTTTTTTTGCTGGGAAATAACAAAAGGCCTCTGTTTGGTTTATAAATTAAGTTTTAAGATTTGGATCTCCAAAGAACAAAACCAGATAGATATAATCTTTACGAAGCCATTGAAAAGGCCCATAGCAGGGATGGATTTAAAAATAATTTGTATTTTCTCAATTTCTCAAGTTTAACTATATGTGATATCATGGTTTTGACAGAGACTGTCAGAAAGTTTGGCATAGTATACCTCTCTCAGTCTCTACAGGCTCGGGACATTGGGTATAGACTGCCTCTCACATAGTCTCTACATTCTCCGGGACATTGGGTATAGAATGCCTCTCACATAGTCTCTACATGCTCCGGGACATTGGGTATAGAATGCCTCTCTCATAGTCTCTACATGCTCCGGGACATTGGGTATAGAATGCCTCTCTCATAGTCTCTACATGCTCCGGGACATTGGGTATAGAATGCCTCTCACATAGTCTCTACATGCTCCAAGACATTGGGTATAGGATGCCTCTCACATAGTCTCTACATTCTCGGGGACATTGGGTATAGAATGCCTCTCTCATAGTCTCTACAGGCTCCAAGACATTGGGTATAGAATGCCTCTCTCATAGTCTCTACAAGCTCCGGGACATTGGGCATACTTAACACAGGAGCAAAATATAAAAAAAACCCACACACACGCACACACGCACGCACGCACACACAGAGAGAGAGAGAGAGAGAGAGAGAGAGAGAGACAGAGAGGAGACCCCGAAAAGTTTCTGAACTCTATACAACGGCTAGCAAAATAGAACTTGAAATTAACGAGGACAAAACAAAAATAATGAAAATTTCCATTAATCAAAATGGAAAAATTCACATAGAAGGGACAGATATTGAAGAAGTCAACCAGTTTGCATACCCTGGCAGCTACATAGACCAGGATGGTGACACCAGAAAGAAAGTTAGAATCAGAATTGCAAAAGCAGCATCGATCTTCAAAAATCTTGAGAACATATGGAATTCAAAAGTTATAAGCACAAAAACCAAGTTAAGACTATTCAATTCAAATGTAATATCCACCCTCATTTATGCATGCGAAAGCTCGAAAACAACTAAGGACATAGAGAAGAGATTAGACTCTTTTGAAAACAAATGCCTAAGGAAAATACTCGGCATCAAGTGGAACGAATTCAGGAACAATACAGAGATAAGACAGATGACTGAACAACAGCCAGTCTCATGGGTGATCAAGAAAAGGAGATGGACATATGTTGGTCACATGATGAGAAGAAATGATCAGAGAATCCCAAAACAAGCTATCAACTGGAACACAACAGGCCAAAGGAAAAGAGGCAGACCACGTGAAACTCTGAAGAGGTCCTTGTTAAGAGAAGCGAAATTAGCAGGCATAAAATCCTTTGATGAGGTTGAAAGACTCGCCGAAGACAGGAAAAATTGGCGAACTACTTTGCGAGCCCTATGCGACGTTTAACGGCACGGGAAGGATGTAAGATATAAGATAAGACAACGGAAAACCTGGTATAAAAGATTAACCCTTGGCAGTCATAAAGCCAACAAAGAGAACCAAGAACAGATACACAGTTTTGCAGAGAGGAATAGGTCGAATTATATGATTAGAAAAGAAGTTGAAAAGAGGAATAACGGAAAACACGAACCAGATAGGTTAAAATATTTTGGTTGTATCAAAAAGCATAATACAATAATGAAAACCATACAATATGTAAAAGTAGATGGAAAATAAAGGCAGCAATGTAAATTGGCGAATAACATTAGAAAAAGATTAAATTTTCAGACCGGACTAGTGCACCATGAAAACATGACAAAGGAAGTAGGAAGACCAGTCTGGCAGGAAAGGGGGGAGGGGAGGAGAGGCCGCAAGATGATGATCGACATAGATCTAGATATTGACCATCATAGGCGTTTTCTACTACAAAACAAACCCGACTCCATTATACGCGCCACAGCATAACTCATTGTCTGCAACAGCATAAAGGGGGAGGGTCAGAACGGGATCTCTCTCTCTCTCTCTCCTTCTCTCCCTCTCTCAAACATAGCACGAACACAAGATTGTGACCTTTTAAAGGTCACAGTGAGACCCTCAGCTACTCTGCAAGCAACACGTCCCCGCTCACATTCTAATTTAACCAGCAAACAATGACAATAGCTGTGCTGTCTCATGATAATAGTAGTTGTAAAGTCTAACCAGGGGCGGTTACTCATTAGTCCACAGCCGTTCTCAACCTTTTTGTCCCCGCTGACCCCTTGGAATTTAAAAAAAAATCTCTTGGGGGCGAAGACGCTGTCCCGATTTGGTAATCAGCGACCTATAGCTGCCATGCTAGCTTCAGGGTTAGCGAGCCATATCTGCCATGCTAGCTTCAGGGTTAGCAATCCATATCTGCCATGCTAGCTTCAGGGTTAGCAATCCAGATCTGCCATGCTAGCTTCAGGATTAGCGATCTATATCTGCCATGCTAGCTTCAGGGTTAGCGATCCATATCTGCCATGCTAGCTTCAGGGTTAGCGATCCATATCTGCCATGCTAGCTTCAGGGTTAGCGATCCATATTTGCTTCAGGGTTAGCGATCCATATTTGCTTCAGGGTTAGCGATCCATATTTGCTTCAGGGTTAGCGATCCATATTTGCTTCAGGGTTAGCGATCCATATTTGCTTCAGGGTTAGCGAGCCATAGCCGCCATGGTTAGCGACCCATTTCTGCCATGCTGCCTTCAGGATTAGCGAGCCATAGCCGATCAAAACCCTGTCCCGCCACTTCATTGGTATCCCCAGTAACATGCCTAGTTTGGCTAACGGGGCAGGGATCGCCATGGTAGTGGAGTCTGCTAAAGAAGTTTTGCACACCCGCTGCATTTTAGCTGCTTTCCGGGACTGAAAAAAAAAAGAACGTGATATAAATTAACCCGCTCCTCCCACGCCGATACGATGCTGTGCATCAACACCTTCACAGCATCAGGTGCATAGAACATCAGCTCGCAGTTACAAGGAGATAGAATAATAATAATAATATTAAGAAGAAATCTCCGTTGAGCCCCTGCAGTAAAATATTTACCGCAGCTCATTTTTTCACTTCGTATGTCATCTCCCACCCAGTCACAAGGTATCACGTACATCTGTCTCCAGACCATAAAATATACCACTTATAATAAAGTGACTAATGTAGACAGGGAAAACAAATTGTTTGTACTTTTAGTTTATCCAGTACAGGCCACCGCCGAAAAGAAAAATAATAAATGTATAGTATACAAAATTGAAGAAGACTGGTTAGTAAAGAGGATTAAACAGAGAATACTTAAACACGTTGGACACATTAAACGTCGTGAGAATTTAGAGAAGACCGTCTTAGAAGGGTACACAATGGGGAAAAGGAAAGAGAGGAAGACCAAGGCGAAGATGGCTGTAGCACATTGTTGATAATCTGCAAATGGATGCACCAGCAGCAGGGCATCTTGCTTACAACCGAGAGGCTTACAGAAGAGCTGTTAGGGAGGCAAAGTTCCGTAAGGGACATGCAAATGACTGACTGACTGATACAAAATGTGTCAGAGAATTCCAAAACAAGCTATCAAATGGAACACAAAAGGCCGAAGAAAAAGAGGTCGACCACGTGAAACTCTAAAGAGGACATTGTTAAGAGAGGCCAAATTAGTAGGCATAAGACCCCTTCATGAGGTTGAAAAGTTCGCCGAAAGCAGGAAAACTTGGCGAACTAGCATGCGATCCCTATGTGACGTTTAACGGCACGGGAAGGATGAAAGATACAAAATGTTAATCAGGTATGGAGTGCAGTATATGCTATGTGTAGGAGTATTTTTTTTTTTAATATAGAACTAAAAATGGAACGAATTCAAAACTAAAGGAGATATGAGAGAAATGTGCATGCATCCAAGTCTAAGCACTGGTTAAGAGAAGAAGGTGGGTAAATGTGTGCTTGTCACGTGATGAGAAGAAGTAATCAGAGAATCACAAAGCAAGCCATCAAATGGGGAAACACCTGGGAAAAAGTAAAAGGTACCTCGAGGGACTCGAAAGAGAATACTGACAAGAGAGGCTAAGACGGACTGCCACCAAATTCCTTGATGAGACTGAGAAGTTGGTCGAGAATAGAGATCACGGCGAGACACTCTACAGCCTTATGGTGACGTTTGACGGCACGGAAAGGATGTAAGTTGTAAGAACTAAAAAAAAAAAAAGGTTTTAAACCAACCTGTCTTGGACAAAAACAAAAAACACGTGACTCAGTCCAGGGTTTACGAGAGAAATGCTACGAGGGATTTTTCCTGTCACGACCTCCGGCCGAACCAGGGTTGGGAAACCCTGCATTAGACAGAGCAAGCTTGAGCCTGAGGGAGGGGGGGGGGGCGGCAGTCGTCAAGGAAGCATACAGTGAATATAACCATTATTGCTGCACAAACACGTTGTTTTACCTAAAGAGAGTGACATTTGCTTTTGGTCTGTGTAATACAAAGCGTATATTACAGTCGTGCTCCGACCTACGGCCGACCGAATTATGGCTGTTCGTGCTTACGGTCCAAGTCTCGTAGAATCGGGAAAAACGTTCCCAGCAATGATCAGGCCTGGGCTTACTTCTGTAAGCCTCTCTCATCCCAGCTCATCATGTCTGTCCTGTTAACGGGATATATATATATATAGATATTAGTGTGGTGGCCCGGGTGTAGGTTAATCATTTGGTCTTCAAGGGTAAAGACGCCTGTCGGATGAGGCAATCAGCAACTCATAGCTGATATGCTAGCGTCAGGGCTAGCTAACCATAGCTGACAAAGACCTTGTCCAACCTCTCCGTTGGTACCCCCAGTATAAGGCATAGCCTGGCTATCGCTATAGTGGTGGAGTCTGCTAAAGAAGCATTGCACACCCCTTGCTCTTTTAGCTGTACTCCAAGACTGAAAAAAAGTAGCTGCCATAACCCGCTCCCACGCCGATACGATGCTGTGCCTCAACATCTCTACAACATCGGCTGCAAAGAACACCAGCTCGCAGTTACAGGGAGATAGTACAAGTTGGGCTTGCTCTGTGTAGGACTGTTTGTATTATACACTTCGTTGGCACCTGAAAATTTCCCCAATACCCTAGTACCCTGTGTATGTTTTAATGCTCCAGTTCTGTTGCTTGCATATTTAGATGTAACATTTAGGTGTTTGAAATGTTTAGCCTCCTAGTCATAATGAGTATATTCTGAATAATAATATAGTTTATGATACAGCTATATGTATAAAGGAGTAGAGGTATCCGCCATGATGCCAGATCACAGCCGTACAGGATACCCTGACTGTTAAATTATCTCCTTCCTTTGAAACGTGATAAAGAAAATTAAACTTGTCCATGTAGTTGCTGGTGCCTCGGTGGTGTAGTTGTTAGTGAACTCGCTTGCCGATCAGAAGGTCCCTGGTTCGATTTCGCACTCGGGCGGAATTTTTTCGAACCGACTGGCACCAGGGACAACTCAGCCTAAAAAAAATGGGTACCTGAGTTTTCCTAGGAAAATGACAGCGAGGCAAGGTGCTAACATCCCTACCTCAAACGCTGTAGTGGCCTAGAAATGTGATAGCACCAACACTTCGCACCCCGTAAAAGCTACGGGAGTCAAATCAGATGTAGTTGGTGAAATTGATTATTTAAAAAGTCAGTTCTGGCAATTATCGACTCATTTTGCCAGCGTCAGGGTTGGCGAACTATAGCTGATTTGCGAGCGTCAGTGTTGGCGAACTATAGCTGATTTGCTAACGTCAGTGTTGGCGAACTATAGCTGATTTGTTAGCGTCAGTGTTGACGAACTATAGCTGATTTGCATCAGTGTTGGCGAACTATAGCTGATTTGTTAGCGTCAGTGTTGGCGAACTATAGCTGATTTGTTAGCGTCAGTGTTGGCGAACTATAGCCGATTTGCTAACGTCAGTGTTGGCGAACTATAGCTGATTTGCCAGCGTCAGTGTTTGCGAACTATAGCTGATTTGCCAGCTTGAGTGTTGACGAACACTATAGTCAACTATAGCAGGCCTAAGAAACTGAATTCCTTCCAGACTAAATGTTTACGTAAGATTAGACTAATATTTTGGCCAAATACCGTAAGAAATAACACCCTGCTGGGTAAGAAATAACACAGTGCTGGGAGAAATGAAACCACTGACTTTGATTACTGAGGAAAGACATTGGCCGTGGTTGGGACGTTGGCTCAGGAGGACTCGTTGCCAATAATAGAACTGAGACGAACACCACAGGGGAACAGGGTTTAGGGTAGACCAAAGGAAGCATGGAGAAGAACAACAGAGAGGGGTATGAACAATACAAGGCTCACCTGGCAAAAGCGGAACAAAAAGCAAAAGACAGTCGTTTTTTATAAACCTTTGAGGAAGCTCCGTGTGCATTTGGCACCTAACGTTTCACAAAGAAAGAAAAAAGAGAGAGAGAGAGAGAGAAATAATAGGTGTAACCTTGATAACGGGGCAAGGATCGTCATAGTTCCCATGGTGGTGGAGTCTGCTAAAGAAGTATTGCACACCCCCTGCTTTTATTCCCACTTATAAATTGAAAAAAAAAAATATCCGCCCTCACCCGCTCCTAGTCCGACACGATGTTGTGCTTCAACATCTTCCTTGCATTGACTGTAAGGAAGACCAACTCGCGGTTGGATGGAGGCAGAAGAAGAAGAAGAAGAAATAAAGAATAAATAAATAAATACGAGTAGAAAGTAAAAATGAGATCCTGGGAGTACGGCTATTCAGAAAAAAAAGGTCAATTCTCAGGGTAGAACAGGAAATGTATTAAATCATTTGAAGCTGTAAAGAGGAAATAATGAAACCAGATAGTTCAAATATTTCGATGATATCAAGAGGCAAATAATGAAAACCACACTTGAGGAAAGAAAAAAAAAATTGAAGGAAAACGAACAACAGGATGACAGCGATATACGTGGGTGAACAACATAAAGAAATGGGGGCCGGATTCATCTTGGCCCGGGGTATATTGTGAAAACTGGGGACAGCGCGATGCAGGGCCTTTGCCGCGCATCTTTCGAGTGTAGGCGGCATAGGATAGCTGGGACATAAGCTTCCAGTGTTTATTCACTTTATTATATACACTGGTGGAACTCTGTATGTTACATGTGCTCTCAGTAACTGGTGAGTTTTTTTTTTTTGGTTTATTCCAGACTGTGCTTTTCTGAAGACAGACCATGGAGCGAATATACCAAGACGGGAATCTTTTGATGCTGCCGCCAACTCTGATCGCAGACCTTCTGTGATCGGTACTCTTATCAGCCTGATAACACCGCCTGCGATGTGAGTTACCTTTACTTTGTGAAGTGGTGTATTCTCTACCTGACATGCTTTTTTTTTCTTTTCTTTTCCCTTTGTTGTTGTTGTTGTTGGTTTGAGACTGTTATCTAGTCTGTTATCTAGTACAAAGTTTGCTTTATAGCGCAGGCTAAGTCTGTTGTCTAGCACAAAGTCTGTTATCTGGCGCAGAGTAGCACAAAGTCTGTTATCTGGCGCAGAGTAGCACAAAGTCTGTTATCTGGCACAGAGTAGAACAAAGTCTGTTATCTGGCAGAGGAGTAGCACAAAGTCTGTTATCTGGCGCAGAGTAGCACAAAGTCTGTTATCTGGCACAGAGTAGCACAAAGTCTGTTATCTGGCAGAGGAATGGCACAAAGTCTGTTATCTGGCACAGAGTAGCACAAAGTCTATTATCTGGGACAGAGTAGCACAAAGTCTGTTATCTGGCACAGAGTAGCACAAAGTCTGTTATCTGGCACAGATTAGCACAAAGTCTGTTATCTGGCCCAGAGTAGCACAAAGTCTGTTATCTGGCACAAAGTGGAACAAAGTCTGTTATCTGGCACCGTCTGTTATACAGCATACAGTTTATTATCAAGCATGAAGCCTGTTATATAGCATAGATACCTTTCGTTATTTAGCACAAAGTCTGTTATCTGGCACAGAGTAGCACAAAGTCTGTTATCTGGCACAGAGTAGCACAAAGTCTGTTATCTGGGACAGAGTAGCACAAAGTCCGTCATCTGGCACAGAGTAGCACAAAGTCTGTTATCTGGGACAGAGTATAACAAAGTCTGTTATCTGGCACCGTCTGTTATACAGCATACAGTTTATTATCAAGCATGAAGCCTGTTATATAGCATAGATACCTTTCGTTATTTAGCACAAAGTCTGTTATATAGCACACACAACATTCGTTATTTACCACAATGTCTACTATATAGTACAGATACCTTTCATTATTTAGCACAATGTCTGTTATATAGCATAAATTCGTCATCTAGATCAAAACCTATTACATAGCATTGGCAAGGTCTGTTACCTATCACAAAATATGCTTTATAGCACACCAACGTCTTTTACATAGCACAAAACCTGTTATATAGCACATAAAGATTTGTTAGTTAGCAGAAAGTCTGCGTAGACAAGGTTCTAGCACAGAGTGTTATATATCATAGACAAAATCTGTCGCCTAGCACAAGTCCGGAGAGAGATAAGAAAAGAGAAAGGTGGAGTGAGAGAGCGAAGAGGGAGGGAGAGATAGAATGTGAGAGAGAATGTGTGCGTGTGGGAGAGAGAAAGGGAGAGATAGAGTGAGAGAAAATGTGTGTGTGTGGGAGAGAGAGAGAGGGGAGAAAAAGGTGGAGCGAGAGAGCGAAGGAGGGAGGGGTAGAGTGTGAGAGAAAATGTGTGTGTGTGAGAAAGAGGGGTAGAGAAAGGTGGAGCGAGAGAGCGAAGGAGGGAGGGAGTGTGAGAGAGGATGTGTGTGTGAGAGAGAGGGGAGAGAAAGATGAATCAGGAGAGCTAAGAGGGAGGGAGTGTGAGAAAGGATATGTGCGGGGGAGAGAGGGGAGAAAAAGGTGAAGCGAGAGAGCGAAGAGGGAGGGAGAGGTAGAGTGTGAGAGAAAATGTGTGTGTGTGAAAGAGGGGTAAAGAAAGGTGGAGCGAGAGAGCGAAGAGGGAGGGAGAGAGAGAGACAGGGAGTGAGTGAGACAATATGTATGAGAGAGAGAGGGGAGAGAAAGGTGGATCGAGAGACCAAAGAGGGGAGGAGAGGGGGAACGGAGTGAGTGAAAGAATATGAGGGAGAAAAAGAGAAAGATAGAGAGAGAAAGGAGGAACGAGAGAACGAAGAGGGAGGGAGAGATTGAGTGAGAAAATGTGAGAGAGAAGAGAGAGAAAGGAGGAACGAGAGAACGAAGAGGGAGGGACAGATAGGGAGTGAGTGAGAGAAAAAAACAAAGAGAGACAGAAAAGCAGATCGAGAGAGCGAATAAAAAAAGAGGAAGAGAAAAAGAGACAGACAATAGCTATCCTTTAACCTCATGAAAAATAAAAAAATGTACAAATAAAACTGAGAGACAAAGCCAGCAAAACTAATCACCCCCCCCCCTCTCTCTCTCCCTCTCTGCCCCCACTCTCACTCTCTCTCCATCTCTTCCCCCCCCCCCTCTCTCTCTCTCTCTCTTTGTAACAATTTCAGTCGCCAAGTGTTTCATTTCATACTTGACACCATCTTCGTGTCTTAACGTTACGTAATACACCATCTTCGTAATATGATATCTAGTGCGACAGATTACCTCTGGCTTTGTAGATAAGATTAGGTCAGGCTTAATTATCTTCAAATATAGCTTTCTGGTGGGCAGAATCATAAGATCATCGGAGAAGCGGATAGTCGGAGACTACTCACTGATTAGGTAAAGGGAACTTCATTTTGTTATGTGTTACACAGATTCTGTTTCATACTATCTTGCCTTGGGTTTGTAGGGTTTTTTTTGTTTTTTGTTTCAGTTGCCTCCTTCTCCTCCTCCTCATCCTCCTTGTTGTTGTTGTTCTTCTTCTTCTTCTTCTTATTGTTATTATTATTGTTATTATTATTGTTGTTGTGTTTCTTCTTCTTCTTGTTTTTCTTCTTGTTGTTCTTGTTGTCTTTCTTCTTGTTATTGTTGCTTGTGTTGTTGTTCTTCTTCTTGTCGTTGTTGTTGTTCTTCTTGTTGTTGCTCTTGTTGTTGTTCTTCTTCTTTTTGTTGTTCTTGTTGTCCTTCTTATTCTTATTCTTCTTCTTGTTATTGTTGTTGTTGTTCTTCTTCTTGCTTTTCTTCTTCTTCTCCGTCTTCTTCTAGAACTTGGATTACGTTGTGTTGCAATTATGCGTTTTACAAAGCCGGGCACATCCTACTTTGGCTTCGTGCATTTTTTTGCAACCAGTTCACCTTCTCAGTACGATCCCTTTTCAGTCGGCCAGACATCTGTGTAGTCTAGGTCACCTCTGTGAGGTAGAATAGGGTCTTGGTCAGCAAACTGTCGTCTGTAGGTCACTGATCCTCTTTCTCATTCATCGTCATCGCCTCTCGTCTTTTTGTTTATAAGTACCTCTTAAACGGACTTCATATATATATATATATATATATATATATATATATATATATATATATATATATATTAGAGAAACAACGAAGCCTTCATATAGCGTGGTATAAACCATGAAACGGATCATGATTATTCTTACGCCAAGTGAGAAACTCTTCACGTTTTGTTGTTGTTTTAAAATAAAGCCCTCGAACAGAGCTCCCGTGATTTGCCGGCTAGGAGGAAGCAGTAGCAGGTATGGTGTTCAGTAAACGTGAGCAGTCATTTTGTGTTTTGAAATACGCAAGAACCTCGTCCTTTGTGACTGTGTAGCGACTATTTCGAGCGGAATTATAGAAGGCAGCACCTGTTTTCAACAGTATCAAGAAGTGGTATGCGAAATTCAGAGGTGAAGGCTGCCTATGCACAGCTCCTCGGCAAGGACGTCCTGGACCAAGCGAAGAAACTTTGAATCGTGTTAGAGAAGCTTACCTTCATCCCGGAATTTCGCATACCACTTCTTGATACTGTTGAAAGCGGGTTCTGCCTTCTGGAATTTCACTCGAAATCATCGTTGCACAGTCAAGAAGGACGAGGTTCTTGCGTATTTCAAAACACAAAATGACTGCTCACGTTTACTGAACACCATACTTGCTACTGCTTCCTCCTAGCCGGCAAATCACGGGAGCTCTGTTCGAGGGCTTTATTTTAAAACAACAACAAAACTTGAAGAGTTTCTCACTTGGCGTAAGAATAATCATGATCCGTTTCATGGTTTATTTAGTGCGAATTGGACTTATGAATAACCCAGTACTTCAGGTACAGTTTTTTTTTTTAGACAAACAACGAAACTTTCACTTAATAAAATGATGTAGCGTAGTGTTATATCGTTTGTTTACTTGTTGTAATTGGTGGTGTCCAGTTAGCACTAGATGTTCGCAAGAGATGATGTTATAAATGTTTGTTTCCCCTGGCTGGGTGCCTGCAGGAGATTGAATGTATACTACGTAGTTTCTGTGTCCTGACCGGAGTCCGTGGTTCGAGTCCCAGGTAATTCTCTTGTCATTTTAAAAAAAATTTTCCCTCATGTCTAAGTGCCTTTGAATGTAAATTCTACAGAAGAGTTCTTCAAATATCATGGACACACAAAAGAACAAATATATCCATACTACAAAAACTTAATATTGAAGAAGGCTGGCTAGTAAAGAGGATTAAATAAGAAAACTTAAATATTTTGGACACATTAAACATCATGATAATCTAGAGAAGACCGTCTTGGAAGGGTACATAATGGGGAAAAGAAAGATAGGAAGACCAGGGCGAAGATGGCTGCAAGACTTCGTTGATAATCTGCAAATGGATGCATCAGCAGCAGGGCATCTTGCTTACAACCGAGAGGCCTTCAGGATAGCTGTTCGGGAAGCAAAGTTTCGCGAGGGACATGTAAATGACTGACTGACTCATGTCTGAAGTCCTTTGTTATCTAGTTTTCGAAAGCTAACCGTATAATACTGTGCTAAATCACTTTACTGTGCGACGACTTAGCTGTTTTTCCTTTGAATAATGTCCACAGTTCGTTAGTAGATTGTGGTCGGCCTCTCTTACTCTTTCCTTCAGGTGTCCATCATGTGGTTTATTATTATTATTATTCGTTGTTTTCAGGCCTTTTCAGAACACTTGACAAATCTGTTTCCAGGCACATTTTGCTATAATTATGCGCATGTCTTCTTGTAAGCTTTGAGGGAACAGATCTCTATTATTATGATATCTCGATAGAAAATTTGACAAAACTGTGCGGGCTGTGCAGAACGAGGATAACGCGACCATTTCGTCTTTCGTTTGTTCCCCAGCACACAGATCCAGGTAAGAGTTAATTAGGTTTAATAAGGACCATCATAAGAAGGACCATCATTCGATGCACTTCGGACAGATCCATAGGTGCTCCGATCATCTCTCCAGTATGTCATACAGCGTACAGTCCAGGCATTAACAGCCAAGAACAAAAAGCAAAATCATCACGACAGAAATGAGATGTTTAAGGAGAATACTAAATGTGACAAGAAATGACCAAATAAGAAATGACACCATCAGGGCAAAGGTTGGAGTAACACCAGTATTACACTATATCCAGAAACAGCAAGTCAAACGGTTTGGTCATGTTACACGGTTACCACTAGATAGTTTATCACAGGCAACATTCACGCTAAGATTTGTAGGTAACAGAGGAAGAGGCCGCCCACACAGGAGATGGAGAGAGGAAATTACAGAAGCATTAAATATCCCATTATATGAAGCAAATCGTCGAGCCCTATCTAGACGTCTATTTGTCCCCTCAACAACGTAAAATATATGAGGAAGGAGACAAGACAAGGCAAGTACAGTAACTAATGACACCCGCTCTTTGTTAGCTGACCATCAGTCTGGAACCTTTGATCAATCGTTCATTTTTCACCACTCCAAGTTTCACCCCCCCCCCCCCCCCCAAATTAGCTCCTTCTTTCCTGACGAAAACGACGATTCTCTGTTGTCAGCGAAGTCTTTTGTTCAACCAGTTTGTCTTATAGCACCGATGATGATGATCCACATGGAATGGAAGTTTCGACTAAAACATGTGCCACAGTTTTATATCGTTTTCTGTATAGCGCATCAAGTTGGGAATAAATTGGGTTCTTTCCCCCTTTCTGTCTAGCAGCGTCTTACAGCACGCGACTAGAAGGATTCTGTCTCGCTCTGTTCATTTATACCGAGACCACATTCTGGGAGCAGAGCTACGTCTCTTAGTACACTAGTCCACGGGTTTTCAGACGGTCTGCCAACGTGCAGCGGTGTGCCGCGGGAGAGCTAGAGATGCGACGCCACATTTTTGGAGTTTAAAAAAAAAGTATTTTTAACCAAATTACAGCACATATTTTGCTTATTTGTATTGATAGATATGGGAATACAAAAAAACAAACAATCAAACAAAAAGGAAGCACAGCAGAGCAGGAAAAAGAACAGTCAGGATAATTAAGAGTAGTGTCATTAATGTGTTTCTCTGCGAAAGTGCATGCGGGGAAAACCCACCAAAACAGATTAAATTCCATCCAGATTAAATGTTTACATAGGATTAGATGAACGTTTTGGTCACAGAAATAACACACTGGTGGTAGAAATGCATATGAAGCCGTTGGCTTCGATTATTAAGGAAAGACGTTGGCGATGACTGGGAGCATGTGCTCCGGATGACCAAAAATAGCACTAAGATGGACACCTCAGGGGAACAGGCGTAAGGGTGGACCAAAGGAGATGTGAAGAAAAACAGCAGAGAGGATTTGAACAACAGGGGGGGGGGGGGCTCAAAAGTGGAAACAAAGGCGAAAGACAGGTGTATGAGTAAAAACTCTTGCGGAGGCCCCATCTACCTTGGGCACCGAAAGGTTCAGAGAGAGAAAGAGAGAGAGAGAGAGAGAAAGAGAGACGGAGGGGAGGTTTAACCGCAGGAGAGTCCAGGACTAAGATCACAGGTATGCCGAGGCAGAAATGCCCTTTACCAAGTGTGCCTCAGTTTGAAAAAGTTTGAGAACCGCTGCACTGGTCGCGCATAACCCAAGTATTACTAATAGGGTTTTTCTCCCGTCCGTCTCTTCCCCCTCCCCCTGCCCCATTGTGCTTCGGCTTTAACTTGCAGAGCCAGCGTCTTGGCTCACCACGACTTGTGACATAAGTAAACTTTTAGGTGGAAGGTAAACAACGCGCTGAATCAATGATAGCGCCCAAACCATTATTTTTTTTTTTACCTGTGCTGGAGCCACGCCCTCTAGTTTACCTTCACTGGCTGTAATTTTCTCGTCTTGGATACATCGTCTAAATTACTGAACGGGTACAGAGTGTTGATGCGGCGGAGAGAGAGAGAGAGAGAGAGAGAGAGAGAGAGAGAGCGAGAGAAAAAAAACTCCGCTAATTCATATGAAAGGATGTGAAGGGGAATGACAAATGATTTGTTTAGATTAAAGAGATAGATGGGGCAATGAACTTTATGTGAAGAGGAGAAGCTGTGAAAGAAATAGTACAAGAGAAGAAGATGTAGTGTTATATGTCAGAAGTTCTTTAGTTTTTTATGTGTTGTGATAGATCTCGCTCTCTCTCTCTTTCTCTCTCTCTCTCTCTCACACACACACACTCTCTTTTTCGTTCGTTCTTTTCCTCTCTCTTTCTCACTCACTCTCTTTCTGTTTCACTCTTTGTCTCTCTCTCTCTCCCTCCCCCTCCCACTCTTTCTCTCTGTTTTCCTGCATTTCATTTTCTGTCATTTTCTCTTTTTATCCCTGTTTCCTTCTCTTTCTATCTTTCTTTCTCTCTTTCTCGGCCTCATTTTCTTTCTCACTTTCTCTCTCTCTCTCTCTCTTCCCCTCTTCTTCTCTTTCTTTTTTTCAGTCTCACTTTCCTTTCTTCCTCTCTTTCTCTCTCCCCTCTCTCTTTCCTCTCTTTCTCTCTCTGCCTCCCCCTTTTTTTCTCTGTTTCCCCCCTTTTTCTCTCTCATTCTCTGTCAGTTTCTCTCTCTCCTTCTCTTTCTTTGTCCCCTTCTTTTTGTCTGTCCCATTCTCTCTTTCTCTTTATATATCTTTACACTGACATATATATACACACACGCATACATATGTACACATGCACACACACATATATATACACATGTATATATACACACACATGTATATATACACACACACTCACACACAGACAAATATATACATATCCACACACATATTTATATATATACATATCCACACACATACACATATATACAATACACACATACACACACTATACACATATATACACATACACATATATATACACATGTGTGCACACGCATATATATATATATATATATATATATATATATATATATATATATATATATAACCAAAAAGACTATGAATATGCAATCGATTGGAAAGCCACAGCGTGGGCAAGGTACTTTCTCTGTACCAGTTGCCAAGACGAAGCTTTATATCTCTGTCTGCCCGATTCAGAATCGTCGTATATGAGGAAAAAATGATACATACACGCACACTCACGCACACACATTGGCCACGGGAACAGAAGAGCAAAGGAGAAGTCTGTGATAAGACATGCTGTGATTTTTAAACCCGAAGATCGAGCTTTAACATCCGCCCTGAGACGGTAACGAGATCGCCTACAGTACATTAGCAACCTTATCTTGCTCTGTTCTAAATAGTGTTAGACCGAGCCCGTTGATGCTGTCTTATTTTTGTTCTTGTTTCCAAGGACTCCAGACGCGAGTAATATCCCTTACTTCATGGAGTTAAACCTTGCGTGCTACTGGCTGATTTTTCTCCTTCATTCGCTGACAGATCCATTTACAGTTGCGTTTTTTGGTGTTTCCCACGTTGCAGATAGATAGCCCATGACATTCCAGGCTGCTCTCGCCAGTACCAGACATGTTTCTACCACTGGATGAAGTAGATAGTGCCTGTGATCATGAATCCATAACCTTGCTGGCAGAGAAGGCAGGTCAGTGTCGACTAGCATCCCGGGATTGGGGGAGGGGCTAGTGTTTGAGTATCGTTAGACTTCGAAAACTTGTAGACAAAACACTTTAGACGTGATAGAAACTAAAATGACAAGAAAATTACCGTGACTCGAACTACCGACTCGGGTAGAGCAAGCAACCGTCTAGCCGTAAGTGTACAGCGCACTGAGCAACTTCGCTATCTCGCATCTCCAAAAATAAAAAAAAAATGTTTGGTATCAAAGTCTGTCTGTGTCTGTTCGAAATCGTGACATCTGTACAGGGGACAGGTTCATGACACGGACGTTTCGTCGCTTATATTCAGTCTGTCGCAGGTACTGAATTTTTTAGACCCAATCATGCACACATTATCATCATCATCATCATCATCATTGCCCGTCACTCCCTTAGGAGTATAGGACATGGATAATGTTTCTTTGATCATATATGGTCATGGATTTGTTCTCTAACTTCCCTCTATGTGTGTCATGTTGAATGTCAGGCGGGCCGCATGCCCAGTTCTTAACACTTTGGAAATAAAGGTCAATCAATCAGTCAATCCCTTGTCTCTGAGCACTTTTGTAAGGTCCTTTCTCCAAATAGTTATGGGCCTTCCTTGGTTTCTGTTTTCATGTTAGTGTCTGCCTTATTAAAACATACAAATATGGGTCTCCTGCAAATGTCTAGTGCATACGGGACAACAGTAAGAGCTAAATAAACGAATACTTTTTTCCCCCTACAAAGGTAGTTTCATTTCTAGTCTTTCAGATACATTTTTTTTCTTTTTTTTTTTTGTAAGACTGGCTGGGTCAGGATCGCTATTTATATTCAGAATTCCCCCCCCCCCCTTTTTTCGTTCTCTTCCCCCCCCCCCCAAAAAAAAAGAAAAGTCTTAATACAAATTCTTCCACTAGAAATGACTACTGCGTTTCTAACAGAAAATATTCACTGGCATCCTACCTGACATATTATTTTTCCAGTTATTTAACTTGATAGTTCACGGTAATTTAACTTGATAGCTCACGGTAATTTAACTTGATATCTCACGGTAATTTAACTGATGACCCACTTTCTCACCCGCCTAATCCTTCTTTTCGTATTTCATTCATTCATTCATTCATTCATTCATTTGCATGTCCCTTGCGAAACCTTCCCTCCCTAACAGCTCTCCTGTAGGCCTCTCGGTTGTGAGCAAGATGCCCTGCTGCTGATGTATCCATTTGCAGATCGTCAGCGATGTCTTGCAGCCATCTTCGCCTTGGTCTTCCTCTCTTTCTTTTTTCCCATTATGCACCCTTCCAAGACAGTTTTCTCTAGATTAGCATGACGTTTAATGTGTCCAAAATATTTAAGTTTTCACTCTTTAATCCTCTTTACTGGCCAGCCTTCTTCAATATTAAGTTCTTGTAGTATGGATATATGTGTTCTTTTTTTTGTGTCCATGATATTTGAAGAATTCTTCTGTAGCATTTACATTCAAAGCCATTTATTTATGTGTTTCTTAGCTGTTTTGTTAAGTGTCCAGGTCTCACAGGCATATGTTGTGATGGGAAAGATGCATGCCCTTAAAAATCTTATTTTTGTAGTTCTGTCTGTTCCTCTCCATAGATTCTTTAGTTGTTTTACTTTCTGAAGAGCGATAGATGTCCTCCTTTTAACTTCCCTCATTTTATCTCCATTATTAGTTAGCAATGATCCAAGATATTCAAAACTCTCCGCTTCTTCTAGTTTTTCCTTATTGATACATATATCAGCTACCTTGTTTGTTTTGTCAGTTGTCATCAATTTAGTTTTCTTTGCATTAAGATAGAGGTTCTGCTCTTCGCTGTTCTTACGGACTGATATAATTAGTTTTTCCATTCCTTTTTGTGTTGTGGACAGTAATACTGTGTCATCAGCATATCTAATCTCTGGTATTTCATAACCTCCAATTGTTACGGCATCGTAATATTCTTTGTCTACATCTTCTCTAACATTCCTCTTTATATTTTCAGTATACAAGTTAAATAAGTAAGGCGACAATATGCACCCCTGACGGACCCCTTGTTTGATGTCAAACCAAGTTGTTGTTTCACCATTTATTCTTACCTCAGCTTGTTGGTCTAGATACAGCAGTGATGTTATTTAGGAAGTGAAAATTGAGAGATAAATGGCAGAATGTAACATGATCTTAACTGTGTCCTGTTTTCTACTCTTTGAAAAAAAAAAAGTTCATTCGTATAGCTTTTTTTTTTTTTTAAATCAGACGAAGACGGAAGTTGAAACATTATACGTTGCAGTTATTTTACTAAGTGAGTTATCTCCCTTCCTTGTTTATTTATAATTTTTTTTAGGACGAAGATGGAAGTTGAAACATTACGTATAGAATTTGGCAACCATATAAAGCTGGTCTTGTATCTCTATGCGTTATTCCCCCCCCCCCCCCCCACATGTTTCCAGTATCTGTCTGTTTATATTTATCTTTGATTTGAAGCCTCTTTCATGTAGCGTACTGGGGTGTTTTTAAACATGTTCCTCGAGTCTGTTGGTCCCTTTACTTCCTTGTTTTAATGTGGTCCCTTCAGTACACTCAAACGTTCACACGTTTTTCATAATACGGGACGCGTGCGGCCGGTCTTTTGAGCCCAGTTTGAAAAGACAGTTTTTTTTTTATGATTAGGTGGTTTGTTCTGAATTATTGATTGTGTACAGAAGTTGGGATTGTGCAGGAAAAGCGGGCTAGTTAACGGTTGTTTCATTTTCTTTTTTGCGTTTGATCATGAAGTGTTTTTGTTTATTATATGTTGTGTTTAATTTGTCTGTCTATCTGTCTATCTATCTATCTATCTATCTATCTATCTATCTATCTATCTATCTATCTATCTATCTATCTATCTATCTATCTATCTGTCTGTCTGTCTGTCTGTCTGTCTGTCTGTCTGTCTGTCTGTCTGTCTGTCTGTCTATCTGTCTGTCTGTCTATCTCTCTATCTATCTATCTGTCTGTCTGTCTATCTCTCTATCTATCTATCTGTCTGTCTGTCTATCTCTCTATCTATCTATCTATCTATCTATCTATCTATCTATCTATCTATCTATCTATCTATCTATCTATCTATCTGTCTATCTATCTATCTGTCTGTCTGTCTATCTATCTATCTATCTATCTATCTATCTATCTATCTATCTATCTATCTATCTATCTATCTATCTGTCTGTCTGTCTGTCTGTACTTACCTGCCTACCCACTTCTACGACCACCAACTCACGCTATTAATACACCCTCACATTCTGTCCGTCTAGATATCCTCTCACTTTGTCAAAACATCGGTTAATTTGTCTAAAATATCTGCTGCCTCCATCGTCCGGCACCATATTCCTGCATCCATCCATCAGATAAATCCGTTTACTCATAGGCCTCATCATTTCTTCATGTTCCTAATTCCTAACCCCACCGCCTCCCACGGCCATTCGCCTCTCTTATCACTCTCGCAGTATCTGCAGTTCGACAGCCTCAAGATAATGCACCGCTCTATCCGCCTGCACACAATCTATCAGATAATAGCAAACAACATTCGTGCTAATAATCCTAGTACATCCACTGCGAATTTAATATCGCACGGCCGTCATAAATAGCGGCAATTCTTGCGGGGTATTTTTTTTTCATTCGCTGACATTTCATTGGTTGTGTAATGTCTAAAAATAGACCCGGCTTTGGATTTCCATTGGTGTTATTTCTGAATAGCCCCGGCCGACAATTACTGGTATTGTCAGTCGTTGGATGTAATCGAAGCGTGCCAGGACCACTGAAAACTGCGTCTGGCTATTGCATTTTAAAGCAAGGGTATCGTGTGTTTTAAAAACGTGGACTATTGTTAATTAAATACATGGATATTCGATTCTTTTGAAAACTCTTTCTGCGAGTCTATTGAGAATGTTCGGAACAATGTTTCATTTAACGGACGGCTTCCGTTATAAACATTTGTATTTTGTGAAGTTTGTGGTTTCTTAAAAAAAAACAATTCCCCCAGACATTCATTCTTAAAAAAAACACAATAATCAGGATTAGGATTATCGAGCATCTTTGAGACGATGGTCTTGGAAAAGTGAGTAATGTTTAATCAGTGTTCTGTTTTAGAATGTTGTTATTGTTTTTTTTTTTCACATAGTATAAACTACCAGGTTCATGATAACTTTGGGTTTATCCGAGTGTTTCGAGAAACAAGAGTATATGCTGTAACAAGCATATATGCACACACACATACATACGCACACACATATTATGCATATCGTCATGGATCGATTTAGCCGCCTTGTTTGAAACTGACCATCTGGCCGTAAGTCGATTTGGCCGTAAGTCGATTTGGCCGTAAGTCGATTTGGCCATAAGTCGATTTGGCCTTGTGTCGTCATCATAGGAGGAGGTAAGAAACTGAAGTACAGTTCACTTCTAAAACACGTTATAAAGTGAGTAGATATGTTTCCCCGTCAGCTTAAAGTACACACAGAAGAAAAATTAGCACAGTATGTGTAAAGTATTCATAGGTTATGAATAAAAAGATACGGTAATCCTGCCATGCCTTAGAGGCATATAGGGGATATAGTGTTAGTGCCCATATTTTCCTTGACCTGTCAGCACACTAGAGGGTGATGTGGTGATCATCACCGCCTGGCCGCCTTTCCTTCTCCAACTGCAAAAGAAGTCGGGTACCCATTTCTACAGTTGAGTGACTGGGGCGCCTCCGGTCGGATTCGAACCCCCGACCTTCTCCACGAGAGAGACTAGTGCATTGACCACTTCGCCACTCAGACACCCAGAGTACAAATACAAGGCATTAAATAATGAATCATACTGTAATAACTTGTCAGTGACACACATATACGCGCGCTCAAAGATACATCCTGTACGTACTCAATAAATCATCTCTCTCCTTGCGGGCAAATGTACTCACACACTGTATAAGCACGCACATGCATACATCCTGTACGTACTCAATAAATCATCTCTCTCCTTGCGGGCAAATGTACTCACACACTGTATAAGCACGCACATGCATACATCCTGTACGTACTCAATAAATCATCTCTCTCCTTGCGGGCAAATGTACTCACACACTGTATAAGCACGCACATGCATACATCCTGTACGTACTCAATAAATCATGCGCGCTTGTTCATCTTCTCTCGCCTTGCGGGTAAATTTGCAGTGAATATATAACAGTAAATGAGGTCATGCTCGCGGGCGACCAAAACTGAATACAACAAAATGACGCAATAACTACAGAATCATATCAGCAGCCTTTGTAGCAGTTGCAAAGAGTGAGGTATGACAATAAATATCGAGAAAACTGAAAGAATAGTGATAAAAAGCACCCCCCAAGGGAATGTAACATTTATATAAATAACACCAAACTCAGGCAGGTTACTGAGTTCAGACATCTAGAAAGCACACTTACACGGGATGGGGGAAAAAAATAAATAGAAAAATCGAATATAGAATTCATAAAGCAAACAATGTTACCTATCAATTTGTACCAAACCTAAAACATCCAGATATCTCGATGGACACACGCACCCAAAAAAAAAAAAAACTCTTTTGAACAACGTTCACTCCCTTATTCTGTATTATCACTGCCAAACATGGACACTCACCAAATACCGTGACAGAAAGACAACAACAAGCGAGATGAAACGCATAAGAAAAATGGTAAACAAGTTAAGAAGGGATCAAGTGCCAAATGAAATAATCCGGCAAATGGTGGGAACAACAGCTACGTCAAAAATCAAGTAGTTCATTGCTTCGGGCATTTGATACGCATGAATGCATAACAGCCAGCTGCACGCGCGTGCAACTCGAAAACATCTGGATGTAGGATGCCAGGACGACCAAGGGAAAAAAAAAACAAAAAACGGTGGATGGATGGGATGAAAGACACATCCATGACCGCTACCCAAGTCTCTCACCTTGCTCTGAACCCGATGTCCCAAACTACCTGCGACAGTAATGACACAAGGAGACAGGTAAGAAAAGTAGAGCAGTAAATGTGCATTAACCACAAAGTGTATCACAGGACATGAAACATTCCCCGTCTTCTCCCGTAGCACCTTCACCGTATTTGCGACTGGCAGTAGGTCAGCGCATGACAGACATTGTATTGCCGGCAATATTTACCACCAGTTTGCTGACGGTACTTCAGTATTTTGTGCTTATTCTAAACAATATATTATAAGCTTCTAAACTCTGATTTTGTCGCCACATTTTTGGCTGAAGCTCCATTCCTTAAACCAGCGAGAATTCGGGATAAAAAGATGCTGAAAATTGTCGTTGTCGGTCGTTAACAGACATTTCGTAATTCGCTTAACGAAAATGTTTTATCGTCTTTCGAAGAATTCGGAGTCTTTAAGTGAAAGTGGTTGTCGTTGTTCGAAAACTGGCCGTAAATGAACTTTACACGCGAGTCTTTGTTCATTGTTTAACAACAAAGATGTAAGAGAAACGGTATATCATCGTGGAGTTGGACTTTGACTGTTCTTGTTTATGGTTTATGTTACTACTACTACTACTGCTGCTGCTGCTGCTGCTACTACTACTACTACAACTACTACTACTACTACAACTACTACTACTACTACTACTACTACTACTACTACTTCCTGGAACTACTATCTGATATTCTTCGCAGCCGATTCTGTGAAGATGTTGCAGCACAGCTTCGTGTCGGATAGGGAGTGGGCTACGGCGGCTATTTTTTTTTTCAGTCCCTGACTGGCACTAAAAAAAAAAAATGCAGAGGATGTGCAGTATTTCTTTACCTTTCTCCACCACCTTGGGAACTATAGCGAACTCTGACTCAGTTAGCCAGGCTAAGCCTGTTACTACGGGGTTGGGGGGGGGGGAGTTACCAGTGGAGAAGTGGAACAGGGTCTTGACTGGCCCTAGTTCGTCAAACCCTGACGCTAGCATATTAGCTACGGGTTGCAGACTGCTAAACTGAGCAACGTCTTCGACTCCCCCCCCCCCCTTTTCCAGTATCTAAATTAATGGATGATGAAAGCTTTTTTTTTTTAGTATAACTTCCTGTTTGTAGTTTGCCGGGTCAGAGTTTGTGAACAGTACAAATTAGATTGGGTTCTTTGTTTTAATATATCCGGGCTTTTCCTCAGTCACTTAATCAGTTTCACTTTAGCAGCGATTGTGTGTTCTTATCTCCCTACGACACAATGATTCGTTTTTTTAAGAGATTTTTTTTTAACAGACTTTGTTTGCTTCCTTCTGCCAGTGGTTTCTTTTCTCTTCTTTCGTTTTCTTTTGTGTGCTTTATCTCTTATTGTATTGCGTTCTGTTGTCTGAGCATGATATCTAAACTACTACTACTACTACTACTACTACTACTACTACTACTACTACTACTACTACTACTTCCCTGGATGTTTTATATATATATATATACGTGTTATGTAAGTTTTTGTATATGAAAGTTTATTTTGAAGTTTTATGTGTGAAAGTTTATATTTCAGTTTATGCTGAAAAAAGAAGTTGCTTTACAAGATAATACTCGACAGTTCTTGCCTTGTTTTGTTCTCTGTCTTCCTGGAAGCTGCGGGCTCGTGTTCTTTTGCAGCTGATGCTGTGAAGGTGTTGAGGCACAACATCACGCGGGCTTGGCAGCGGGTTATGGCAACCGTCTTTTTCAGTCCCAGAGTGCGGCTGAAAAGCAGGAAAGGGGGGGGGGTTGTGCTATACTTCTTTAGCAGACTCCACCACCATGGGGACTACGGCGATCCCTGCCCCTCTAGCCAGTACTGGTTCTACCAACGGAGAGGTTGGATAGGGTCTTGGTCGGCTGTGTTTCGCCAGCCCTGACGCCAGCTTGCCAGCTAGGGGTCGCTGATTGCCAAAACGGACAGCGCCTTTGCCCGGCGATGGTTTCCCATAAAAATCTGCCTTCTCCAGAACAGTCTTCCAAAACGGAAAGCTCCATTACGACCCGTCGTTATGTAATCACTGCACCACTGTTACAGTTTTGAATATTCCATTAGTTGTAGTTGTTGCTGGTAGTACCAGTACTACACCATTACTTTGGCAGCTGTAGTTGGTACTCTTACTGCACAACAGCACGGACCGTCATTTCAGACAGCATTTCAGAATTACTGTTGCTAGCAAAGCTGCTTATATCCAGCTGCTTGCTACATACTACTGCTGAAGCCATCGCTGCTGGTTTCTAGTAAAGCCACCACTGATCACTATAACTGCCGTCGCTGCTGTGCCACCCGTGCTGCTGTTTCCTCATTAGTCCTGCAAGCATCGAAATTGCTGCTACATCTGTTGTTGTTGTTGTTGTTGTTGTTGTTGTTAATACAGCTACTTACTGCCGCCACTACTACTGTTGCTGCAGTATCAACTGCAAGGTTCATGATATCAGCTACCACTGCTTATACTACTACTACTACTGCTGACTCTGCTCTGCCTTTACTGCTTTACTAATCCTGCTGACTCTGCTTTGCCTTTAATAGTTTACTACTCCTCCTGACTCTGCTTTGCCTTTAATAGTTTACTACTCCTGCTGACTCTGCTTTGCCTTTAATAGTTTACTACTCCTGCTGACTCTGCTTTGCCTTTACATACTTTACTTCTCCTGCTGTCTGCTTTGCCTTTACATACTTTACTTCTCCTGCTGTCTGCTTTGCCTTTACATACTTTACTTCTCCTGCTGACTGCTTTGCCTTTACATACTTTACTTCTCCTGCTGTCTGCTTTGCCTTTACTACTTTACTATTCCTGCTGACGATGCTTTGCCTTTACTAATTTACTACTCCTGCTGACTCTGCTCTGACTTTACTACTTTACTACTACTGCTGACTCTGCTTTGCCTTTACTGCTTTACTACTCCTGCTGACTATGCTTTGCCTTTACATACTTTACTTCTCCTGCTGTCTGCTTTGCCTTTACATACTTTACTTCTCCTGCTGTCTGCTTTGCCTTTACTACTTTACTATTCCTGCTGACGATGCTTTGCCTTTACTAATTTACTACTCCTGCTGACTCTGCTCTGACTTTACTACTTTACTACTACTGCTGCAGACTTTGCTACGGCACCACCACTACAACTTCTGCCTCTACTACATCTCCTGCTGCAATATTACTGCTGCAGCTACTGATACTTACTTCTATAACTACTAACTATTACTTCTATAACTACAACTACAAATGCTTACTTCTATAACTACAACTACTAATTATTACTTCTATAACTACAACTACTACTTATTACTTCTATAACTACAACTACTAATTATTATTTCTGTAACTACAACTACTAATGCTTACTTTTATAACTACAACTATTAATACTTACTTCTTTAATTACAGCTACTAATGCTTACTTCCGTAACTACAATTACTAATGTCATTACTGCTGTTACTATTACAGCTAGTAAAAAGCATGCTACTGCAAGCGCTGCTGCTACTATTCCGATTACTGCTACTACTTCTGCCGGTGCTTTTCTGCTGCTGCGGCTTCTACTCTTGCAACTATTACTACTACTACTACTACTACTACTACTGTCTACTGGTGCTTTGCTGCTGCTGCCTCTACTTTTGCTACTACTACTACTGTCTACTGGTGCTTTGCTGCTGCTGCCTCTACTTTTGCTACTACTGCTGCTGCTACTACTACTACTACTGCTGCTACTACTACTACTACTACTACTACTTGGTGTTTTGCTGATGCTGCGTCTACTATTACTACTACTACTGCTACTACTACTTCTACTACTACAACTATTACCTTGCTGCTCCTACTAGTACTACTACTGCTACTGCTATTTCTGCTGATGTTTTCCTGCTAATATTACTACGGCTACTACTGTTACTGCTACTGCTATCAGTACTACCGCTGCCGCCACTACTACATCCGCTGAACTACTGCCAATGTAAACAGAACTGAAACAAATCCTGTTATATTACTATTGTCATTCCGAACAGCAAATCACCGCTGTTTTCTCCTACTTCGCTGATATCAGATTTGTTTTTCTTTGTTCCACAGTCCCTCCTCCCCCCCTCCCCCACAGATTTGACCTCTCTATCTGCACGTGCACAAGTCCGTGACATGACCCCCCCCCCCACCCTCCCTTTTTCCTCTCCTCTTCCATCCATCGCCGTCGCTGTTCGGCGCAAATGTAGCTGTCCTGTTTTCTTCCCTGTCCTACTCGGGTCTTCTCTTTCACCTCCCTCTCTCTCTCTCTCTCAGACACTTCTCCCCTCCTCTCTCCTTCCCCGTTCGCGAACTGCATTCATTGGTCCTTCTTTACAACAGCACACAACTATGTCGGAACATTTCACGCACGGCCGTTTCTAATTAGGAGTTTTTGTTTCGTGAAAGGACGTGCATTTGCTTTGTGTTTTTGTTTTTTCGTTTTAAATGTAGCCTTTGTTTCTCATAAAATACGCGTTGAAATTATGGTTTGGATGTTCACTTATGAAGAGCAGTGAGTCATTCGCGTGTACTCTTTTGTTGTATGGCCGACTGCTGGTTCAGTAGATACACTGTAGCTTCGTCCGGTATTATATACTAGCTTGTTCATCATTCGTCGTGGTACGAGCACGTGTCGATCATTCCGTCAGTTTGTTTAATTCTCCGACTACCGCGTCTGGTTTTGTTTTGTTCTTCTGAGTATTTTTTTTTCACATGTTATGCTACTAAACAAGGTAAATGTAGGCTTCAGATAGTTTTCCTGTGGAAAAACACGGCTGGTGTATTTATTATAAATTTTATATGCGATCTTGGGGTTTTTTCTGTGATAGTGAAGGAGTTAATTAACTTTCGTCTAGTCATTGATGATCCCCTTACAGTCAAATCTTGAGTTATTGGTAGGCGAGGTCATGGTGCGGATCTTAAAGTGCAGCCCTCGAAGTCGGAAGGGAAATGGATTGCAGGCGTTTTCTTGAATTCTCGGAGGAAACTTGAACAGTGGATTACTGGAACTATTGCGATCATCGAGGCTGAGAAACAGTGGATTACTAGAACATTTGTGACTATTGAGATTGGAATGATGGAAATTTAACCATGGGTTGCTAGAACATTTGTGACTATCGAGATTGGAATGATGGAAATTTAACCATGGGTTGCTAGAACATTTGTTGTTATCGAGACTCGGGTAATGAGAGTTTAACTGTGGGTTATTAAGAAATGTGTAAAATCGAGACTGAGATAATGAGAGTTTAACTGCGTATTACTAGAACTTTTGTCATTATCGAGATTCGGGTAATCAGAGTTTAATGTTTGCATACTAAGAACTTTGTAAAATTTGACACTCGGGTAATCAGAGTTTAACCAAGATTAACTTGAAAAATTGTCATCATCGAGACTCAGATAATCTGAAATATGAGATAATCAGAGTTGAGCCGCATTTTTTTTTTCATAAGTTTATTGCACCAGAAAAATAATTTCGTTAAATTCTAACGTTAAAAAAAAAACACAACAATTAATGTATTAACAAAATGTGTTAATTTCTATTTTGTGTTTTTTTTTTATTTGCGTAAATTACTCAACACCTGAAGGAGGAAGAAAAAGGGACAGGCATTTAGAAACACGGAGACCCACAATACAGGAAGAACTAAAGGAAGCGGAGAAGAGGCATGGCTTGAGGTATCTCGACTTGCTGAAGACAAGATTGGCTGGGGAAACCTTTGTTGATGCCTTCTGCTCCATTGGGAGTACAGAGGACTGATCTTCTTTTTCTTCTTCTTCAGCTTTCCGAGCCATTAAGGCTCATTGCTGAAGATAAGGTTCGCCTCAATTCCTCTCTATTCCTAATCTTCTCATTCCAGCTGGTGACACCAATTTCTTTTATATCCTCTTCTATGTTGTCTTTCCATCTCTGTCTTGGTCTGCAACTTGGTCTTGTTTCCCTCATCTCTTGTGCATACATCATTTTCGTTTGTCTATTCTCTTCCATTCTTTCTACATGCCCCAGCCAGTGTAGTCTGCTCAGTGTCAAGACATTTATAATTCGTTAAATAAGCTGTTCAGTTCAGTGTTCTTTCTAGCTCTTCATTCTCCACTGTTGGTATCCTTTATCGGCCCAAAGATTCTTCATAGTATCTTGTTCTCAAAGATCTGTAATTGTTGTTCATCTTCTCATACTCCATGTTTCTGATCCATACATGACGGCTGGTCTTATTATAGTTTTGTCGATTGTTATTTTGGTGTTTTGCTACAGGATTTAGGATTTTAACAGGTATTGCAAGGCAAAGTATATTTTATTCCCTATCTGTACTCTTGACTTTAATTTCCTCGCTTACTATGTTGCTTCTGTTGAAGGTTGTGCCTAGATATTTGTATGTTTCTGCTTTCCTAATAATCATCTCTCCAACATTTATATAATCTGGATCATTCTGTCTCTGGTGTCTTGATATCTTCATATACTCTGTCTTATCTTGGTTTATGGTCAAGCCCACTTTTAGTGCCACGTCTCTCAGGTGTATGCAGGTATTGATGACTTCTTGCGTAGTTTCGCCCACCAGGTCGATGTCATCAGCATATCCTAGTATTTTAGCTTCTTCGGTACTGCTTTCTTCTTTCACTTTTCAGATTACCTTTTCTAACACTAGGTTGAAAGTAATGGAGATAATATATCACATTGTTTTTAAACCAGTTCTTATAGAGAAGGGTTCTGACTTTCTTCATTTAAATATTACAATATTTTGTGTATCCTTCATACATATTCTGGTCAGATTGATTAATTTATTAAGTATCTCATATTTTTTCATAATTTTCCATAAGCTGCTTCTATCTATGCTGTCATAGGCTTTCTTGAAGTCAGTGAAGATATTATATACTTCTTTTCCATATTCCCAGTTCTGCTCTTTGACGTAGATATTTGGTGTATTTGGTCTGTGGTTGATACACAGGCCGTCTTGCTCACAACCGAGAGGCCTACAGGAGAGCTGTTTGGGAGGCAAATTTCCTCAAGGGACATGCAAATGAATGATGATTGATCTTTTCTTCCTAAAACCTGCTTGATAGTCTCCCAGTATGTTCTCCCTGTATGGTTTTAATCGATTTAAAAGTATAATAGATAGTATTTTGTAGCTTGTTTGTAGTTAGGATATTCCTCTGTAGTTTTCACACTTGCTCTTATCGCCTTTTTTTTTTTTTTGAATGCTAGGATCAGTAATGATTCTCTCCATTCACTGGGAAGTTTTTCTTCTCTCCATATTTGTTGCATTAGTGTACATATCTCTCCATGTAGATTTAGACCTCCTTCCTTAATCATTTCTGCAGCAATTCCATCTGAACTAGCTGCCTTGCTGTTTCGTAGAAACATGATACTGTAGATGGCTTCTTTTAAATCTGGTTCCTCTGTTTCAGGCTCACAAGTCTGTATTTCTTCATGCTGGACTGTGCAGGGGAAAGCTGTCTAAACAAAACTAATACACCGATCTGTTTGTGTACTGTAGATTTGCTGCGTCGATTACAAATTGATTTATCGCAGATTTAGTATTCACGTCCTGGTGTGGTATTTCTTAATCCTGTACAGTCATTCTCCTGTCCTGTCAATGATCCCTTTGTGGGGGGGGGGGGGAGAGTGGTTCTCGGAACAGTGTACCCCCCTCCAATTTTTTTCCACTCACATATACACATATACACATATACACAGTAGCCGATTTTAAAATTCAGGGGGGACGGTGAGTGAAAAGGGAGGGGCAAAATAGAGAACGGGGGCGCCAGATATGCGACCCGGGTGCAAGGGGCGGCAGCCAGAAAAATGCAGGGAATCATTGTTGTGGATAGACAGACAGGCATATTAGTTTCTTCTACGTACGAGCTTCTTTGTTTCGTAGGAGTTGGTGCGGAGAGAAGGGGAAATAAGCGGTGGCCAGAGAGAAGAGAGAGAGAGTGTGTGTATCCCCTTGGCAGAAGAGAAGATGATTAGATTGTGTATCTGATGGTTCCTAGGCTGAACAATTATGAGAGGACGGCAGCGAGAAAGAGAGAGAGAGAGAGAGAGAGAGAGGGAGGAGGAGGAGGGAGTAGGTGACCTATGCAGGAGATATAAAAAAAATTGTTATGATTACAAGGCTGAACAGTGAGGAGAGGACGGCAGCGAGAGAGAGAGAGAGAGAGAGAGAGAGAGGAGGAAGTACGTGACCTATCTTATATATATCTCTTATATCTTATATCCTTCCCGTGCCGTTAAACGTCACATAGGACTCGTAAAGTAGTTCGCCAATTTTTCCTGTCTTCGGCGAGTCTTTCAACCTCATCAAAGGATTTTATGCCTGTTAACTTGGCCTCTCTTAATAATGTCCTCTTCAGAGTTTCACGCGGTCTGCCCCTTTTTCTTCGGCCTGTTGTGTTCCACTTGATAGCTTATCGTGACCTATGCAGGAGATAAAAAAAAGATTACATTGTCTGTTATGATTACAAGGCCGAACAATGAGGAGAGGACGGCAGCGAGAGAGAGAGAGAGAGAGAGGAGGAGGAGAGAGTACATGACATATGTAGGAGATTAAAAAAAAAAGATTAGATTGTCAAGGCTGAACAGTGAGGAGAGGACGGGCAGAGAGAGAGAGAGATACAGACCAGACAGACAGACAAGACAGGCAGGCAAATGGACGGACAGGCAGGCTGAAAGGAAGAAATCCTCTCTGATCAGCCGTGTAATCATGGACTTTGCAGGAGAGAAAGAGATTATATCTCTCGTGATGTTGCAAGGCTGAACAATGAGGAGAGGACAGGAAGCGAGACAGAGAGAACGAACGGGCGAACGAACTTTTATTATCACAAGGTTAAGAATTGGGCACGCAGGCCCGTCTACCGGTCTGCCATTCATCATACAGCTTTCTCTCACTCACAGATATTCATCATTTATTATTAAACGCAATAAGCATGAAACAGCAAAATAAATGAATAAATAAATGATTAATAAACCATCAAGAGAAAGAGAGAGAGAGTGTGTGTGTGTGCAAGAGAGTGAGTGAGAGAGGAGAGAGAGTGTGTGAGAGAGAGAAAGTGCTAGAGAGTGAGTGAGAGAAGAGAGAGAGTGTGTGAGAGAGAGTGAGAGAGACAGAGAAAGTGCAAGAGAGTGAGTGAGAGAGGAGAGAGAGAGTGAGAGAGACAGAAAGTGCAAGAGAGAGAGAGACAGAAAGTGCAAGAGAGTGAGTGAGAGAGGAGAGAGAGTGTGTGAGAGAGAGAAAGTGCAAGAGAGTGAGTGAGAGAGGAGAGAGAGTGTGTGAGAGAGAGTGAGAGAGAGACAGAGAAAGATTGAGAAAGAGAGAGAGAGAGAGAGACAGAGAATTCATGTTATTTAAAGGAGGGGAAGAGTCATCGATTCGATTTTTGGAAGAATAAATCAAAAGAATGAACATAAACTAGATATAATCTAACGGTAATGAGAACACAGCTCAGTAGGAGGTAATGGCTGAGTTACTTGCCAATTGTCAGTTGTTGAATGTTTCATGGTTTTCCGTGCAGTTTACAATTTGCTGGTAGGTGTTCAGTGGAAATGTCCCTTTATTGGCAGACATCTGATTTCATGATTTATTTCCTGTCTGCCTGTCTGTCTGTCCGTCCGTCCGTCCGTCCTTCATTTTGTCTCTGTCTGTCTGTCCGGCCCGTCGTTGGTCTGTTTGTATTCATCTGTCAGATAGACTCTCTCTCTGTTCTCTTTTCTTCTACGTACGAGCGTCTTTTTTTTCATAGTTTGTGCGGAGAGAAGGGGGAAATAAGCGGTGGCCAGAGAGAAGAGAGAGAGAGAGACAGTGGTATGCCCTTGGCAGGAGAGAATTTTTCTCTCTCTCTCTCTTCTATCTTTCTTCTCTCTCTCTTCTTTCGTTCTTCCTTTATCTCTCTATCTCTGTTCTTTGTCCCCTTCCCTACGGTTCTTATTTTCCCTTCCTTCTTTCTTTCTGTCTCGGTTCTTATTTTCTTTTCCCTCTCTCTTTTTCTCTCGGTTCTATTTTCCCTTCATTCTGTCTTTCTCTCTCGGTTCTTATTGTCCCTTCCTTCTTTCTTTCTCTCTCAGTTCTTTTCCCCTTCCCTCTCTCTTTCTCTCGGTTCTTTTTCCCTTCCTCCTTTCTTTCTCTCTCGGTTCTTTTTCTTTTCCCTCTCTCTTTCTCCTTCGGTTCTTTTTCCCTTCCTCCTTTCTTTCTCTCTCGGTTATTTTCCCTTCCTTCTATCTTTTTCTCTCGTTTCTCATTTTCCCTTTTCACTCACTTTCTTTCTCTCTTCTTTTTCTCTTTTTCACTTCACTCTCTCCTTTCTGTCTCTTTCGCTTCATTCTCTCTCTTTCTCTCTCTCTCTCTTCTTTCTTTCTTTCTCTCTCTCTCTCTTTCCTCTTACGCTCTCTTCTTTTTCTCTTTTTTTTTCTCTCGGTTCTATTTTCCCTTCATTCTGTCTTTCTCTCTCGGTTCTTATTGTCCATTCCTTCTTTCTTTCTCTCTCAGTTCTTTTCCCCTTCCCTCTCTCTTTCTCTCTCGGTTCTTTTTCCCTTCCTCCTTTCTTTCTCTCTCGGTTCTTTTTCTTTTCCCTCTCTCTTTCTCCTTCGGTTCTTTTTCACTTCCCTCTCTCTTTCTCTCTCGGTTATTTTTCCCTTCCTTCTATCTTTTTCTCTCGTTTCTCATTTTCCCTTTTCACTCACTTTCTTTCTCTCTTCTTTTTCGCTGCCTTCATTCTCTCTCTTTCTCTTCTCTCTCCCGTTTTCTCTTCTCTCTCTTCTTTCTTTCTTTCTCTCTCTCTCTCTTTCCTCTTACGCTCTCTTCTTTTTCTCTTTTTCACTTCACTCTCTCCTTTCTGTCTCTTTCGCTTCATTCTCTCTCGTCTCTCCTTCCCTCTCTTTCATATACTCACTAACACGCATACATATGAAATAAGAAGGTCAGAACGTCCGACAGAATATCCGCGTTTTATTAAAGAGCCAAGAAATAAGTAAACCACACTAAAAAAAAAAGTCCCTCATTCACATTAATATATTTAAATACTTGTATATTCAGGTAGAAAGGACGGCCGCTATTAAACTTTATAGAGCGAGTAATTCGTATTGAAATATACAGCCACATGCCCTGATCTCTTTCTCCACTGCCCATATTGTGGGCGTAACTTTCGAGGACACTGGTTGACAGTATTTTGCTATTTGTTCTTAACCTCGTGTTTCAGCATTCCTAATCTGATGTAGATCACAGGCTTAAAGGTCGCATTGTTCTTTGTCTGTATTGTATATCGTTTTTTTTTAATCGCTGAACTTAACCGTTGTATTTTTTTTTTATTGTTTTTCCCCATGCCTGTTTTGAATCGAAGTATTATTCTTTGTATTCTCGGGTAACAATTGTCAGATATATTCATAAGAGGATATTGAGGATATATTCATAAGAGGATATTGAGATATTCAAACAATAATCTTCTTATTCGGCTATTAGACGGATATCTCGCAGTAATCAAGTGCTTATCGTTGGCCGTGTTTAACTCTTACTGTTAGGAGCAACGCCTCCACAGTGCTCTGTGATATTTTTATATGGTTTGCTTCTTATATCATTCCCGTGCCGTTAAACGTCACATAGGGCTCGCAAGGCTCCTGTTTTCGGCGAGTTTTTCAACCTCATATTGGAATTTTATACCTATTAATTTGGCCTCTCTTAACAGTGTCCTCTTCAGAGTTTCCCGCGGTCTGCCCCTTTTTCTTCGGCCTGTTGTGTTCCACTTGATAGCTTGTTTTGGGATTCTCTGATCATTTCTTCTCATCAAGTGACCAACATATGTCCATCTCCTTTTCCTGATCACCCATGAGACTGTTTGTTGTTCAGTCATCTGTCTTATCTCTGCATTGTTCTTGAATTCGTTCCACTTGATGCCGAGTATTTTCCTTAAGCATTTGTTTTCAAAAGAGTCTAATTTCTTTTCTATTTCTTTAGTTGTTTTCCAGCTTTCGCATGCATAAATGATGGTGGATATTACATTTGAATTGAACAGTCTTAACTTGGTTTTTGTGCTTATAACTTTTGAATGCCATATGTTCTCAAGATATTTGAAGATTAATGCTGCTTTTACAATTCTAACTTCCTTTCTGGTGTCACCATCCTGGTCTATGTAGCTGCCAAGGTATGAAAATTGATTGACTTCTTCAATATCTGTCCCTTCTACGTGTACTTTTCCATTTTGATTAATGGCTTGCTGGTAACACAAAATCTCATGTTTTTCCATATTCAGTTATCTTTAATTTGATGTATGATTTCTTTAATTTATTGGGTACATGTAATATTGCACATAAAGCTCACTCACTGTGTGCTGAAAAGTCCCCCTCCCCCCCCCCCAAAAAAAAAAAAAAATTCCAGCACAGAGTGGAGAATAATTCTGGATAGGAGAAGTAAAAAAAAACCACAATTTTTGAAATTTTCAAAAACAAAAAAACAAAAAACAAAAAAAAAAGTATACGAGTGGACTAGTCGATAGTTACCTGCCTCTCATGCGGTAGTTTGTGATTTGTGACACTTCGTTGGCGATCTCCCATTGACACATGCTGTTAAAAAGAAATTGTGCCTGACACAGTAGTATAGGGGAAGACAGCTTTCTAAGTTCTAAATATCTGGTCATATAACGATGGGGCCGGATAGTACTGCAAACATGCCCGGATGTTAGCGAATGAAATATAGGATATCGTTGATTCAGTCCTTCAAATATTGGGCTTTCTGTTGCTAGGTATTAGCCAGCCAACGAGGAAAAAATCATCTGATAGTCATAACTATCTTTTGATAAGGTATATAATGCAGATGAAAAATTAAACACCTAGCTTTTTGGTCTCATCCTTATAAGAAGGGACCTGTCTGTTTCACCTGTTTTTGTGTGTTTTTATAGGCTGTGTTGTTTTTGTATGCGGTCCTTCAAAAAGGCTTTTTTGCCGAAATATTAGATTGTTGTATGTTCTTCATTTATACGTGCTCGTCTTACTTTCTGCCATCCTTGTTTCCGCCCACTTTCCTCACTCTTTCTATCATTTTTTGTAAAAGGGAATCATACACCTCTATTCACATTCTTCACTAGAACCAGTTTTACCGCAGTCGTCATTTCTCTTATCTCTGAGATATTTTCAAGGACGCGTACAGTACACGCGGACATGAGAGATAGAAGGAAGTGCATCTTTCCTGTGCCCAGATGACTTCCTCTGTTTCATAGATGAACTGGGGCCGCAGTGGATGATAACAGGATGGCTACTCAGTAAGATCCGGGGGGGGGGGGGGGCCTCGAAAAGTGTTTCACCACCTTACAAAATTCCCGTCAGAGGCCCTGCTTGCATACATTAATCCACACACATACAAAGAGTTTTATTTATATCAAGGACTTACACCAGAATATACATAAGACTTCCCTTGCGATAACGGATCCAACCGAAAAGAAAAACGTTACACATTTTGACAACAGTTCATGAGATAACTGATAACTGGCCCGCACACGTGATAGACACGTTATAACCGGCGACGTACGAATAGTCACGACCAACACGCGGATAAGATAGTGTCAGGAGACGCCGTCACAGTAAACCTGGCACACTCGACGTGGGTGTGCGATCATTTAAGATGTGTAGTTAGTTGTTGACCAAGTGCTTCTGTGTGTGTCCGTGAAGTGTTACATGTGCCCTCCGCTGTTAAGTTGGTGCGGTACTTCTCCAAAAAAATGATTCTTATTCATGTTCCTAACCGAGGATTCTCGAAGGGCACTCGTCTAACGAGGCTTTGTGAGGCTTTTCGTTAACGTTTTTTTGTTTTACGGTTTTCCTGGCTGTGAATGCACCAAGTGAAGACGCAAGAGCTGGGTGTGTTGAGCTCATCGCCATGCCTGGAAGCGAAAGGAATGTTGCTCGCTCCGGTTCACTGGTTGCGACCTCCCCAGGACGTACTCTTGATATGATGAGAAATTCGAATTCTTTCCCCTTACTTCATCACGTGTTTACAAGGTAAAATCGTGAACTCATGAAAGTATTCAAGTTGCTAACAGTTGTGTAAAACTATTACGTTTATAATGTATTCAAGTGCTTTCAAGGTAAAATCGTAAACTCATGAAAGTATTCAAGTTACTAGCAGTTGTGTAAAACTATTACGTTTATAATGTATTCAAGTGCTTACAAGGTAAAATCGTAAACTCGTGAAAGTATTCAAGTTGCTAGCAGTTGTGTAAAACTATTACGTTTATAATGTATTCAAGTGCTTACAAGGTAGAATCGTAAACTCATGAAAGTATTCAAGTTATAGCAGTTGTGTAAAACTATTACGTTTATAATGTATTCAAGTGCTTACAAGGTAGAATCGTAAACTCATGAAAGTATTCAAGTTACTAGCAGTTATGTAAAACTATTACGTTTATAATGTATTCAAGTGCTTACAAGGTAAAATCGTAAACTCATGAAAGTATTCAAGTTGCTAGCAGTTGTGTAAAACTATTACGTTTACAACGTATTCAAGTGCTTACAAGGTAGAATCGTAAACTCATGAAAGTATTCAAGTTCTACCTCTTCTTCCTTTTTTCTTCGTCTGCTTTGAACAGCCACTGAGACTGAATGCTGCAGACAAGACACGTCTCCTGTCCTCTCTGTTCTTGATCTTTTCTTGCCAGTTGTCGATTCCAAAAGTGCTTTTATCTTCCTCCATGTTGTCTCGCCATCGTTGTCTAGGCCTACCTCTTCGTCTGTCCCCTTTCATTACTCCTTTTAGACAGTCTTTTATCTGTCTATTCTTCTCCATTCTCTCTAAATGCCCGAGCTACCTCAGTCTGTTGTTTCTCATAATGGCTTTTATAAGCTGAGAGTTAAACAATGGGTTAGATTTCTTTGTTACTTGGTATCTTCCATTCATGTGTTACAGAGTCTCTTTCCGGTCCATAAATTCTTCTCAGGATTCTGTTCTCAAATAATTGTATCTGGGTTTATATTTCGTTTGCATTTGTATTTTGTTGTATTCAAGTTGTAACAGTGTAAAACTAATAAGTTCATAATGCTTCCAAATGTTCACGGTGTAAAACAGTAAATTCACTGTAAGGCGATATATAAACTCATACATTATTTATAAACTCCTACACAGAAGCTCAAATAACAAACTCATAAAATATTCAGAAGCGTAAGAAATTAAAGTGTAACTTATTTTTTTTAAAAAAACATTCAAATGCTTTCGGAGTTTAAACCTTAAAACTCATAAAAAGCGATGCTTTGATTGCTGGGAACCTTAAGTGCAAGAACTGATCCAGCTTCCCCCCCCCCCCCCCCCACTTATTTTGATGATCTTAGTAACAGGAGTATATGCTGCTTCAGCCAGGCCCCCAGGCGGGGGTGGGGTGGAGGGTGTGCTTGGTTGGGGGTGAGGAGTATATAGTTCTCCTCATGGTGGTAGATCTGTAGAGAAAACTGTTTCACTGCGTCCATACCAGGTCTTTCGACAGACCAAGGTAATCAACCAGCCATCTAAGCCTGTGCCATATCATCATCATCATCACAGTGTCACCTACAAGGTACAACGGTTTGCAGATCCCAAGGAGATTAGAACAACATACCCTAAAAAAGAGAGAGAGAAACTCACAAGAACAACAAGAAAAGGAGAATCCATATGAACAATCATACCTAAAGCAAGGGAGAATCCACCATTTGTGCATAGCTCAGAAGTGGAAAAGTTCAGTGAGCACTATGTTTGCACATTTCAGGTTCACATTGGTTACTTTACTTTGGCGAACAACGCTGTTGAACACTTCATCAAGCAAATTTAACACCGACCTGCAACGAGAGCAACAACCAATTGAACAACGCCACTTAATTGCTACAACAATACTAAAAAAAAAAAAAAGCTTAAGTTTCAAGGCTTGTGAGCTATTAAAAAAACTTGGCATGTAAACTGTTACATTGCTATCAATTACACTGTTTGGCTCAAATGTGCACTTGAGTTTTCAGTAATAGAGAAACAAGTTCCGCTTTTTCAACAAGTGTAAAAGGCAACATGTTGCACTGCAGCTATGAGTGTCACTATTCAAGTTAGGGGCAAAAGAATGCGTCTTAACGACATTTTGGTGACAGCAAACTTTGTGTTTACTCTTGGACCTTTACACCAGTGAAGAACTTTTATGTGGTTAAAACTGGATGTTTTCTTTCTCAAATGGATAATGTGACTGCTTGACTATTTCCATGCCCTTTTGTCAGAATCGGCGACAAATTGTTTCTTTAATTCTGTTCATTGTCCCGCAGTATTTACATGCCTTTTTGGTGTGAAGTTCTAATGCATGCGTTTTTCTTGGCCACTACAGCTTTCGGAGTAGTTGTCAGCACAAGCTGAACTCTTTCCTGACTAAATGTTTACGAAGAATCAGAAGAATATCTTGGCCAAACACCGTAAGAAATAACATCTTGTTGGCAGAAATGCAGATGAAGCCGCTGACAGCGATTATTGAGGAAAAACGCTGGCGATGGTTGGGACATGTGCTCGGGATGACTGGTGACTCACTAGCAAAAAATAGCACTAAGATGGACACCACAGGGGAACAGAAGTAAGGGTAGACCAAAGGAGACATGGAGAAGAACAACAGAAAGGATGTTGAGCAATAGAGGGCTCACTTGGGCAAGAGCGGGGAAAAAAAGGCAAAGGACAGGAGTTTGTAGAAAACCCTTGGGGAATCCCCATGTGCCATTGGCATTTAAGGTTCAGAAAGAGAGAGAGAGAGAGAGCATGAGCATGAGCACATGTCCTCGCTGCCTTGTTTTCATAGGAATGCCCCCAGGAACACATTTTTCGTTTGCCTTTTTTTTTAGTTTTTTTTTTTTTTTTTGGAAGGCTGGGTTGACCCCAGTGCTGGTCAGTCTGCAGGAAGTCCACTTGAGTTCAAAATCAAACCATGAGCTTTTAGGTTGGCAGGTGAGCGCACAAGCCCGTAAACCACCATGACACTGCTGCCACTAAAAGTAAACTCCGTGCATGTGGTCCTACGGCTGGTGCACTGTGAAGTGATTACATTTGTTAATGAAGCAGACTCGACTTATAGTGTCATGTAGCCCGATATTCACATGTCTTCTCCTGTCTCTTTCTTATGAGGTGCTGGTATTCTCAGAAAGGCTTTACAATCATCATCATGTTCCATACAAGTGGGTATTTTATGGTCGTTATTCTCCATAGATCTCTTTCGCGCGTGTGTGTGTTTTTTTTTCTATTCATCTCCAGTGGTCATTTCCAGTTGCATTTGTCCATCAGTGATCATCTCTCCTTGCCTTCTTCTGCCTCTCTTCCCATATTGTCTTTCCTGTTGTTAAATATTTTCAAGTAATCACCTTATGTAAATGAATAAAAAAAAAAGATATGTAAAATCTTCGGTATACCAACAAGAGAAACAATATAATATTTTTGGGGGCCTTTTTTTCTGTACAATAACTTCTTCTTCTTCAGCGTTCCATGGTTATAGCCTCAGTCATGTATAATTATTGTCTGCATAAACTGTACAGTCTTTAGGAGACAGATAAAAGGGATGGCGACTGTAGTAAAACTAAGAAAATAGTAGAGGCGTATGGTGCAGTTATGCAAAGCGGCAGAGGGAGTGAGTAAAATGAGAAAAAAAACGAATAGAAATTATGAGAGTAAGATGAGAATGTATAAATGAAAAACATGCAACATCCAATATTTCGGCGTGAGCCTTTTTCGAGGAATACATACACAAACAAAACGACATATAACTTATCTGAGTGGCGTCCTCCTGAATAGGAAACAACACAAGAATGCGTGTCCCTTTGACTAGGCATAGAGACCACAGGGGGGGGGGGGCACAAAGAAAACCAGAAGTAGGAAATAGGAGGCGGGGAAAAGGAGAGACGGAAGGACAATAGACACCTGTAGCGCAGGTGTCGGGGGGGGGGGCAGAAGAAGGGGAAGCGGAGAGGTAATGAAAGAAGAACTAGGAAGGAACAGAAGGTGCCATAAACACACGTAGCACGCTAGATACGCAAATTGTAGTGGGGCGAAGGAAGCAGGGAGATAATAAAACTGGTGAATAGGACCATTTTCTCATTGTACTCACTCCCTCTGCCGCTGTGTAAAACTGCACCATACACCTCTATTTACCAGTCTTTAGGATGTCTGACTGCAGTCGTAGCCTCCCCCTGTGGGCCAGAACTGGGTTCAGGGTTCTCTCACGCCAGGACAAGTCACCCATCTTCAGCTTCCTCACAAGACACTGCTGGGCTGCAAGCACACCTTTCTGGTCATATCCCTGTCACCACACACTGCACATGTGAGAGAGAAATCCAGGCTCCAGAGCACATCTTGCAGCTCTGGGCGCCCCCCTTTTTTTCCCACACTCCCCCCCCCCACCTTCTACCAGGTACAGCAACAAACACACACATAGAAAAGAGGAGAAAAACAGGTGCTTGAATTTACAGGTAGCCCATAAAGAATAACCGGCAAAGCAAAGGAAATCCTGCTTAATTGATTGTTTGATTAATTGAAATGAATTTACAAAGGATTGATTGAAGTGTATTTGCAAAGGATGAAGAACTGGGAATGTGCTGAAGGTCTTGGAAATACAGACCTAGCACCATATCCCCAAAATCCCTTAATGGCATGGAAGTGAGGATTTTACATTTACCTTTACCTTTATATGCTGTAAGTATTTAAGACCCACGTTTCCAAGACCACTGGGCACATGAAAGTGTAATGTGGTGAGTATCACGCCTGGTTATGTCCCAGATTTCTCTAGTACCCATCTGTAGAGGCTGGGTGAACCCTGGGGCATTTTTGGTGTGGTGGTACCAGGAAAAAAATCCCCACTGTTGGGACTTGAACCCAGCACCACCAGATTAGTAGACTGAGATTCTAACCAGTCAGTCAACCAGGCTGCCAAAGGATAGTGGTGAAATTTAATTCAGTAAAATAAAAATTTTTTTTTTGGTCAATCCTTCAAACACAGGAAAAGGTCTGACCAGAAGACAAGTAGCTCCAACAAAGGAACATCCAAGCTAACCCCAAGCCCCGCCAGTCCACAAATGAACAAGAAGTCTCTGCCTTTTTCACATGAGCCTTGTAATCAGAACTTGACAGCATCAGTTTCTGGAAGCGGGACAGCCAGTGAGGATAATACCACACCTGGGGCAAGTTCTGAGGATTTGATGGTAAGTGCTCGCAGCAGTGATTCTCAACCTTATGTTGGTTTGTGGACCCCTTTATCCATGCCTGAGAGCAGCCATGAACCTCACTTTAAAAAAAAAAAAAAGAAGGCAATAATTAGAACCCTGGTCTTGCTAAGATTTTTTTTTTAATTGAGTCAGTCTTGGTTAATGGACCCCCAAAAATCTTTCTGTGTTCCCCTGATGGGTCCATGGGCTCCAAGTTAAGAACCATTATACTCCTATCAAATTTAATAGCTTTATCCATCCCATGAATTGTAACTGAATTCCATAGTTGGAAACAGTTTCAGGTGGAATTGGAAACATAGTAAGTAGAAATATCACCAGTTAATAAGGAGTTGGGATCAGACAAGTATGAGAACAGAGGTATCAGAGTCACATGTTCAGCATAAAGATTTAAAATTTCTGTTTCGTCCATCCAAATCCTTTGGAAATGAACTGACAAAGTTTTCATCAGTTCTGTAAATGTTATGGGGCAGTGACAAATTCTCTCCATTTCTCACATACTGCAGCCAGTTTTTTTTGGTTTTTTTTTGCGTTGTGTCCATTTAGTTGTGTCCAGTGCTGTTTGTTTTGGCTTCATTTACTATTCACCAGGTTGTTGAATTCTTTCCAGACTAAATGTTTACGAAGGATTAGAAAAATATTTTGGCCAAACACCATAAGAAATAACATCTTATTAGCAGAAATGCAGATGAAACCACTGACAACAATTATTGAGGAAAGACGCTGACGATGGTTGGGACATGTGCTCCGAATGACTGACAACTCACTACCAAAAATAGCACTAAGATGGATACCACAGTGGAGCAGAAGTAAGGGTAGACCAAAAGAGACATGGAGAAGAACAACAGAAAGGATGTTGAGCAATAGAGGGCTCACCTGGGCAAGAGCAGAAAAAAAGGCAAAGGACAGGCATTTGTGGAAAACCCTTACGGAAGTCCCATGTGCCCTGGGCACTTAAGGTTCAGAGAGAGAGAGAGAGAGAGGTTGTTGCTGGCCAGCTGCTCTGCCGCTTTGGTTCAGATGATAGTTGTGTTTTCCAAGGTATAACTGGTATTGAGATCATTTTGACCAATCTTGAGATCAGTGACCTTTTCTTTTTTTTATAGAAACTCTGAATTAGTTGTCAGTGGATGACTACTGCTACTACTACTACTTCTTCTTCTTCTTCTCCTTCATCATCATTTAGTTTCGTGTGCTCAACTTTCTAAACAGGGAGCTGGGTTGCCTCAGTGACTCCTGCTTTCAGGAACCCCCAGAGTTTCTCCTCCATGAGTCTCTCTCAGGGTCATGCCAGGGCTGTGAGGTCTCGGTGTATGTAGTGCAGGTCTCGGTGTATGTAGTGCAGGTCTCGGTGTATGTAGTGCAGGTCTCGGTGTATGTAGTGCAGGTCTCGGTGTATGTAGTGCAGGTCTCGGTGTATGTAGTGCAGGTCTCGGTGTATGTAGTGCAGGTCTCGGTGTATGTAGTGCAGGTCTCGGTGTATGTAGTGCAGGTCTCGGTGTATGTAGTGCAGGTTTCGGTGTATGTAGTGCAGGTCTGTGGTATGTGTTCATGAGTCTGGGTCCCATTCTGGCACATATGTTGGGCTAATGGCTGTGCCTTTATCTCATGGAGAGTTTAATCTGCAGTGTCCAGTACGTATACTGAAGATTGTAGCGGGCAACTGATAGAACAGGATATCGTATAGAGTTTAGTTCCATAAAATCTGGGATTTTGTCCATGTCATAGTGAATGAACAAGGAAACGGCAAAAAAAAAAAAAAAAAACAGAGAAAACAGAATAGTCACCAATGGGCCATTCCTCTCCACCGTACAACCAACTGTACTTTTTACGCTTTAAGAGAGATCAGCAACTCCAAACACTGGTGTGTTTTTTTTTTTTTGTTTGTTATTTGCAACTGCTCATCAGAGCTTGCTGTCTTGTGTGCACTGCTAATGTATATGATGAGCTATCATTTCTGTTTCATTATACGGGCAAAGTGGATTTGTTACGTATTACAGAAGTGGTACTTGAATCTGCAGTGTCTTTTTCCTTAGTTGAAGACAGACGCATGTTTGCTTCAATCTAGATGTTGTCAGCTGTTTTTTTTCCTTGGTGAAGGGGGAGGTGGGGGGGAATGGGGATGGGAAGGAGGAGTATTCAAGAGGAGTAGGTCCATAAATGCTGAGCTGTCTTTGGCTTGAGTGGGTCAGTAATTGGTGAGCTGTCAGTGGCTTTTGTAGGTGTAAGTCTTGATCCATTAGCCATGACATCTTGTTAATCTAGCTGTGAAAAGTTGACACACAGTACACTAATGTTGGAGAAAACAGCTTTTTAAGACCAAAGAATATCTGCCTGCAGAGAGACTGCACACAAGAGTACCAACTCGGGAGCTTGGTGAGGGAGCATCCATCCTTTTCTTTTTTTTTGTAAACATGAAGGTAAATGAAGGGAGACAATATCACATGAAGCTCAGCCCATTGGATAATGGACCTCAAATCTGAATCTGAACATCATATGGTTTAGATCTGGAGTGCTAAGTAATTGGTGATTTAAAAAAAAAAAATTTAACCAAGAATTTCTCACCATGTCGTTTTATTTTAGCAGCAAATTCAGTATCTTTGAGCCTGCTTCTGTGCTGCTATTTCAGCCCAAGTTTGGCACCCTCCTCCTCCTCCTCCTCCTTTTCAGGAAACAACAAGATCTTCACATGATAAAGTAATATAACACAACACTGTGTGATTAGAACTAGAGAAATTCATAGACGAAACACATTTAGATGTGAGAGAAAGAAAAATAACAAGAGAATTACCTGGGAATTTGAAACGCACTTCAGTAGAACAAGCAGCCGTCCAGTTACTTCTTCTTCTCCTCATCCTCCTTGTCCTTCTTTCTCTTATTCTTCTCCTCCTCCTGCTATTCTTCTTTTTCTATTTCTTCTTTAAGCACAGCTATCACCTTAGCCTAGCAACCCCTGACAGTGCATGCAGGAAATGTATTCAGACTCCACAGTTCATTCTGCAGCTCTGCCCTCCTGATACCAAGAAGCTCAAATGCAGATCCAACTGCACGGAGAGGTACACTGGATGACAAAATATGGGGCACAAAGCAACATCTCCAAAAGGCTATACAATCTTCCACTAGTTCCTTCATAGCTACTTCTATACTCTTTCAGCTTAGTTTGGCAGTCTTTCTGCTAATTCCTTCATAGCTACTTCTATACTCTTTCAGCTAAATTTGGCAGTCTTTCTGCTAGTTTCTTCATAGCACTTCTATACTTTGAACATCAAAAAGACAGAGACTATGGTTATATCTAAGAAACAGAATCCACCAACATGCAGTATTAAATTAAATGGAACTATTCTAAAGCAGGTGCAGAAATTCAAATACCTTGGAGCAGTAATAACTTCAGATGGGAAATGCAGAACAGAAATTAGGAACAGAATAGGCCAAGCAAAGACTGCATTTCAGAGAATGAGAAACATATTAGCTAACACATCTTTATCAATGAATGTTAGAAAACGAGTCCTAAAATGTTATATTGAACCTATCTTGTTATATGGAAGTGAATCATGGACAATAGGCAAGTCTGCACAAAAATCATTGGAAGCAGCAGAAATGTGGTTTATTAGAAGAATGTTGTGAATCCCCTGTACAGCAAAAATAACTAATGAAGAATGTATGAGAAGAGCTGGAGAGACAAAAAACCTTGTCAAAAAGATAAGAGAGAGACAATGTACTTTCATAGGACATGCAGTGAGAAGAGGGGGCATTGAAAATATTATAACAACAGGAAAAATAGAAGGAAGAAGATCAAGAGGAAGACCAAGAGAAATGATACTGGACAGTCTGACGGGATGGTGTGAGAGGAGATCACCAACTGAACTGATGGCCTGCATGAAGGATCGGATACTCTGGAGAAGCATAATAGCCAACGCCAGTCGGCACGGCACATGATGATGATGATACTCTTCAGTTTGACACAGTTTTTCTTCTAGTTCCTTCATAGCTACTTCTGTACTCTTCCAGCTCAGTTTGGCACAGTCTTTCAGCTCGTTTCCTCATCACATTCCTTAATCTTATAAAGAGCATTTTATGGTCTTTATACATCATAGCCATTATCTAAACAGCAGATTTCTCCCAAAATCTAGATTGATTTGTACAAAAAAAAAAAAAACCTTTGCTTACTCTGCCACTAACTTCTGGCATACTCTTCCTTCCCACTTAAAACACATAACCTGTGTTTCTTCCTTTAATTTCAGACTTTTTCTCAGTACTTGCTTGACTTTGATCATTTGCCTCCTTAAGAAATCTACCTTTGGTATAACTTTACTTACTTAGCAATAAATATATGCATAGAGAGTGGCTGAAATATTTCTTGCATGTGATTTGTTTATCAGCTTGGCTGTAGTTAGTGTGTGAGAATATGAAATTACTTCATCATATTGTCCTAGTTGCGTATGTTGTTGAATGTGTAGGTAAGAGGTTGTATGTAATAATTTTCAGTTCAGTACTTAAAGAGAGGAACACTGAGCCCAGATTTAAACCCATTCACTCAGCATCAGTTTAGGTAGTACTGACATTACAAACATATTAAAGCAATATATTTATGGTTTTTTTTTTTAAAGTTAGTACTACGTAAACTGATATTGAGTGATTGGGTTTAAATCTGGGCTCAGTGTTCTCCCGTTGAAAACAAAATTTGTCTGTCTGTTTGTTCATTCGTTCATTCACTGTTTTTTTTCCATCTCCTCTTATCTGGTCATATAATGGCCTTCTTACATATTTGTTGCATTTCATATCTTGTCCCACTCTTTTTTTTTTTTTCAGCTGGACAATGGCAGTGACCAAGGGACAGATGAGGTAGACAGTGGGGAGAATAGTGCCAGAACTAGACAGGTCATAGAAACACTGCAGGCAAAGATACATAAGACTAAGGAGGCTATTAAACGGGAGCAGAACACAAAGGAAGGTAAAATGATAAGGCTGAACCTCTCCATGTACCTCAGGCTTATGTCTACAGAGTGTCCCAAAATGTCCATGCATAGGGGAGTTCATTCGTTCATTCATTTGCATGTCACTTGCGGAACTTTGCCTCCCTAACAGCACTCCTGTAGGCCTCATGGTTGTGAGCAAGATTGCCTGCTGCATCCATTTGCAGATCGTCAACGATGTCTTGCAGCCATCTTTGCCTTGGTCTTCCTCTCTTTCTTTTCCCCATTATGTACACTTCCAAGACGGTCTTCTCTAGATTATCATGATGATATTATGTCCAAAATGTTTAAGTTTTCTTTGTTTAATCCTCTTTACTAGCCAGCTTTCTTCAATATTAAGTTCTTGTAGTATGGATATATTTGTTCTTTTTTGTGTCCATGATATTTGAAGAACTCTTCTGTAGCATTTACACTCAAAGGCATTTATGTGTTTCTCAGCTGTTTTGTTAAGTGTCCAGGTCTCACAGGCATATGTTGTGATGGGAAAGATGCATGTCCATAAAAATCTTGTTTTTGTAGTTCTGTCTGTTCCTCTCCACAGCTCCTTTAGTTGTTTTACATTCTGAAGACTGATAGACGTCCTTCTTGTAATTTCCCTCATTGTATCTCCATTATTATTTAGCAGTGATCTAAGATATTCAAAACTCTCCACTTCTTACAATTTTTACTCATTGATACATATTTCAGCTTCCTTGTTTATTTTGTCAGTTGTCATCAATTTAGTTTTCTTCACATTAAGATAGAGGTTTTGCTCTTCGCTATTCTTACGGACTGACATAATTATTTTTTTCCATTCCTTTTTGTGTTATGGACAGTAATACTGTGTCATCAGCATATCTAATCTCTGGTATTTCATAACCTCCAATTGTTATGGCGTTGTAATATTCTATGTCTACATCTTCTCTAACATTCCTCATTATATTTTCAGTATACAAGTTAAATAAGTAAGGTGACAGTATGCACCCCTGATGGACCCCTTGTTTTATGTCAAACCAAGTTGTTGTTTCACCATTTATTCTTACTGCTGCCTGTTGGTCTAGATACAGAGTGATGTTAATTGTATCAAATGTGTTGGAAATCCTATTTTTTCCATTATTTCCCAAAGTTTCTGGTGTTGTACACTATCAAATGCTTTTGAGTAGTCTATAAAAAATAAATATAGATTCACATTAAACTCTCTGCATTTCTCTATTATTAATCTTATATTGAATATATGATCTCTTGATCCTCTTCCTTGCCTGAAACCAGCTTGGACCATATTGACTTATTCTTCTATTTTCTTACGAAGTCTACTCATTATGATTTTTAACAGAACTTTACTGGCATGACTAATCAGGGCAATAGTTCTGTAGCTTGTGCATAATTTCAGGTTACCCTTTTTTGGCAGTGGTATGAATACAGTTCTTTTCCATTCTTTTGGCCAAATACCTAAATGCCATATCTTTTTACATAGTGCATGATAGATTGTTGCACATTCCTTTCCTCCTGCTTTAATAAGTTCAGCTGTTATCTCATCACATCCTAGTGATTTACCATTTTTCAGATTCTTTATTGCCCATAAAACTTCTTCTGTTGTCGGTTCGGGGAGTTAATACTTTTAAAAATTTGTTTCTTTAGTTATTAAACATTCTCTGCATGATTGCCATTTCTTTCTACACACGTAGGGATATTTATCATCCACTGAAGGTGAAATCATGTTGACACATTTGTAGCAGTGCACGTAACAGCACTTTGAATATAGGAACAATTTTTTATAAATAGGAAACTACGAGGTTTTGGTACGGTAAAGTAAGATAACAAATATTGTAGGATTAAACCTCGAAAAAATCGTAGACAAAGCACTTTAGTGAGACGTGAGAGAAAGAAAAATCACAAGAGAATTACCTGGGATTCGAACACGGACTCCGGTAGGACGAGCAGCCGTCTAGCCACGAGAGAACAGCGTACTATCGACTTAGCCAACTAGCACCCCAAAAAAGGTGTTTTGTTGACAAAGTCTTTAGTAACCGCTCAGCAGACATGAGAGATCGTGACACCCGGAAAGAAACGAGGTCGTGACACACAGAAATTCCGTAGCTTAGATTCATTCTCTCTAGCAGGTACCAACTAGACAAACATACACACGGTCTCCTGCCATGTCTGGTGCAAACTTGAACAACAATAACAAACGAACGAATACTTATTACATGAAGTTAGTTTCAGGTATAGTTTTAAGGAACAATTTTTTATAAATAGGAAACTACGAGGTTTTGGTACGGTAAAGTAAGATAACAAATATTGTAGGATTAAACCTCGAAAAAATCGTAGACAAAGCACTTTAGTGAGACGTGAGAGAAAGAAAAATCACAAGAGAATTACCATGGCAGGAGACCGTGTGTATGTTTGTCTAGTTGGTACCTGCTAGAGAGAATGAATCTAAGCTACGGAATTTCTGTGTGTCACGACCTCGTTTCTTTCCGGGTGTCACGATCTCTCATGTCTGCTGAGCGGTTACTAAAGACTTTGTCAACAAAACACCTTTTTTGGGGTGCTAGTTGGCTAAGTCAATAGTACGCTGTTCTCTCGTGGCTAGACGGCTGCTCGTCCTACCGGAGTCCGTGTTCGAATCCCAGGTAATTCTCTTGTGATTTTTCTTTCCCTCATGTCTCACTAAAGTGCTTTGTCTACTATTTTTTCGAGGTTTACTCCTACAATATTTGTTATCTCACTTTGAATATACTCCTTTAGCTGTGTGGATCGTTTTTGGGACACCCTGTAGTTTTAGAAATAACTAGGAAAACTAAATACCTTGGACATTCACACCATGTGTCCCCCACATGTTAAGACAGATAAGATATATATAGTGTTTGTAGCCATGTTTTCCTTGACTTGTTGGCACACCAGAGAGTGATGTGGTCTAGATCAAGGGTATACAGCTGACGACTTTCGGGCCACATGTGGTCCATAATGTCATTTATTTAAAGGTCCATGAGGTTGTCAGGAAATATAACTTGTTTTACTAAAATTGATGTTGCTGGTCAAGAAATGATTAGTTTTAGTTTTAGTTTTACAGCTTTCAGGAGAAAGAAATCATCCTAGCTCAAACTGATTGAGCAGTTAATAGTAATGTTTCCTTAAATATATAATGTAATTCCATTAAAAAAATGATTGATGTATGTGCAACCTGCCACTCAACACATGGATACAAACCTGCCACTCAACACATGGATACAAACCTGCTGCTCAACATATTGATACAAACCTGCTGCTCAACATATTGATACAAACCTGCTGCTCAACACATGGATACAAACCTGCTGCTCAACACATGGATACAAACCTGCTGCTCAACACATGGATACAAACTTGTCGCTCAACACATGGATACAAACCTGCTGCTCAACACATAGATACAAACCTGCCGCTCAACACATGGATACAAACCTGCCTCTCAACATATGGATACAAACCTGCTGCTCAGCACATTGATACAAACCTGCTGCTCAACGCATGGATACAAACCTGCCACTCAATGCATGGATACAAACCTGCCGCTCAACATATGGATACAGTTGTGGCCCCCAGACCCCTTGAAATTGGACGCTCCTAATATAGATCTTGCCTCATCCTCTTTCTTTCCTTATAGCTCGTTTGATTAAGAATGCCTTTGGCTGGAATCGAACTACATGTGAACATATAGATGTTGATAATAGCAGGCTGTCACCCTACCCAGTGTTTACATGTGAACATGGTAGATGTTGATAATAGCAGGCTGTCACCCTACCCAGTGTTTACATGTGAACATGGTAGATGTTGATAATAGCAGGCTATCATAGCTGTCATCCTACCCAGTGTTTACATGTGAACATGGTAGATGTTGATAATAGCAGGCTATCATGTCTGTCATTCTACCCATTGTTTACATGTGAACATGGTGATGTTGATAATAGCAGGCTATCACCCTACCCAGTGTTTACATGTGAACATGGTAGATGTTGATAATAGCAGGCTATCATGGCTGTCATCCTACCCAGTGTTTACATGTGAACATGGTAGATGTTGATAATAGCAGGCTATCACATCTGTCATTCTACCCATTGTTTACATATGGACATGGTAGATGTTGATAATAGCAGACTACCACAGCTGTCATCCTACTCATTTTATACACGAGAACATGAAAGATGAGATCCCATTTGTATGATAAAATAAGCAGAGTTGAGAGGTGGCCTGATGTTATGAATAATAATGTAGAAATTGTGGGATCAAAACAGTTATTTATGCTAAATAATGTAACACGAGGCAGCTGAGAAACTTTAATATGCTGTATGAAGAAGCCACAATAACATGAGGTGTTTTGGTTAAAATAGATAAGCATTTGGTAAGAGAATGTAGAAAGAACCTGGAGATGCAGGTACGCTAGTTGATAGTGGTCTGTCTTCTCACTCAGTGGCGGTCTGTCTCCTCACTCTGTAGTGATCTGTCTTCTCACTCGATGGTGGTCTGTCTTCTCACTCGATGGTGATCTGTCTTCTCACTCGATAGTGGTCTGTCTTCTCACTCAATGGTGGTCTGTCTTCTCTATAGCGATCTGTCTTCTCACTCGATGGTGATCTGTCGTCTCACTCAATGGTGGTCTGTCTTCTCATTCTATAGTGATCTGTCTTCTCACTCGATGGTGATCTGTCTTCTCACTCAATGGTGATCTGTCTTCTCACTCGATGATGATCTGTCTTCTCACTCAATGGTAGTCTGTCTTCTCACTCTATAGCAATCTGTCTTCTCACTCGATGGTGATCTATCTTCTCACTCAGTGGTGGTCTGTCTTCTCACTCGATGGTGGTCTGTCTTCTCATGTAATGGTGATCTGTCATCTCACATGATGGTGGTGTTTCTTCTCACATAATAGTAATCTGCCTTCTCACTCGAAGGTGGTCTGTCATCTCTCATGATAGTGGTCCATCTTCTCACATGATAGTGGTCTGTCATCTCGCATGATAGTGGTCTGTCATCTCACTCGAAAGTGATCTGTCTTCTCACATGATGGTGGCTTGTCTTCTTACATGATAGTGGTTTGTCTTCTTACATGATGGTGGTCTGTCTTCTTACATGATGGTGGTCTGTCATCTCACATGATAGTGATCTGTCTTCTCATATGAAGGTGGTCTGTCTTCTCACTTCATAGTGGTCTGTCTTCTCACTTGATAGTGGCCTGTCTTCTCACTCAGCAGTGTCCTATCTTCTCACTCAATAGTGGCCTGTCTTCTCACATGATAGTATTCTGTCATTTCACTTGCAAGGTTGTGAGTTTGTGATATGGTGCTCTAGTTAAGGCAGCTGAAAAATTACTGAGTAAAGTAGGCTCCTTAGTCTGAGAATATCAGCATGCAGTGTGAGGCACACTGTTCTTTACTTCATACATGGCTGTCAGTGAGTTCATTGAAAAGACAAACTCTGGAAGAAAATCCATTTCCCATTGACTCACCAAATGTAAAGAGAAGTAGACTGATAGGTTCCCATAGTTCTCAGAATTGCTTTAAGAAACAGGCCTTTCAGCAAGCTCCATAGGAAACATGTTAACTTCCATGCCATTGGCTGTTCTGTAGACTTGATATAAGCAACTGATTTCATTGGCTGTGTTTGCACACTTCATACAAGGAACTGATATCATAGGCTAGTTTACAGATCTGGTATAAGCATCTGATGCCATTGACTAGCCTACAGACTTAATGTAAGCAGCCGATGCTGTGGTGAAGATCTTGAAATAAAGACTTAGATCACGTTGAAGAGAGACTATTGTTACTTTCCCAGTGTTCTGAATTATACCTAAGAAACAGAGTCCCATCAAGCCCCTTTGGAAACATGCTTAGCCTGGCACCAAAAGTTATAGTGTGCAGACTTGACAGCTGATGCAGTAGTGAGGATTATGAAGAAGCTGGGAGAGGCTGTTGTGGTTTTTTTTCTATACTTCCTAAATTAGATCCAAGATCCAGCATCTTACTAAGCTGGAAGGTACATCAGTATGTGGAACACATTGATCTGCTGTTCATTGCCAAGATCATTGTTTAATAGCAGACTTTTACAGAGTGTCCTATGGAAAAAATCATCCCCACTCACTGCCTCATCATTTGAGATGGACTGGTTTTACATGGGACACCTTGTATAAAGAGTACTACTTTGAAGATAGAGGCTGGATCTTCTTTACCTTTGGTTGACCAAGCATGACGAGAGTTTCAGTAATAGTCACTTCAGAACTTGACAAACTACCATGCAAGGTCCATGTGACTTTTAACAGCATGGGAAGGATGTAAGTTAAATAGTCACGCCAGCTTCTCTCTTATATCATAAACAATCATCATCGCCTCTCACTCCCTTGAGAGCATAGGCCACGGATAAAGGCTCTCCATTCATCCCTGTTCTTGGAATTATTCTCTGCTACCTTCCATGTGTGTTATTTGTCTCTGAGCACTGTCATAATTTCTCTTCTCCAAGTAAGTCTAGGTCTTCCTTGTTTTCTGTTTATCATTAACAGTAGACCACCTGTAACAGCTTGTGTTCCATGAGCTACTCATAAATGTATTTGAAGTTCGTTCACTAAGGGTATTGAAAATCACCAAGCTATGACTGTTGTAATTCACAGCCTGAGGTTTTGGAATTGGTGAAATGAAAAGGAATGAAATTCACAAGATAAAGAGTATTGAAATTCACCAAATTGGTGTAATACAAATTCACATTATAAGAGCATTGAAATTACCAAGATTTAAACACTCATCTTTATCACTTATTTCTACATACATATAAGATAAATATTGTCCACTCAAGGTGAACTCGTGAACATTAAACAAACATCTTCTTAATTCAAAACAATGAATTCTCCCCAGCAATTGTGAATGAATACCTCCAGATGGCAGCAGAAAAGCAACCAACAGCTCGAATAAAAGCCCTTTTCGAAAAGAAGAATCAAAAATCAGCTCAGAACATCATGCATCTCCAGCGGAAGTTGGAGAACTACCAGCATCGCTTAGCAGACATAGAGACATTTGGGTATACGGCTCATAAGCAAGCCAAGGAGGTGCTACGGGATGTTGGGCAAGGCATTAAGTAAGTTTTGCTGGTGTGTAGACTGAGGTTTTTGTGACTGTAATGAAGAAGTGCCATTTCATTTGTTATAAAATGTATACATTTCTCTCTCTCTGTCTCTCTCTCTGAACCTTTAGGTTCCCAAGGCACATGGGGCTTCTGCAGGGGTTTTCCACAAGACCTTGTCTTTTGCCTTCCCTCTCCCCGCTGTTATTCTTCTCCATGTCTCCTTTGGTCTACTCCTACTCCTGTTCCCTTGAAAGAGAGGTGTCCTTGAGGCATCATTCTTAATGTCATTTTTGACAAATTAGTCATCTACAGCACATGCCCCAACCATCACCAACATCTTTCCTCAGTAATTGAAGTCAGTGGCTTGATCTGCATTTCTGCCAGCAGGGTGTTATTTTTTATGGTGTTTGGCCAAAATAATCTTCAAATTCTTCATAAACATTTAGTCTGGAAGGAATTGTTTCTTTTCTGTAGTTCTGGTGGATTTCCCGCACCCACTTCTGTAGGGTAGTAGCGCACTTAGGTCATTACTCTTAAATATCCTGATTTTTTTGTTTGTTTTCATACACAGCTTTTTTTGGATTTCCATATGTTCTTGTGAGGGCTGTAGCAGTTCCTGCTGTGTTAGCTAGGCTGTGTTTGGTAGTGGGGGTCACCATTTGAGAAGTGAGGGTCTTGGTTAGCTATGGTTTGTCAGCTCTGACATGAGCAGTCATTGACTTCTACTTCAGATTGCATCTTCTCTTCTTTTTCTCTCTCTCTCACAATCTCTCTCAATCTTTCTCTCATCTCAGTCTTTCATCTCTCTCTCAACATCTCTCTCTCAACATCTCTCTCAGTCTATCTCAATCTCTCTCTCAGTCACTCTCTTTCTCTCTCTCTGTCTTTCTCTCTCTCTCAATCTCTCTCTCTCTCAATCTTTCTCTTTCTCTCTCTCTCTCTCTCTTTCAGTTTCTCTCTTTCTCTCTCTCAATCTCTCTTTCTCCATCTCTCTCTCTCAATCTCTCACTCTCTCTCTTTCTCTCTTGCTCTCTCTCAGTCTCTCTCAGTCTCTCTCTTTTTCTATCTCTCTCTCTTAATCTCTCCCTTTCTCTAGCTCTCTCAATCTCTCCCTTTCTCTCTCTATCAATCTCTTTCACCCTCACATGCACACACATACACCAAAACAAAACAAAACAAAACAAAGCAGATCAACTAATAAAAATTACAGGAGTTCACTTTTGAGTTGAAACATGTGATTTCAGCTGATAAATAAATGTGTGATTTCAACTCTTATAAAATCCATGATATCACCTACTGTGTTTTACTCTATTAACTATAAAAAAAAAAGTATAATTTCCTCTGTTATGATTCCAGCACGATTGTCTCCAAACCCAAAGAATTTGCCCACCTAATCAAGAATAAATTCGGCAGCGCTGATAACATTGCACAGCTAAGTAAGTTCTATGTAGGTATGTATTGTCAATCTGTTCATCACAGTTTACTCTTCTGACCGCTAATCCAGTACTCCTCAACCTGCATGGCATATGGGTTTGCATTTTATTTTTCTGTAGCACCCCCCCCCCCCTCCTCTTGCAAACAAACCTTTTGCTTTTTGTTTTGTTCCTTTACTTTTAGTTAAGGTAACATTTTTTTTTTTTTTTTGCAATTGGTGTAGGTTTTTTTTTAGCGTCATATTGGTGTCATTTAACTGTTTGCACTGTTTTTAGATATTTTGATGTTTGTTTAATTGTTATTTTAACACCAACAACAGCGAAACAAAAAAAAAGGAGAGAAAGCAGATAAGATGAGTAAAGAAAAAAAGTAAATGTGAAATATACTAGATTAATAGGCTTGACTGTGCAGGTCTCACAAAGGGAACAGAAATTGGCTTAGAAAACGCTCCTGCAGTCACTCACAGTCTAATCACTTTTGTGCACGGATATCAAATATTCATTTAGAAAAAAAAAAAAATGTTATCATCACCGAACTCAGAACAGATCCATTGGTGCTCCGATCTCTTCTTTTCAAGGAGGATCACATCATAGTGCTCACACTGTGGAGGATTGAACAGATGAAAATTGTGGTGCAAGTTGGGCTGTAACATTGTCCCAGAGAAGGGAATATAGGAGGTATTGTCCCAGAGAAGGGAATATAGGCGGTAGAACAGCTTCCCGTAGTCAAAGAGTTTATCAAAGGGGCAATGTTACAGTGCCTGAGCCCACTACATTCAGTCAGAGAAGCATCACTGATAATGATTTGACCATTTCCACTCCGGATACTGATTTAACTACTTGTTGGTCTGAAACATACAGGGGTGTTCCAAAAGCTTCTCTAAGCTTTCTGGGGGCCACTGTAGGCAGACAAAAGCTGCTACACGGAGAAAGTGTTATTTTGTAGAGGAATTCTCAAAGTTTTTGACAAACCTTACAGAGACTCAAACTCAGAACTCCCCCCCCCCCCCCCCTTTCCGGTGACATGGCACACATTAATGCATTCAATAATTGAGTTCCTCCCAGGTTTTTGTGTGGCATATCTGGAGTAACAGATGCAATGACATCTGCAGTTTGCTACTAAGGAATGTAAGATCCTATGGAAGTTGGGGTATGTAACCATTGTCTGTAATATACCACCAGCAAGAGGAAGTCACAAGGTGTCAGATCAGGGGGATCTAGAGAGACCACCTACAGTGCACTCTGGAAAGTGTAAAGGAATTCTTGAAACACCCTGTATACCAGTGAGCTGTTCTAGAAGAAGGCCCTTTTGCCTAAATAAGTTAGCATTCTGTTTCATTGCTCTGATGCTCAGAAATTTACATAACAAACATGCCATGTATAAAGTGAACTTGGATTTCTAAGCAAAGCTTTTTTTAAACCTAGTTAGATATAATTAAGTGCTCTGTTGAACTGTGCTGTCAGAAAATCAAGTTAATGAAAGAGAAATGAAGTGCCATCAGCTGTGGTATTTATTCACATACTTTCCATGCAATTTTATTCCCCCATTCAGTTTTTTTTTTTTGTGCAAATGTTTCCAATCCATGTTTTTTACTTTATAGAAGTAAAAACAAGCTTCATTTGCATCTTAGTCTGCAGCTTAAATTTGTTTTGTTTTGTTTTTTTTCCTTCATTTGCATATTGCCTTCCTTGTCATTTTCTTTGTCTTTTTTTTTTTGGCCATATGATACTTATTTAAAGAAAGTGTAAAGAATGGATTGACTCATTCCTTCATTTGCATGTCCCTTGTTTAAATTTTTCCTCCCTAACAGATCTCTTGAAGGCCTCTCGGGTGTAAGCAGAATGCTCTGCTGCTCATGCATACATTTTGCAAATCTTGTCTTGTTTGCCATCTTACTTTGGTCTTCCTGTCTTTCTTTTTATTGTTATGTACCCTTCCAAGACTTCTTCAAACTCTCATGATGTTTGTGAAACATTTATGACGTATATGTCTGAAATACTGATTCATACATCTTTCATCCTTCCTGTGCCATTAAACATCACATAGGGCTCACATGGTAGTTCACCAAGTTTTCTTGTTTTCAGAGAGCTTTTCAACCTCATCATCAAGGGATTTTGTGCCTGCTAATATGGCATATCAATGTCCAGAACACTGATTAACCCAGATAAATTGTCTTTTTTTTCAAGGATGTTATTAGTTCAGATGAGTTAATTTTTGTTTTTTGTTTTTTTTTGTCCTAGAAAACTGATAAAAATTGTCATGTCTAGGAAATCTTTTAGGATAGACCTGGGTTATCTTGTTTTATTATTCCTTTCTGTCTCATCTTCTCGCCATTTTTCCTTTTTCGCTTTACCAAAATGCTCTTAGAACTTGTGATTCATTTTACATTTTGGAAACTTTTGTTGGAACTTACAGTTTCTTGTTCGGTTCTGGAGATGTTTTTTCTCTGTCAGTATTTTTCTGTTTATAGTTTGTTCTTTTTATCAGTTTATCTTTTTTTGTATGCCATACAACTGAGTGGATATTTAAGAGTATCATCCTAAGTGCACTACTCTATGGAAGTGAAAGTTGGAAAATCACCAGAACTATAGAGAACAAGTTGAATTCTCTTCCAGACTAAATGTTTATGACGAATTAGAAGAATATTTTGGCCAAACACCATAAGAAATAACATCTTGTTGGCATAAATGCAGATGAAGCCACTGACAGCAATTATTGAGGAAAGACGCTGGCGATGGTTGGGACATGTACTCCGGATGACTGGTGACTCACTACCAAAAATAGCACTAAGATGGACACCACAGGGGAACAGAAGTAAGGGCAGACCAAAGGAGACATGGAGAGGAACAACAGAGAGGATGTTGAGCAACAGAGGGCTCACCTGGGCAAGAGGGAAAAAAAAGGCGAAGGACAGGCATTTGTGAAAACCCTTTTCAGAAGCCCCTTGTGCCTTGGGCACTTAGTTCAGAGAGTGTATTTATCAGTTTCTTGAAAGCTTTGATATTTTTTTAAAGTAAATTTGAGTCCTGCAGTTTAAAAAAAAAAAAAGAAAATTTTGAACTTGTTTTATTATTTTTTTGTAAAGCTATTCTCTTCTGGTATTAAATTTACCTTTAATTTTAAACCTTTTTTTTGTGTGTGGTTGTTAATAACATTACTACATTTTCTTTATGTTCCTGCTTTTAACGTTAAACCTTCTCTTATTGTTAAACTTTCCAGTAATTTTAAAAACGTTATTAAAATGAAATTTTCTCTTATTTTCCTATCACTGATATCTAACATTTTATTTTAAAGTTCACTACTAATATTAAGCGGTCTTGTTTTCTTACTGTTAGTATTAAACTTTTTGTTAGTCCTTCATACTGTTAGTGATAGAGTTTTTTCAGTCTTTAAAGATTCCCACTCATGTAAATAGAAGTATATGGAAGTTAAAAATCTATGCTTGTTTTATAGATTACACAAAGTCAGGCATGAACAGCTGATGGAATGTCTGAAAGAGATTAACATTGATGGATACTAAGCAAGCTGTACTGGGAACAGACAGCAGTTTTGTGGTCCATAACACACTACTCAACACCAATAGATATAATGAAAGGGGTTAGACAAGGATGTGTCCTTTCTCCATGTCTGTTTTATCCCTTTATACAGAGAAGGTATTCAAAGAAACTAGTAAGATGCCTAGATTAAACATTAATGTAATAGCAATCAATAACCTAAGATATGCAGATGACACTGTGCTGATGGCAGAGAACCAAAAAAGACCAACAGAATCTAGTGATGTGAATAAACGATGAAAGTGAAAAGTACAGACTGGAAATAAATATCAGAAAGACAAATGTCATGGTAATCAGCTGAGAAGAAAGAAAGACAGCAGTAAACATAAAAAATAAATGGAGAATTACTGAAAGAAGTGAAAAGCTTCAGATATCTGGGGCACATGATAACAGAGGATGGAAAATATGAAATGGAAATTAACAAAAGAATAAGTTTGGCAAAAAACACTTTCAACAGAATGAGGAAGATCCTTATTTCAGAACAAATATCACAGCAGCTGAGATTATATATTGTAAAATGCTGCATAGACTCAATATTCCTTTATGGTGTAGAAGCCTGGACCATGAATAAGACGACAGAAAAACAAAATTGAGGCCCTTGAAATGTGGATGTATAGAAGAACAGGACAGCTTCCGTGGACAGAAAAGAAAACAACAAAGTGCTAAACCAATTAGAAGTGAAAAAAGAAATACTGAAAATCATAAAAACAAGACAGCTAAGATACCTTGGGCATGTCGAGAGGCAGAGTACTCTAGTGAAGATCCTTAATGAAGCCAAGATTGAAGTGAAAAGAACAAAAGGATGACAGTGTATAGATGGATGGACAACATCAAGAGATGGATGGGAACAAGCTTGGCCGGGTGTTCTACGAAGACAAGAAACCAGAGTGGAGATGCATTGCAGCCAACCTTTTTGCAACCAACAAAATGATGGTGATGAATATAAACCTTCTCTAATCCCCACCAGATAATAAACCTTATACTGTTCCCACCCAATAATATGAGCCTTCTTTTACGACTACCATTAATGTTAAAATTTCTCAATCTCTACTATTAATATCAAACATTTTTGGTGTCACTCATTCATTCGTTCATTTGTATGTCCCTTGTGGAACTTTGGCTCCCTAACAGCACTCCTATAGGCCTCTCAGTTGTAAGCAAGATGGCCTGCTGCTGATGCATCCATTTGCAGATCATCAACGATGTCTTGCAGCCATCTTTGCCTTGGTTTTCCTCTCTTTCTTTTTCCCATTATGTATCCTTCCAAGATGGTCTTCTCTAGATTATCATGACATTTAATGTGTCCAAAATATTTAAGTTTTCTCTGTTTAATACTCTTTACTAGCCAGCCTTCTTAAATATTAAGTTTTTGTATTATGGATATATTTTGTGGTGATACTAACATTAAAAATTGTCTTATATTTACCACTAACATCCAACATTCCTTTATGCTTACCACTAACATCCAACGTTCTTTTCTGCTTATCACTAACATCCAACATTCTTTTATGCCTACCACTAACATACAACATTCTTTTCTGCTTACCACTAACATCCAACATTCCTTTATGCTTACCACTAACATCCAACATTCTTTTATGCCTACCACTAACAAGCAACATTCTTTTCTGCTTACCACTAACATATTCTTTTATGCTTACCACTAGCAAGCAACATTCTCTTGTGCTTACCACTAACATCCAATTCTTTTATGCTTGCCACTAACATACATTCTTTTATGCTTACCACTAACATCCAATATTCTTTTATGCTTACCACTAACATCCAATATTCTTTTATGCTTACCACTAACATCCAACATTCTCTTGTGCTTACCACCAACATCCAACATTCTCTTGACCTGCTACTAATATTTAACAGTCTCTCAGTCTATCACTAAAGCTGAACACTCACTTGAGCCTACCACTAATATTTAACTTCTCTTGATCTATCACAAATGTTGAATATTCATTTGATCTAACACTAATGTTGAACATTCTTTTGATCTACCACTGATGTTGAACTTTCTTTTGATCTACCATTAATGTTGAACATTCTTTTGATCTGTCACTAATGTTAAATGTTCTTTTGATCTGCCAGTTATGTTGAATGTTCTTTTGATCTATGAGTAATGTTGAATGCTCTTTTGATCTGTCAGTAATGTTGAATGTTCTTTTGATCTACCACTTATTCTGACCGACTGCTAAAGTTTTGAAACTGGTTTTACTTGCCTGTGCAGCATTTAAACTTAGGTTCATCTTCTCATGCTGTATAATTCCCCAAGAACAGAAACTGACTGGGAATCAGTGTGATAGAAATAATAATAACAATACCCCGCAGAGTTCTTCTTCTTCTTCTGTCTCCCTGGAACTGTGAGCTGGTGTTCTTTGCAGTCGGTGCTGTGAGGATGTTGAGGTGCAGCATCATGCCGGGTTGGGAGCGGGTCATGGTGGTTATTTTTTCAGTCCCTGAATGGAGCTTGAAAAAAAAAAAACACGAGTGTACAGCGCTTCTTTAGCAGAGCCCACCACCATGGGGACTATGGGCAATCCCTGGCACCCCGTTAACCAGATGCAGGGTCTTGGTCAGCTGGGGTTAGCCAACCAAAATGCCAGCATGTCAGCTGTGGACTCTCTCTCTCTCTCTCTCTCTCAGAACCTTAAGTGCCCAGGGCACATGGGGCTTCCGCAAGGGTTTTCCACAAATGCCTGTCCTTTGCCTTTTTTTCTGCTCTTGCCCAGGTGAGCCCTCTATTGCTCAACATCCTTTCTGTTGTTCTTCTCCATGTCTCTTTTGGTCTACCCTTACTTCTGCTCCCCTGTGGGTGTCCATCTTAGTGCTATTTTTGGTAGTGAGTTGTCAGTGCTCCGATAGTGATTGCCTGGTTAGACAGTGTCTTCATTATTCGGAAACATGCTGCACTCAGATTGTCTGCTGGAAGTGTGATGGAAAGATGATGATGTGTGCTGGAGGTAGCTCACAATTAACAGGGTCAGCAAGCCAGAGCTGATTACAATTATGTACAGAGTGTCCACAAAAAAAGAAAAAAAACTAGGCTGCTTCAACCTGGCCAATTATTAGGGATGAAGATATTTCCCCAAACTGGTGGATCCTTAAAAGAGTCCCTTCCAAAGAGTTTTAGATAGCCAGTATAACCCACTCCCCTGTCCAGATCAGCGATTGAGCATCAGACTTTGAATATGGCATCAGTTTAAATTCGTACAAATCTTAGGGAAATAAAAGATGCTAAGCAGCTTAGAAATTATTTTATAAATGATAAGTGCAGTTGCACTTGATATATTACAATAAAATTTGATTAAAATTGCACAAGATTTTTTACATGTAGTTTTGAAATTAGTTTTTTATTATTGTCCACAACACAAAAAAGGATTGGAAAAACTAATTATGTCAGTCTGTAAGAACAGCGAAGAGCAAAACCTCTGTCTTAATGCAAAGAAAACTAAATTGATAACAATTGACAAAACGAACAAGGCAGTTGAAATATCTATCAATGAGGAAAATCTGGAAGAAGTGGAGAGTTTTGAATATCTTGGATCACTACTAACTAATAATGGAGATACAACGAGGAAAATTAAAAGGAGGACATCTATCGCTCTTCAGAAAGTAAAACAACTGAAGAATCTGTGGAGAGGAGCAGACAGAACCACAAAAATAAGATTTTTTAAGGGCATGCATCTTTCCCATCGCAACATATGCCTGTGAGACCTGGACACTTAACAAAACAGCTGAGAAATGCATAAATGCCTTAGGATGTAAATGCTACAGAAGAGTTCTTCAAATATCATGGACACAAAAAAGAACTAATATATCTATACTACAAGAACTTGATATTGAAGAAGGCTGGCTAGTAAAGAGTATTAAACAGAGAAAACTTAAATATTTTTGACACATTAAACGTCATGATAATCTAGAGAAGACCGTCTTGGAAGGGTACATAATGGGAAAAAGAAAGAGAGGAATACCAAGACGAAGATGGCTGCAAGACATCGTTGATGATCTGCAAATGGATGCATCAGCAGCAAGCCATCTTGCTCACAACCATGAGGCCTACAGGAGTGCTGTTAGGGAGGCAAAGGACATGCAAATGAATGAATGAATGAAGTTTTGAAATTTTTGTTTTGAAATAAGACAAAAATTCTAGGTGAAAAGTATACAATTTTATTGATGTTGAATTATTAGCTTAATGATACTTTGTTATCACTAATCGATATATATGGAGATATATGCAGAGCAGCTGAAAAAGACCCATACATTTCACCACCTGGCACAAGAGGGAAAAAAAAAATGTTAAAAATGTGTAAATGTAAATCATTGGAAAAGTCAAAAGTCAAGCCAGTGAATTGATAGGGTGGTGTCCACCTGTAATCTTGGACATACCACCCTGTAATCTTGGACATACCATCCTGTAATCTTGGACATACCACCCTGTAATCTTGGACATACCACCCTGTAATCTTGGACATACCACCCTGTAATCTTGGACATACCACCCTGTAATCTTGGACATACCATCCTGTAATCTTGGACATACCACCCTGTAATCTTGGACATACCACCCTGTAATCTTGGACGATGTCGAACCAAACAGTCACTGTCCGGCATGACCTGCAGATGAGTAGCACAAACTCTGGCCCCCCCCCCTTTTTTTTGGCCTTTTGCCTTTGTTTGATGTGGTAGCTGCAGTGTTTGAACTGTGTTAAGGTAAAATTACTGTTTCCATGCCGTTAAGGCATATTAGGGAATGGGGTGTTAGGCCCGTATTTTCCATGACCTTCAGTACATGAAAGTGTGGTCAGTATCACGCCCTTGGCTGCGTTTGCCTTCCCAGATTTGTCTAGTACCCATTATTAGGGGCTGGGGTCTTTTTTAGCGTGTACCAGAAAACATCCCACTACTTGGACTGAACCCGGTACCGCTGGATTAGTAAACCGAGCGCCTAACCACTCGGCTAACCAGGCCGATAAGCTAAAATGGTTTCATTGGGTTTTTTTTTTTTTTAAACTATATACAAGGTTCGACAATTAAGTAAAGAGACTAATTACATAAAAAGTAAAATAAGCAACAGTTGAAGATATAACCTGTATTTTATTCAAAGTAAGCCCCTTGTGCATTGATACAGTGAGTGGCACAATCCAACAAACACTGGAACAACCTTTACAGTTCTTCTCTTGGTATGGCATTTAAACTCGATGTTACGGCCCTTTGGATATCATCAGAGAAGCATCCTTTCAGTGGGAACTTTAATTTTTGGAATAGAAAATAATCACAAGAAGACAAATCTGGGGAATAGGATGGATGGTTGAGAACACACACTTGTTTTTGGGCCAGAAATTACTGTACACCTACCTCCCGGTGAGCTGGTGCATTATCATGAAGAAGGAAAAAACTGCCAGGTGTTGAATACTCCTTTTCAATAGGCATTTCAAAATACTTAACTAAACTTTGGTAGTGACAGTCTGTCCCTCTGGAATAAATTCTTTGTGAATAACTCCTTTGCTGTCATAGAAGCACACCAACATTGTCTTCAATTTCGACTTTTGAAGACAATTTTTTTTTCCTTTTGGTGATGATGATGACTACTACTGAGCACTTTGGCATTTAGTTGTGAGATCATAGCGGAAAATCTATGTTTCATTCTCTGCAACAGTCAAATTTAAGAAATGTTTATTTCTGCGACACGTTTTGATGGTGTCTTTTGGTACTCAACACACTGATGTTTTTGGTCATCAGACAACAAATGTGGTAGAAACTGGCAAGCAACTTTTTTCTTGCCCAGATCTTCCACTAAAATTTTACGAATGGTCTCTTATTTAACACCAAATTCATCAGCCATCATCCTCACAGTCAAACAACGATCTTCTATAATCCGTTCTCTTACTTTTGCAGTGAGTTCCTCATTACGAACAGAAATTGGGTGTCCATGTCTAGTTGCATTTGTAATCATTTCCACACCACTTTTGAATTGTGAATACCACCTGAATATCTGTGTATGAGATAAACAATTATCCCCATAAACTTGTCACATCAATTCAACTGTCTCAGTGGCACTTTTTCTGAGTTTTAAACAGAATTTAATGTTAGCTTTTTGTTCCATGCTGATTACATAACAATGCACCTCTGACTAGGTCATCAAAATGGCAGCTTGTTTGTTGTCTGCTTATTGGGCAGTGATGAAAAGTTGCCAGATCATAGATGAAGGTTGCCTCTTTGCATTCCATGCTTTGCTTCATAGATGACATTTTTGTCTTGGCCATAATAAAATCAGTCTCATTACTTAATCGTCAGACCTTGTATTTAGCCATGTTAAATTGTTAACTGCTGAAGCTTTTCTATTTTTGTCCCTGTGTATGATCCCGTTATACCCAGTGATTGCTCTAGGATTTTTTTAAACTGATACATTTGTGCCTGTCTTTCACCGTACATGAAGCACTTTTCAAAATACTGGTTTTCTCATTACAGTATTCGGTACTTTATACTTTTCTTTGTTTTTAAATGTAAAAATTAAACACAGTTTACAAACATCAGTTGAAGTTAAATGTTCATGTGAAGTTTTATTTCTTACCTTACTTGTGGTGAGATTTAACTCTTACAAAATACTCAAGTGCTGAACCAAAACCTGGCGGATTCTCCTCCAATCAAATTCAGCGTCATCAGCCTGCTTGGGCTGATTATCCTCCAGCTGATTTTACTGCTTCGTTTTTGCTAGGTTTTTGATAATATAAACCAGTTACAGTAATCGATGACCTCCAAAAGTTTCAGTTTTTCACCTTCTTGATTGGTAATTTACCAGTAAATTGCCAGTTAATGCAATCACTGCATTATGCCACTCTTATAATCCATCAGTGATTTTCAACCAGCAGGTAGGTAGTTCTCAGGGGAGGTATTTCAAGTGTAAGTTTCAGTATTATCACTGTAATATCAGTGTAAAAGTAAAGGTAAAGGTATCCCTGTTATGCCTTAGAGGCACATAGGAATATTGTGCTAATGGCCATATTTTCCTTGACCTTTTGACACACCAGAGGATAATGTCTGTCCACCTTTCCTTCCCCAACTCCAGAAGAAGTCATATACCCATTTCTACATCTGGGTGACTGGGGTGCCTCCGGCCAGTTTCAAACCCTCCCCGCCGCCCCCCCCCCCCCCCCCCCCGAACTTCTCCATGAGAGACTTGTGCATTAACTGCTTTGTCACTGATGCCCATTATCAGCGTACAATACTGAAAATCCTTACTGGATGATGATTAAATATAAATGGGTTGGGGGACCCCAGTCTGCGTTAAAAAGGGAGAATTGGGACATCATAATTTTCATAGATACTTTCATGTTGTTTTTATTTCTGATTTGTCTTCTCAAGTTCTGTCAGTGTGTTCTGTAAGCTTCCTAAGAATCAGAGATGTCAGATTTGGTAGAATTTATATCCATCCTTTATCTATATCCAGCTATAAATGTACCAGTGACGATGAAGCCTCAAGCGCCACGTCGGGGTCTGGCCCCAGAGCCTCGCACTTCTCCCCCCACCACAGTGTGAAAGCAGACTTACAGATGATGGTCTTGAACCCGGCACTCCTGTTGCCCATCACAGATGAGATCAACACGATAAGAGATAGTTCTCGGAGAGCAACCGAGGTATTGATGAGGCTTTCCGAGGAGTTTGAAGACTACAAGGTGAGAGATTAATGATTGTTAAGATCTCCTGACTCGAGTAAGTTACTAAGAGGTTTAGGGGGTCCCCCGCCCCCTTTGAGATGAGCACATGAAATGCTTCTTGCAAAAGTACATGCCAAATGGAGAGGAACTCATCATGGAGGCACTGCATCAATACAAGAGGAAATGATGGTCAAAGCTGAAGGTACAGAGGCAAAGATATTGGACTTTACAACACAAACAAGATCTCCTGTTACCATGACTGATCATGCAAGTCAAATATTTGTGGGATCAGGCAAAGAGATATTGCTCGAGAAAAAAAAATGCTCACAAACCTCATAAACAGTTAACATGCACCAGTTTCCATAAACACATAACATCTGCCAGCTTTTATAGACATTAGTATCCACCACTTCTGTAAACAGCTAACATTCACCAGCTTCCATAAACAGCTAACATTCAACAACTTCCATAAACAGCTAATATCCACCAGCTTCCATAAACAGCTAACATCCACCAACTTCTATAAACAGCTAACATTCACCAACTTCTATAAACAGCTAACATTCACCAACTTCTGTAAACAGCTAACATTCACCAACTTCTATAAACAGCTAACATTCACCAACTTCTATAAACAGCTAACATACATCAGCTTCCATAAATTGCTAACATCCACCAGCTTACACAAACAGCCAACATCCACCAGCTTACACAAACAGTATATACCAGCTTCCATAATCAGAACCAACCATTAAACAATAACAAACAAACAGAAAGTAACAGTTTGAAAGGGTGCACAAAAAGTGAGTAAATAATTGGTTGTTGAGATCTATAAGATTGGTAACATTTGGGAGTTGATATCTATACACTTGGTAAAATTTGGAAGTTGAGATCTATACCGTTGGTAAAATTTGGGAGTTGATATCTATACACTTGGTAAAATTTGGGAGTTGAGATCTATACAGTGGGCACAATTTGGAAGTTAGAATCAATGAGATAGGTAAATTAACTGCTTCTTCTTCTTCTTTTTCTTCAGCTTTCCGAGCCATTCAGGCTCATTGCTGCAGATAAAGTCTGCCTTCATTTCCCTTATTGCTTATTAAAGACAGTAAAATGAATGAATAATTTCACAGAGGTCTGCATCATTCTGTTATCTAGTTTATTTGATAAATGTAATTTATAATTTATAACTCATGTAGTTTTGCTTTGTCTTTCAGGCACAGATGCAGTCCGAAGTCTCTGTGTTGAGATCACAGCTAGAAGATGAAAGGTTCAGGTTTGAGCGGCTGGAGGAGCAGCTGAATGACCTGACAGAGCTTCACCAGCATGAGATGCAAAACCTCAAGCAGGACATGACCTCCATGGAGGAGAAGATAGAGTACAGGCTGGACGAGCGAACCACAGACCTCAGCGATGTGGTGGATAATGCTTCCACAAGAGTGAGCATTTGTGATGTGACAAAGGTGTTGTTGTCCAATGGCAAGAGCAAGCGCAGTCACTCAGAAAGAATGAATGCTGTCCCTTTTAATTTGAGTTTACGTTTGTCACGCAGCAGAATTGCTGTTGTTTTTCGATTAAGGATCTGCAGGAGGAATGAGTCTTTTGACAAGACTCTACGTGTGATCAGTCCCTAGAACAAAATTAGTTTTGTCCCTCAGCATGAGTGCAGTCTGGTTGGCTGAGCGGGTAGGCTACTCAGTCTACTAAGTCTGGTGGTACTGGGTTCAAGTCCCAACAGTGGGGATATTTTTTTTTCTGGTACTCCACAACACCAAAATGGCCCCAGGGTCCAGCCAGCCTCTAAAAATGTGCACCAGAGAAATCTGGGAAGGTAAATTTGGCCTGGTATGATACTGACCACATCAGACTTTCACGTGCCGAAGGTCTAGGAAATACAGGCCTAATACTGTATCCCCCAATATGCCTTAATGACATGCAAATAGGGTTTTTACTTTTTTTTTTTAATCCTTTTTCCAGCATGAGTGGAGGTGTTGTTCTATGACAAGATTGAATGTTATCCTATGACATGAATGAGTGGCGTTCTACAACTATAGAGGATATTGTCACAAAAGAAGAATGAGGAATTTATGAATGTTGTCATAGGACTAGAGTCTGCATTTGTCCAAAACAAAGTGTAATTGTCCCCATGGCTGTAAGTGTTGTCCTGCAGTCAGTTGTGTTCCTTCAAATACAAAAAATATTGTCAGAGGTAACTATAACATGGACTTTGTAGCAGTTTTTTTTTTAACAACTTTTTAATTCTCTCTCTCTCTCTCTCTCTCTCTGAACCTTAAGTTCCCAGGGCACATGGGGCTTCCGCAAGGGTTTTCCACAAATGCCTGTCCTTTGCCTTTTTTTCTGCTCTTGCCCAGGTGAGCCCTCTATTGCTCAACATCCTTTCTGTTGTTCTTCTCCATGTCTCTTTTGGTCTACCCTTACTTGCCCATCTTAGTGCTGTTTTTGGTAGTGAGTTGTTAGTCATTCAGAGCACATGTCCCAACCATCGTCAGCATCTTTCCTCAATAACTGCTGTCAGTGGCTTCATCTGCATTTCTGCCAACAAGATGTCATTTCTTACGGTGTTTGGCCAAAATATTTTATATTTTGTTTTTAACTATCATGTTTTTAATATGGTTTTTGCCAGGGTTGAAGATGCTGTCCATTAGGCAGTCAGCGACCCATAGCTGATACGCTGGTGTCAGGGTTAGCGAACCATAGCTGACCAAGACCCTGTCCCACCTCTCTGTTGGTACCACCAGTAACAGGCATAGCCTGGTTAACGAGGCAGGGATTGCAATAGCCCCTATGGTGGTGGAGTCTGATAAAGAAGGGTTGCACACCCCCAGCGTTTTAGCTGTACTCCGGGACTGAAACACACAATAATTAGTGTATAGGCATACAACTATACACGAAGCGCTGCAGTAAAGCTGTGATACCAAAATGTATGAACTAGGAAAAAAGTAGGAACAGCTTTATTATTTAATAACAAATGTGTTAACGTTAAATAATAAAGCTGTTCCTACTTTTTTCCTAGTTTATGCATTCCAGGACTGCCTTAACCCACTCCCACGCCGATATGATGCTGTACCTCAACACCTTCACAGCATCAGCTGCAAAAACACCACCTCGCAGTTATAGGGAGATAGCACAATACAAGACAAGAATATGGTTTTGCCCTGTTATCAGTCTTCACCCAGTGGACATATGTTGGGATTTTAGGAAAGGGGGAGAGAGAGAGAGAGTGAATGGAGGTGACATAACTGTGCTAGTAATAGTAATGGCACTGTCATCCCTCCTAGCTAGCCAGAGCCGATCAAGACCCTGTCTTTCACTCACTCATTGTTCATATCACAGACTTGTGTGACAGCACAGCTTGGCATTTTGGTGGAGTTTAACATGTTTCCCTTGATGGTTAAACTAGAGTTTAACATATATACCCTTGATGGTTAAACTAGAGATTAACATGTTTGCCTTGATGGGAAAGCTGGATATTAATATGTTTCTCTTGATGACAAACTAGATGTTAACATGTTTCACTTGATTGGGAAAACTAGAGATTAATATGCTTCTCCTGACAAGAAAATTAGAGATTAACATGTTTTCCTTGGCTTAATGCTAGAAATTAACGTGTCTCACTTGAAGGGAATTCTGGTCTCTTTCTTTCTTTAAATTTTGAAGTATTATTCTTTCTTGTAGATCTCCAGACTTGAACAGCAGCAGCAGCAGCAGCAGATCCTCTCCATGGAGATGGTGGAGAATGCCACATTCCGCACCATCATCTCGAAGCTCATCAACGTGGTGCTAGCAATCCTGGCTGTCATTCTTGTCTTTGTTAGCACGGGTGCTAACTTTTTATCTCCGTTTGTTAATTCTACGTAAGTGGTGCTTTCAGTATATTACTGGTTTTTTTTGTGCATTTTTTTTTTGCCTTTCCCAAACCTCTTCTAACAAAACTCTGTGGCAGAAGATGGATGGGGCATATAGCAAAGATGGATGACAGCTATACTCCAAATGAAATACTGTGTTAGCAGACATTTAGAGAAGTGGTTTCCAAACTTGTATTGCTGCCATATTTAGAGATAAGGGAGATCTGAGGTATGGCTGCAGGAAAGTATAAAAAAATATTAAAATATCTGTAGAATAGAAAAATATCTAAACGCTTTTAGAGAAATCTTACAACTTTGCGTTTTCTAACCTAAATATTAAAATAATAACAACCACGCTTGCCACTATCACTATCCATTGACATACTTTGTGTGGGATGTCAATGTTTTTAAAATCTTTTTCATAGGTTATGGGTTATGTACCATTGCTGGTTGACTGTTGTACTCGAGAAAAGTTTGGGAACCGCTGATCGAAAGGCGAAAGTAAAAAAGATGCACAAGATAAACCAAAACCAACATTCAGGGATATTTGAAGGAGAACCATGAGATGTTTTCCCTCATCAATCAGAAGGACAAGGAAGTGCTGGCAAAAGACTGTTGTCACATTTCATATAAGGAAGAAACAAGGCTTTTTAATACAAACATAAAGACTGTCCTGCTATGTGGTTCGGAGACATGGGTTATGACCAAGAGGATGCAAACATTCATGAACTACTGCTTGAGGAGGATTTTAAAAATTAAATGGCAGGACAAGATCAGGACAAGAACCTATGAACCTACAAATCATGTCTAGTAAATGGAGGTGGATTGGCCACACTCTGAGGAAACCTGACACCAAAATAGCAAGACAGGCACAGCTGTGGAATCCTCAAGGAAATAGAAAATGAGGAAGACTAGACTTACTTCGAGAAGAGAAATTACAAGGGGTGATTGATAAGTTCTCAGCATAAGGTACAACGGATTATTTGTGGACAACTTTTTTGGGTTATTCTCAGCATAGTCCCCTTGCAAGTTTATGCACTTAGTCCAGTGATCCTGGAGCATACGAATCCCTTCTCTGTAAAAGTCAGCATCTTGTGCCAGTAGAAAGTGGTCTACAGCATGAATGACGTCATCATCTGAAGCAAATTTTTGACCACTGAGCTCCTTTTTTAGTTTGATAAATGGGTAATAGTACGAAGGGGCCAAATCTTGGGAATAAGGAGGATGTTCAAGAAACTGGAAGCCACATTCATGAATGGCAGCCATTGCCACCCCAAACTTGTGAACTGGAAGCAGTGTCTTGATGAAAGATGACTCCTCTCGTCAATTTCTCTCGACGCTTTTCCTTCAGTTTCGCGGTTGCTTCACAAGATTAGTGTAATAGGCCCCAGTGACTGTTCTGCCCTTTTGAAGATAGTCTACCAATAGCACACCTTCTGAATCCCAAAAGATGGAAGCCATCACTTTGCCTGCAGACAGAACCACTCTTGCTTTCTTTGGAGGTGGGGATCCATGATGTTTCCACTGCTTTGACTCTTCTTTGGTTTCTGGTTGAAAAGAATGAACCCAAGTCTCATCCGTAGTCACAAATTGCTGAAGAAACTTTTCAGGATCTGCAGAAAAATGGCCAAGATTGTCTCTTGACATGTTGAGACGCTGTCGTTTGGGATCAGCTCCAAGAAGTTTTAGGACCTATCAAGCGGAGACCTTTGTCATTTGAAAATCATTGTGAATAATGGCATGAACATGTTCCTGGGAGATGCCCAACTCAGTAGCAATGTACCGCTCAGTTAGTCATTGATCCTCCATTATCAAGTCATGGATTCTGCCGGTGGTTTCATCAGTGGCTACCGTTCTTGGTCTTCCTGGATGGGGATCATCTTCCAGACTCTCCCTTCCATGTTTGAATTGAGCTGCCCATTTCTTCACTGTGCTGTAAGAAGAGGCACTCTCCCCTAGAGTCTCCACCATATCCTCATGGATCTCCTTCGATGATAATCCCTTGATACAGAGGTAGCGAATGACTGCTCAGTGAGAAATGTTATCCATTTTCTCAATTTCTGCCACCCCTTACTACTTCAGTAGCCTGTAAAAAAAAATTGGTTGCAGTTAATTTCTTGAAACTTGGTGTTTAATCTTACATTAACCTGATCTACAAATGCACTTCATATCAACTGTGCGTTTCAAGTATTTGTACCTTATGCCGAAAACTTATCAGTCACCCCTTGTATGACAGTGCTCAGAGACAAGGGATGCACATGGAAGGAAGCAGAGAATAATTCCAAGAACAGGGATGACTGGATAGCCTTTATACATGGCCTATGCTCTCAAGGGAGTGAAAGGTGATGATGATGATGATGCTCTCAAGGGAGTGAAAAGTGATGATGATGATGATGACGACAACAATGATGATGATATGTTATGTGTATAAAAATGCAGCACAAATGCAGAAGTCCCATTGGCCAGATTAGTAGGGGTTGATGTTTTCAGTCCTGATGGAGTCTTGTAAGAAGCATCCTTTTTGGGTGTGTCCCAGATGAAGCCACTGTCATCTAGTCCTCATTCATCTCAGTGTCTGTGTTTCATCATTTTCATCAGCAAAAAAAGTTTGCAGCTGCTGGAAGATAATGAACCAGTCAACCAACAGAATCTGTTCTCTCTGTCATAAATCTTATGCCTTACCAGCAGAGATTTTTCTTATCTTTCATACCTTCTATCATCTGTTTCTTTATTTTCTATGTACACTGTAGCCACATTGTTAAGAGAGGCCAAATTATACTGTTCAAAAAAAGAAACGCAACAAATATGATCTCGCGATTTAAACTGAAGTTTTGCTGATCAGACAAGGGCAAAGTGCCTGGAACGTTCACTTGGACATCAACTTCACGTGCTGGTCTGAATTGTACTCATCAGATGTTTTGTGAGCACAGAAGAGTGACACTAGTCAAAACAGTATTTTTGACAATAACTTATGACAGGTTCACGAGAATCCTGTGAAACTTACAGACTGACCATGTTACTGAATGCCTATAAATGATTGACACTCCTCGAATCAATTCATTTGAAAATTCAGTGCACAAGTATGGCTCATCTCACTACAGAGCAACGACTCATCATCATTGGACATTTACAGACTTGGACAATCATAAAGTGTGGTGGCCAGACAATTTAATGTGGCTAGAAGCACCATTAGTCACCTTCGGAGACAATTTCAAGAAACTGACTCAGTTGCAGACCAGCTGTGCGTCACAGTGGAAGACCCATAGTCACAACTCCTGCAGAAGACCGCTTCATACGGCTGCGTCACCTCAGGAATCGATTTGCATCTGCGTCCTCAACAGTCCAGTCACTGACAGCAGCTCGTCAAATTTCAGATCAAATGGTCAGAAACCGGATGCATGAGCTGGTCTTTCGACAAGAAGACCCTACAGAGCTGACTGCAGTGGGTAAACCAGCATCATCAATGTACCATTGCGAAATATTGGAGAAGGGTTTGGTTTAGTGATGAATCATTCTTTCTGCTCCAATGACATGATAGATAGAGAAAAGTTTACCACAGAGTCCATGAACTATGCCCAGAACTTTCATGGATGAGGCTCCTCCATGTGGTGGAGGTGTACTGGTGTGAGGGACGATAAACTTCATGGGAAGAAGTGACTTGGTGCAAATTGAAGGACGTCTGAATGGCCAACTATACATCGTTGAAATTCTTCGTCCTCATGTCCTTCTACTTCTGGCTGCACCAGGGTTGATTTTTTGGCAGGATAACACTCGACCTCATGTGGCACAACTCACCACCCAGTTCCTCACAGACAACAACGTCCAGACCATTCCATGTCATCAGACATGAACCCATTAGAACACTTATGGGATGAACTCAACAGCCGCCAGCGAGAAGATGTCATTCTCTGATACAGGCCAGAGGAGGCCATACACCTTACTGAAATGGAGGCCTCAGTCACAAAGAATGAAAGTCCAAACCAGATTTAATGAACATCATTTCATTGTTAAAGTCTTAAAGTTTCTTCATGCCAAGATTGGAACATTAATTCCGTAAAATAAAATCTGGATACAAGTTTGAAATTTGGTGTCCATTACAGCTACAGTAGTGTTGCGTTTCTTTTTTTGAACAGTATAGTAGGCCTCCAAGTCGACCCAGCCTCATAAAATGGGTACCAGAGAAAATCTGGGAAGGAAAGGCAGCGAGGAAAGGAACTGGTCACCCTACCTCATACACTGATGGCCCAGCATAATGAGGTCTCTAGCACTTCATACCCTATGGCATGTGCTATGGGACCATCTTTACCTTTTATAGTAGACATAGAATTCCATGATAAGGTTGAAAATCTCACCGAAGATAGGAAAACTTGGCAAACTACCATGCAAGCCCTATGTGATGTTTAACAGCACTGGAAGGATGTAATCTAACCACATGTAGTATGTGTTACAATATTTCATCACTTGTTTTAACTTCATCTTCTTGTTTTGACTTTTGTCTTCTTGTTTTATCTTTCAGGTCTCGGTTGCTGATATCTCTAGTGACAGTTACATTTTCCTGGCTAGTCTATCATAACTACTACTCCATCGAGGGAACAGCGCAGACCATTTGGAACTTTTTGATCAGACCCTGGAGTTGATGTTAGCTACCTGCTTTTCATCTTTAACCCCAGTGTTCTACAAAGACTTTCACGTTCTCCATGACAATTTTGATGTGGGCTAATACAGTATTAACGAAACATCTTTGCTCATGGCTTTGTGCAATACCGTGCCGGAGAGTGGAGTGTTTCAGAGTCATTTTAAGATGAATACTTAGTTTTTTTTTTGTTTTTTTTTTTAATATGAGTTTGTTTTATATGTGTGTGATGGTTTGTTATACAGTGTGAGGTTTTGTTAGATTTTAAAATGTATAGTCCGAGAGCATCCAAGTTACATTGTCCTGCTCAATCAGGTTTGGCCTTAGGAACTGGATGTGAGGGAGAAGCTAAGGGACTGCCACTAGATCTGCTGGATGTCATTTTTGTAACTAGGCTCCAGATTTAACGTGGTCTACCGTGTGAGCACAGAAGAAGAAGAAGAAGATGTGGAATAAAGGACAGGCATTTTAGGTTTTTAAGCATCTGGGGTACCGGTACAATGTGAAGGTCGTTTGGTGATGTTCATTTTACGGATTGTTGAGGGCTCAAAAGTTCCACAGAAATATGTGTTAGTCAGTCAGTCAGTCGATGGATCATCCTCATTTCGCATCAGACAATTAGTCCATGAAAGTGAGTGCTCCGATCCCATCTTCAGTATTTCCGCCAGTGTTTGGCGGCTGATGATACCAGTAGAAATTTGTGTACACAGGTTATGTATAAATCACCACTTATTCTGCCGCCCCCCGCCCCCCTAATGGATTTCATTCATGAATACTTTTGGAAGCACTGTATATTTTCACATTCTGTTTTTTTTGCCTCATATGTTACTGTTGATCAGTATCTTGAGGGAGACTCATCTTCCAACAAGTTCAGTGACTTTTATGTTAGTGGCTGTGCATTTTATTGCCTGTTTTAGAAACATCCATTCTTTGTTTTTGCCAATCTTATTCCCTTTATAGAAAACTATTTGCTGTTGGGTTTACATAGCAGGGGTAGGATAATTTAAATTGTTATTATGTAAATCAGTCATTTTCAAACTGGGTGGTCAGGGGGTCATTGGAAAAATCCTAAGGTGCAGTGAAGAAAAAAAGGGAGCGGCAGGGGAGTTTCCGAGTTTTCATTCTTTTTCCCTTGTGCCTGACAGTACAAGCCCTTTTTTTTTTTCAGTTGCTCTGTATCTCTGTACAGAATGTCGGTGATGGGGGAGTTTGGAGGTATCAGTTTCTTTCGAAGATCTTTCGGTGCACTGCAGTCCAGAGGGTGGTGTTTCACAGTTTCTTCTTCCTGTGTCAGAACCAACCGAGTGAAAAAAATGGTTGTTTTTTTTTTTTTTGGAGGGGAGGGGGGGCACTAGGAATGCTACCTGCAAGTCAAGGGGGCAGTAGTCTGCAAAGATTTGAGAACCACTGTTGTAAATCGTTGTAGGTTATCTAGAACAGATGAGCTTCTGTAGTTCTCATTTCATGTTGATTTTATGGGTGTCTGAAAAAAAAAAAAAAAGGACTTCACTGTATGAGCTGTAAATACTTCCTGTACATTCTGACACAGAACACTGCTGCAGGTCTTAAATAGAAGTTTCATTCATCAAGTTCTAGCTGAATTCAGTCACAGGCAAGTCTTAAATAAAAGTTTCATTCATCAAGTTCTAGCTGAATTCAGTCACAGGCAAGCCTTAAATAAAAGTTTCATTTATCAAGTTCTAGCCGAATTCAGTTGCAGGCAGGTCTTAAATAGAAGTTTCATTCATCAGGTTTTAGCTGAATTCAGCCGCATGCAGGTGGCAGCAAGAATGTGGCTGTAATATACTTTCAGGAAAAAAGATTGCCTCTTTCTGTCATGGATTTGCTGTGGGGAAAATGCCGTGGTTTGCAGTAATGAAACTTATTATGACCATACACTTGACTGTTCTGATCCCCAGGTTTCTGAGTTTTCCCTCTTTTTCCCTTGTGCCAGGTAGTGGAATGTTCAAGCCTTCTTTCAGCTGCTCTGTACAGGATGTCGGTGATGGGGGAGTTTGGTGGTATCAGTTTCTTTCAATGATTTTTCAGTGCACTGCAGTCCAGAGGGTGGTGTTTCACAGTTTCTTCTTCCTGTCTCTTGCAGTGTGGTGTGTGGTTGGTGGTCGCTCTGTTGTAACAACTTGCTGAGGGTGGCATGTCCTATGTGCAGCCTGAGGATTGTGCATTGATCTCCGTGACATAAGCTGTTGACGTGGCAGCCGGGGTTGGGCTTTGGTAAATATGCACATAGGGATCTCCCAGTTTGGAGTTACTGACCCAGCTGTCGTATAAGCATGACTACAAAAATGAACTTTACAAAGAAGCTCCAAGCAGGACCAGTTATGTCTGCACCAGGCAAAGCTAACTACTAGGCTAATTGATACATACAAGACTGCTTCTGAAAGATCATTACCATATCTCTCCCGAGTTTTGTTCCCTAGGAAAACGCCTCTTTTGCCTTTTTTGTAGCACCATTCATAAATCAGATGTGATATGTCTATGCAGAAGTCATGCCAGTAGTTTTTAGAAATGGCCAGTTTATGTAATAAATATTTACAGCTGACATCTTGTATTTCATTTTTTAACAAGGAGGACATTCAGGGTCATGATGACCATGTTAAAGATGGTATAATAATGTGAGAAAGTTCAACCAAGGCTGGTCTCAGCTTCATGTAGCCAGGTTCTGGGATAACTTCAGGTTGACCAGTGAGGCTGTGGTGGATGTAATCCCCACCCCCCCCCCCTTGGTAGTGGAGCTTTCAGAGAATTTCTCTCTTTTAGAACTTCTGCGAAAAGAATTGGACACCAGAGTTGTCATAATCCCACTTCCAGCTCAGTACGGAGCCAGAGTTCTTCAGATTGACCTTATGTGCCAAAAATTTATCTTTCCCAAGGAAACTCCACATGGGGCGGCAATGAAGCCCAATACAACTGGTTCATCGCACAGTGACCAGAGGAACAATTAAAGAGGGCTGCAAGGATTTTAGAGACAAAATGCGGTTTAAAAAAAAAAAAAAAATGTGGAAAATATTTGATTCAGTGATTCTAGAAGTTTTCTTTCGGGGAACTGGTGCTTTTTTTTTTTTCGTAGCTGATAACCAGTATCATATTTTGGGCTTTGAAGACAGAAAGAAAGACAAAAAGCAGAGATGGAGACTTTCAGCACCTACATTTACATAGCATGCCTCAGAAATACCCTGCAGCATCTGTTATATACCTGTGTATGAGGTACATTCGGTGAAGCCAGGTTTATCACCAGGTAGAGCGGAAGATGGTAATGATGACAGAAAAATAATACTCATGTACCTGCGTACTGGAGATTCTGTATTGATTATACCTCATATTTATTGCTTCTTTTGTGTAGTATGTTCTAACTCTTGTAAACTTTGTTGTATGTCACAGATTGTCTTGAGTATGTGATGTGACAGGCTGTATCCTGGTTGTGTGACAGTTCAGAGATTGTCTTGAGTATGTGATGTGACAGGCTGTATCCTGGTTGTGTGACAGTTCAGAGATTGTCTTGAGTATGTGATGTGACAGGCTGTATCCTGGTTGTGTGACAGTTCAGAGATTGTCTTGATTATGTGACTTTTCAGAGGCTTTCTCAGACATGGTTGTATGACACACCATGTCAGTCAGACTTAGTTATGTGATACAGCAGAGGTTGTCTTAGACATATTTATGTGTGACACACCATGTCAGAGACACTCTCAGACTTAGCTGTATGACATACCATGTCAGAAACACTCTCAGACTTGGCTATGTGACTCACCTTGTCAGAGACACTCTCAGACTTAGCTTTGTGACACACCTTGTCAGAGACACTCTCAAACTTAGCTATATGAAACACAGAACTAGCCATGTGACACATCATGCCAGAGAGCATCACAGAACTAGCCATGTGACACATCATGCCAGAGAGCATCACAGAACTAGCCATGTTGACACACCATGTCAGAGAGCATCACAGAACTAGCCATGTGACACACCGTGCCAGAGAGCATCACAGAACTAGCCATGTGACACACCATGCCAGAGAGCATCACAGAACTAGCCATATGACACACCGTGCCAGAGAGCATCACAGAACTATCCATGTGACACACCGTGCCAGAGAGCATCACAGAACTATCCATGTGACACACCGTGACAGAGAGCATCACAGAACTAGCCTTGTTGACACACCATGCCAGAGAGCATCACAGAACTAGCCATGTTGACACATCGTACCTGGGACTGTCTCTGACTTTTATTATTTTATTATCGTTTATTACACTCAAAGCTGTAATATTCACCACAAATATTGGCATCTGTTAGAAAATACTCAACCCTTCTTTCCATATGTTAGATCATTACACTAACTTTTGTTACAGTACAAGATATTGCATCTAAATTCCTCCAGCATTGTCAGAAAAAGGACCAGTTATTTCTGGAAATCTGGATTGGTCTTGAGGTGCCTCAAATTGGGCTCAGGTTAGACTTTCTGAAGCAGTATATTACTGATTTTTTTTTTCCAGCTTTAAAAGATTTGTAAACTGAATTTTGTTTTAAAAAAAATTCAGAATAAATCAATCTGCAGTATTGTAACAGATTTCTTTTTATCATATGTGGAGAACTGAACTAAACAACAACAAAAAATCTTGATCTTCATTAAGAAAGGGGTTTTTAACCTTTTTATGGGAGATATGGAGTCCATTGTGTCTCCATACAACCAATGATTGCCCAATGTCCCCATATCCTCACTGATTGTCCAGTATGCCACCATACCCCCCATTGATTGTCCAGTATGCCACCATACCCCCCATTGATTGTCCAGTATATCCCTATACCCCACCCCCCATTGATTGTCCAGTATATCCCTATACCCCACCCCCCATTGATTGCCTAGTGCCCCCATACCTCTATTGATTGGCCAGTGTCCCTATAGCTTCCTTCACCAAACTGTCAAAATCATCATCCCAGCTTTACTTTACACTACTAGGAATAGAGCACATGAAAGAAAATTCTAATCAAATATTTTCTAGAAATTTTTTCTAGGATAGAATCCTGTATTCCCCCCCCCCCCCCCCAACCACTTCCCAAATCATTCGGTTCCAGTATCCCCAAAAGGATATGGATTCTCCAAGCTTAGAGCCTCTGAACTAGATGGTCAGAAATGAGGGAAGTAAAGTAGTCTTAGGAGAATGAATGCTACCATAAACACAACCCAGCACTAGATGTTGAAATCTTAGACAAGTCTGCATAAATTCCTTCCAGAGTCTAGAGACAAGTTTACAGATAGAAAGTATCATTACAAAACTAAGATTTGAGACTGGAGGAGGTTTCTAAAAATACACAGGAAATGTTATTTTTTTCAGAGGATTTATAGTTCACGACCTCTGAAATGGAAATGATTTCCAAAGAGAGCCTTGAACTTGGAAATATTAATTACCATCAACTTGGTTATGCTCTGACATACTTTTTGAAGTGATAAGATCTGTGCTGGTCCACGATCTGTTCACTAAAGAATGTTTCTTTATATAGACAGCACACACACACATTACACACACTTTTTCTGATACATGGCAGTTAAAGGAGTTATTTGACTGACAGCTTGTCTGTAAAGTGTACTTAGTGCCCATGGCCTTGCAGGTAGCTTTTCTCAAGTTTCAGAGTTCTTTTATTTTACAATAGTTAGGTATGTATTAATTATAGTGGTTTGATTAAATAGCACTAAGATGGACACCACAGGGGAGCAGAAGTAAGGGTAGACCAAAAGAGACATGGAGAAGAACAACAGAAAGGATGTTGAGCAATAGAGGGCTCACCTGGGCAAGAGCAGAAAAAAAAAAGGCGAAGGACAGGCATTTGTGGAAAACCCTTGTGGAAGCCCCATGTGCCCTGGGCACGTAAGGTTCAGAGAGAGAGAGAGATTATAACTAGACTGAACCTAATTTCCAACTCAATTTTCTTTTAAAAAAATAGTGCGGTTCAATGTATGACTGACTACTCTTGTGCTAAACACTAAACAATTATTAGATACATTTTAAGATGTACCTAGACCTTAGTGTTTGCAGGAATACTAAAAATTATGTTTTAAATATATTATAAAAAATTAGTGGAAAATGAAATGTGCTATGATAGCTACTGCTGGGATTTTCATTTCTTCATTGCCACATGGCAAGGGTGTGGAGTATCTTCATTGCCACATGGCAAGGGTGTAGAGTATCTTCATTGCCACATGGCAAGGATGTAGAGTATCTTCATTGCCACATGGCAAGGGTGTAGAGTATCTTCATTGCCACATGGCAGAGATGTAGAGTATCTTCATTGCCACAAGGCAGGGATGTAGAGTATCTTCATTGCTACAAGGCAGGGATGTAGATTATCTTCATTGCCACAAGGCAGAGATGTAGAGTATCTTCATTGCCACAAGGCAGGGATGTAGATTATCTTCATTGCCACAAGGCAGGGATGTAGATTATCTTCATTGCCACAAGGCAAGGATGTTTAGTGTCGTTTCAAGGCTTGGAGTTTTTTTATATTGAGGCAGGTTATTTTCTGGGCACTTTGTTGATTTAATTGCTCCGTTTGTTACATGAACTTGCTTTTTTATTTTGTTTTGCTTTGTAATAAAGAATATTTATTGTCATCGTAGAAATCTTGGAAAGTTGTATAAAAAGAACTGCGTTGTAAATTGTGTTTGTGTTATCAGTCAGTCTTGTAGTTAGTGATTAGAACTCGCTTACACACATATCTTAGAGTCTAAGTCTTGGAGTCTGGATCATGTAGTCTGAGTCTTGGAGTCTGGATCATGTAGTCTGAGTCTTGGAGTCTGGATTGTGGAGTCTGTCTAAGTCTTGGAGTCTGGATCTTGGAATCTATCTAAATCTTGGAGTGAGTCTTGGAGTCAGGGTTATGGAGTCTGGAAGGTCCTGAGAAATAGATAATTCAAGGGTTCTTTAACTTTGGAAGGAGGGGTGGGGGTATCCAGGGGAATTGGGAACCAAATGAAGAGGCTGTAAGACTTGATCTCTGTATGGCAGTACATGGGTTACAAGGTGTGTGGTAGCTGCTCAGACCTTAATACAAGACATCTTTAAGCAAGTGATGATGTGGCTGAGTTGTTATTGAACTTGGTCATGAGAGAGGGGACTTTGGAGGGGCCTTTTGGAGAGCTGTTTTCTTTTTACAAACAGCTGCTTGAAAGCTAAGAGGATGGAAGTATGCAAGTTCTGCATCTGTCCATGTGAATGCTGAGAAAGTAGTTATCATATGTCAGATCTTGGAGTTGGACTTATGCTTGGACCTGTTCTTCAATGTTCCTGAGCTGCAGTCAAAATCAGCGTGACATGTTTGTTTGGAAGTTGTTGTATGTTGAGCTATCATCTACTTATGACATAAGTAATCACACATACACTCATCCACCGCTGGATTCCACTGTGTGCATATGAAGGGAAAGAGTGTACAGTTGACCAGTGCGAACTCTTGAAAAAGTTGTTGTATTAGAATCTCCTTTGAGCGTTTCTATTCCTAGCTGTCGGTACGTAAATTAAAACAGGCTACAGACATCTCATAAGTTCATACTGGTATGTAATAGGACTGGTGGTGGTGGTGCTGATGATGATGATTTCAGCTGTCTGACCAAGAGGACTGGGGAAGATACAGGGCAGTCCACTAGAAGCCTGTGACTGTAAACAGTCCACTAAAGTCTGTAACTGTGGGTGGTCCACTGGAAGTCTGTCACTGTGGGCAGTCCTCTAGAAGTCTGTAAATGTAGGCAAGCTAAGAACCCCTGAGTTATTTGAATAGTGAATTGCTTTAATTTCTGAAATTTAACCTGGGAAGAGGCTTTCCCTCAGGGTCCACCACCTTGAGAACATCATCAGTATTCACGTAACTGACCAGGCTATAGACTGAAATGGCGCACCAGCCTGTTTTTAGAGCACTTTTGGGAGAAAGTATAGGATCTTTGCCAGTTCTTTCTCTACTTCGTACGCTGTCTATATCTGAAGTTCTGGCTCTTGGATAAACTGACTTGCTTTTTGTACGTCATATATAAAACTTTAGAGATTACTTTTGTGCTTTCATTGAATCAGTATTTTCGTTGTGTTGTTTTCATAGTTGTGCAGTTTTGGAGGATGTGTCACAGTATTTTTTTTTGTTTGTTTTATGCCTGGACACGTTCACAAAATGGAGAACTGCCAACAAACTTCCGTCTCCTTTGTGACTTCGGAGTTGGGACTTGCTGCCTCTGGTAACTAAGCCAACCCTTTGGCTCAGCCATCTTTTGCTCTGGCCAGTTTTACATTAATTTTAATCTTAGCGTCATCGCACTCGGAGTACACCCCCATACATGCTCTGCTCTCTGTTTCAGCAACCATCGAAGAGTTTGAACACTAATTGTGCCAGTCGGTTGTTGGTTCTGACAATCTCAAATTCTACCAACCAGTCACCCGGCTCTTCCTCCCCCCTCCCCTTCATGCCTGTCTTTCATCCTCTATAGATATATGTTAACAATACATGCCCTTTCCTCTTTATGCACCAGTTCCTCGGGCAGCGACTTCAGTATATCCGTCATGTCTTTATGAATCATAACTTCTGGGCAGCATGATCGACTATCTCACTGCAGCTCGCTCCACCATGCTCTGGGCAATACATCCACGTCAGCCTAGTGACTCTGGATTTTTTCCCCGAGAGCTGACCCCGTTCATGACGTAGCAAACCCCTCTCTATCTTCAGAAGCATGCTTTGAGAGTCCGTCACCATCACCACCGTGTGTATCATCCTGCCGAACAAACCAGGGTAGAGATTTGCTCACTGCTTCAGTTTCCATCCCCAGGCACTATGTCGCCTGACACGAGGCCCCTGCATTCTGTGCCACCAGTCTGCCTCGCCCGTAGACAACGAAGGCCCATTCACTCTTTTCGCCTGGCAGAACTGGGCCGTGCGTGAAGATGACAAGAGTCATATGGTTGAGCACTACCAGAGCGTCCGGTTATTCTCACTCAAAACACACACCGTGTATTATTACTGGCAACAACTACATAAATAATTATTATCGCCACAGTAATTATGGTCATTATTTAAAGGCATATCTTCAGAGAAAGAGAGTTAACACAGTAATTTTTTTGTCATTATTTATAGCAGACCTTCAGAGAAAGAGAGTTAACACAGTAATTTTTTTGTCATTATTTATAGCAGATCTTCAGAGAAAGAGAGTTAACACAGTTATTTTTTTGTCATTATTTATAGCACATCTTCAGAGAAAGAGAGTTAACAGTAATTTTTTTGTCTTTATTTATAGCAGACCTTCAGAGAAAGAGAGTTAACACAGTAATTTTTTGTCATTATTTATATCAGACCTTCAGAGAAAGAGAGTTAACACAGTTATTTTTTTGTCATTATTTATAGCAGATCTTCAGAGAAAGAGAGTTAACACAGTTATTTTTTGTCATTATTTATAGCACATCTTCAGAGAAAGAGAGTTAACGTTGCGGTGAAGTCTCCCCATGGAAACCATTCACTGCAGCCTTGCAGTGGATAGCTACAGAAGAATGACTTTAAGACAAAAAAAAAAGCTAACTGTTCGGGATTATAACATTCATAAGAACAGAATGGAGAAAGTGGGGAGGCTTGGTAGAAGAAAAATAAGAGAATTTCAAATTTTGGTACTGGTCATACAAGATAGTCATTTGCGTGTCCCTTGTGGAACTTTGCTTCCCTAAAAGCTCTCCCGTAGGACTCTCGATTGTAAGCAGGATCCCTGCTGGTGATGCATCCATTCACAGACTATCAACGATCTCTTGCAGCCATCTTTGCCTTGGTCTTCCTCTCTTTCTTTTCCCCATTATGTACCCTTCCAAGACGGTCTTCTCTAAATTATCATGACGTTTAATGTGTCCAAAATATTTTAAGTTTTCTATGTTTAATCCTCTTTACCAGCCAACCTTCTTCAATATCAAGTTTTTGTAGTATGGATATATGTGCATCATATCTGAAAGACATACAAGACATTCAATATACTTTTTATTTTCTGATACACAAAAGACAAGACGCACAGTACAATGCCATATTTTGGTGCAGATTATTTTAATTGTAAAGTGACCGAGCAACAAAAGAAAGGTGCGTTACTTCGCTTGACGACTCACGATGTTAAAAAAAGCAGTTTTCCAAAGTTTTCCTCTACGTCATTTTCCAAATCTGGTGCAGCTGCAGGTATGCTTGAAAGTCATCATGTTGAGATAGCAGATCCCGCCACATTTTGTCTGACACTCCTGCATGCAGGGGCGACCACTCAGTGCCATGTAGTTGTTGAAGACCGTCTCTGAAGGGTAAGGAGCTGTGGAATTTTTAACAAGATGAAATAATTATTATCACTGAGTGGACGTTGTGTTGAGGTGAATTTTACAGTTTTTACACGAAGGTTGAATGTAAAATTAAGCTGATAGAGAAAAGGAGTATCAGACACCTTGGGGGGGGGGGGGGAGGCGCGAAGATGCTGTCTGATTTGGCAAGCAGCGACCCGAAGTTGACATGCTAGCTTCAGGGTTGACGAACCATAGCTGACAAACGAACCTGTCCTACCTCTTCATCGACACCCGCAGTTGCAGGCATAGTCTGACATACGAGGCAGGGATGGCCGTAGTCCCCAGTGGTGGTGGAATCTCCCTGTCCTGAAACCTGTATCAGTCTGAGTCTTGGAGTCTGTATCTTGGAGTCTAAGTCGTGGAGTGGATCTTGGAGTCTTGAGTTGTTGAGTCTTGGAGTCTACATCTTTTGAGTCTGAGTGGTGGAGTCTGAGACTTTGAGTCTGGAATTTGCCTTGGAGTCAGAAACAAATTTTAGCTGGAGACGGAATATGTATAAACATGCTATTTGTGAAGGATCTAGAACAGTGTAACACAAGGCCCCTGTAGACACTCTATTGACTGTCTTCTCTGATTGTACGTGTGTATAGCCATGGAAATGTTCTTTTACTTCTACATAAGTGCTCGAATGGTAGAAGAAGGGTATGTAAGTAAAGCCCCTCTTAGACTGTGGTCAGGCAGGCGACAATTAAGGAACATGGAGGACATTCAACAGCAGGCAACAACAGTTGTTCGGAACGTACGGGGTTGTTTAATGCAGGACGATGAAGACACGCTAAGCAAGTTATCACGGAACATGATAACACTTTAGTAACAGGCGACGATAGTTCTCTCATGCATACTCTACTTGCATCACAAAGACGAATACAGCCATCATCACAGCAATACACTCCAGTCACCCATTTTCAGACATCCATTTTGCGTGTCATTCATTCTCCATGTCTCTCGCTCAACTGAGTGCTTACTTGGTTGTAAGCAAGATGCCCTACTGCTGATGCGTCCATTTGCAGATTATCAAAGATGTCTTGCAGCCATCTTCGCTGTGGTCTTCCTCTCTTCCTTTTCCCCATTATGTACCCTTCTAAGATTGTCTTCTCTAAATTCTCACAACGTTTAAAATGTCTAAAATATTTAAGTTTTCTCTCTTTAATCTTTTTTTACTAGCCAGCCTTCTTCAATATTAAGTTCTTATAGTATGGATATATTTGTTCCTTTTTGTGTCCATATTTGAAGGACCCTTCTGTAGCATTTAAAGGCATTTATGTGTTTCTCAGTTGTTTAGTTAAGTGTCCAAGTCTCATAAGCATATGTTTCGATGGGAAATATGCATGCCCTTAAAAACTCCTATTTTTGTATGTCTGCCTGTTCCTCTCCACAGATTTTTTAGTTGTTTTACTTTTTTAAAAGAGCGATAGATGTCCCCCTTTTAATTTCCCTCATTGTATCTCCATTATCAGTTAGTAACGAATCAGAGATATTCAAAACTCTCCACCGCTTCCAATTTTTCCTCATTGATACATATTTCAGCTGCCTTATTTGTTTTGTCAATCGTCATCAATTCAGCTTTCTTTGAAAACTGACTCTACAGCTCAGATTTCGGCATCTTCGTTATTTCAGCATAAATAAAATACTACGGCCATTATGTCAAGATGTTTTCCCATCGCCTTCATCCATATTTTACAGATATTTCTATTTTCTCTACAAAATCCCCTGGAAAAAGACCCCCCCCCCCCCCAAAAAAAAAAAAAAGAGGTCTTCACATTTAAGCCATTTTATGAAGAAGGAGAAAAAGTTAAGAGGGAGGCATTCGTTCTTACAGCATCGTTTAGCCGAACATTTCATTTTTTGGTTTGTTTGTTTGCTATACCCATCAACATCTGGATCGATATTTCCAGCCCTGGCCACGGCTGTTATTAATTGTCGCCCAAATAACGAGAGTTTGAAGAGTCTCAGGTGTCCAAGAGAGGCCACATAGACGACAAGAAGAAGAGACGGGACCCCTCCCCTCCCCCAAACAAAAAAAAAGTTCCGAAATCCTACTGTACTTTAAGATGAGGAAGATTTACGCCTCAGTAATAATTAAGAAGAATAATAACAACAGGAAAGCCGCAAAAGGAAAATGGTGGATAGATAGGGTGAAAGACACACTAAGGAAGCATAACATGACAGCTATCCAGGCCTCTCACTTTCCTCTGGACCGGAGGTCTGAAACTCTCTGCGACCGCTAATGGCATGAGCAGACAGACAAAGAAGAAGAACACTAAGTGCTGTAAGGTTGTAGTACTTTGGTTATCAATTTCAGGTTGCCCCAAAATTAGGCTGGAGTGGGGTCTAAAGATATAAGATATTATTTTGTGAAGTTTTAATATTTTTGTTTTTGGATCCCGGGTCATATAAAACTGCTGATTTAGGGTCATAGTTCAGGTAGCAATGCCGGTTTAGGGTCATAGGTCAGGTACCAATACTGGTTTAGGGTCCTAGGTCAGGTAATATTACCGGTTTAGGGTTATAGATTAGGTACCAATACTTTTCATTCATTCATTTGCATGTCCTTTGCGAAACTTTGTCTCCCTAACAGCACTCCTGTAGGCCTCTCGGTTATGGGCAAGGTGGCCTGGTGCTGATGCATCCATTTGTAGATCATCAACGATGTCTTGCAGCCATCTTCGACTTGATCTTCCTCTATTTCTTTTTCCCATTATGTACCCTTCCAAGACGTTTTTCTCTAGATAATCATGACGTTTAATGTGTCCAAAATATTTAAGTTTTCTCTCTTTAATTCTCTTTACTAGCCAGACTTCTTCAATATTAAGTTACTGTAGTATGGTTATATTTGTTCTTTTTTGTGTCCATGATATTTGAAGAACTCTTCTGTAGCATTTACATTCAAAGTACCAATACTGATTTATGGTAATCTTCTTCTTCATTCGCTTCTACCACCAAGACCGCCCCGTGATCCTACTGAATTTACTCCCGTGGTCTTCAATAGGTCCCATGGTCCCCGTGTGGTACCCGAAAGGATCACACGAGATCCCTGAGAGGATCACAAGAGGTTCAGAGTATCGCAGGGCTTGAGCCTGTACTCTTGGTGGGTCTCAGAAGCGGGATTGTGTGACACCGTGATTTTCGTTGTACCAGTTTAATCTAGAGTTGGACTTTCTCACTGGAAAATCTCGGCGTGTTTTGGGATACCCGTGTATCACCGCCGGGTGAGAGATGGTTGGCTAACCAGTCCAGCGTTGGACGTTCTCACCGGAAAACCTCAGCGTGATTAGAATACGCATACACCCCTGCCGGGTGAGAGGTGGTTGCCTATCTAGACTGCCCTGGTCCAGTGTCTCCGACTTCAGTATATTGTGTTCGTGGCCGCTACCCTTCCTAGTTATGGCCAGGACGGAGCTTTTGTCCAGGAGGACGAATCCTCGCCACTAGTGACTTCCACCCCTGGGTTGAGCTGGTTTAGGCATATTATCCCAGTATGGGTGTGTTTAGGACGTGACCGACCTCTAGAGAGGAGGTACCATGGCTTGAGTAGCCATCAAGTTTCACTCCTGGTTTAAGCTGGTTTAGGCATACTTCACCGGTACGGGTGTAGAACGGACGTGGCCGGCCTCTAGAGCAGAGGCGCCGTGGTACAAATACCTCTCGCCGCGAGACTACTGGACATACTGATTAAACTTCACTTTAGCCTTTCCATCACCTTTTCACATCGGCGCCACACGGCAACCCTGATTGCTTTTCCTCATTTTCTTCATTGGCCGGGAGGAGTTTCACTCCACGCGCGGCATCCGAAGAGTCTCGCCAGCAGCGTGTTTATGGTAATATGTCAGGTACCAATACTGGTTTATGGTCATAGGCCATTTAACAAAAACTGGTTTATTGTCATATGTGAAGTACCAGTACTGGTTTAGGGTCATAGGTCAGGTACTAGTACTGATTTAGGGTCCTAGGTCAGGTACAAATACTGGTTTAGGGTCATAGGTCAGGTTCCAGTACTGGTTTAGTGTCACATACCACTGCTGGTTTAGGTTCACAAACCACAAATGATTTAGGTTCACATACCAACACTGATTTACTTCATTTATCTGCCGATTAATCATGTACACGTTTATTGGGAGGGTAGGGGTTCCTACGATAGATAGGGTCCGCCCAATCTCTAAAAATGAGTACCATAGAAATCTGGGAAGGTAAATACGGCCAGCCGTGATACTGACCACAATGTGTCTACTGATGGTATTGGAAATACGGGCCCCAGCACTGTATCTCCACTATGCCTTTAATTGCATTGACACGGGCATTTTACCTTTCATCTTACGATAGAGCATAGTTATGGTGTACGTATTCCCACATACAAAGTATGTTCATGTAAATGTTATGAGATCACTGCTGTAAAATTCTGGAACTAATGTAGATGTAAAATACTGTAGGAACAAGACTGCCAATCAGCGTACAGGGATTGGATGGGAAAGAAGACAGAGACACAGGTAGAGACGGGGAGAGACAGAGACAGACAGGAAGCGAGAGAAATAGATAGACAGGGAGAAACAGCGAGAGAATGAGACAGAAATAGACAGAAGCGAGAGAGAGAGAGAGACAAAGAAATAGAGACAAAGAGAGACAGACAGGGAGTGAGAGAAAGAGGCAGAAATACACAAGTAGAGACAGAGACAGACAGGGAGCGAGAGAAAGAGATAGACAGAGACAACGAGAGAGAGAGAGAGACAGAAACAGACAGAGACAGATAGACAGGGAGAGACAGCGAGAGAAAGAGATAGAAATAGACAGAGACACAGAGAGAGAAAGGGACAGAGATAGACAAAGAATGAGAGAAAGAGAAAGAGACAGGCAGGGAGAGACAGCGAAAGAAGAGATAGAAATAGACAGAGAGACAGACAGACATACAGACAGGGAGTGAGAGAAACAGAAAGATATAGACAGGGAGAGAGCGAGAGAAATAGACAGAAATAGACAATGAAAGACAGAGAGAGATAAACAGGGAGAAAGAAAAAAAAGATAGATAGGGAGAGACAGTGACATAAAGAGAGAGAGATAGACAGGGAGAGCAGAAATTTCCATGTAAACCATTTACTGAAAATTTAAAAAAAAGAAGTTTAGATAATTTTACCCTTAACTTTCAGTTATATGGATTTATTTGCACACTGAATAGTCTGTAAGGTTTTATGGTTCGTGTGCAAAATTTTCAACCCGTGTGCAAAAATATTCTCCAAAAAATATTATGTGTGCAAATGTGCTAAATGACGTCCAGTTACAAAAATATACTACTTTAATTTAAAGTTCTCTTAGAAAAATGCTGAAATCCAAAGAATCAGGGGAACAAACTCATGTACCGCTATTATAGTTTTCTTCAGCGCTACAAAGTACAGGATAATATCTGGAAGCGCAGCTTATAAAGAGCAATGATCATGGTGATGTAGACACAAAGAAAGAATGAAAAATTTAGAGATGTTTGAAGTTTTCTGGGGACATACACAGAAGCACTTACAATACTCTCACTCACACATATGTGACAAGGCATAATAATGTAACATATAGCGAGAAGACATAAAAAGGTACAAATGACCAAAACGAAGAGATGAATAAGAGTAAAAGTAAAGATAGTCCCATGGCATTTCAAATGCCGTAGGGGGTGAAGCGTTAGAGACCTCATTATGCTGGGTCATCAGCGTGTGAGGTAGGGTGACCAGTTCCTTTCCTCGCTGCCTTTACTTCCCAGATTTTCTCTGGTACCCATTTTACGAGGCTGGGTCGACCTCAGGGCCGTATTGGTCGGAAAAAAAATCCCGCTCAGCTGGGGATTCGAACCCTCGACCATTTGGTTGCTAGACGAGTGCAAATAGACACTTTGCAAACAATGGGGACACAATGGACTTGCTCTGTTTAATAAAGCGGTTTATTTTTATTTGTTGTTGTTGTTGCTGCTGCTGTTGTTGTTGTTTACAACTGTTGAAAAAGCAAAATTTACCTGCGTTTGCCTGGTCTAACACGCAGCTGACGGCCAGAAGCAAGCACAAGCAGTGTAAACCTGCCATGATTATGAACCTGAAAACAGAGAATAAAAGGAATTAATATTTTCGTGAGGGTCTTGACAGTACACGTTCTCTCTCTCCCCCCCCCCCGCCTCCCCTCGTACGTGAGATAGAAAGGGCAATCGTTATGAGTCTCTTTTTGAACTTTTCCATGGTCGGCGGAAATAGTTCGAGAACGTCACGTGGGCTGAGAAACCCGTGACAGAGAATTTGTGGGAGAGACTATGAGTCCGAGGTCAGTATACTTTTGGATGTGTACCTGAAAGGATGGTTTTTGTGATGTCTCTGTCGATAAAATGGATGTTATAACTGTTACTAGAGCTGTGGAAGGATGAATGGACACGTCATGTGGCAGGAGCAACCTGCCGGCGGTCAGAATATCGTCATCATCTTCTTCATTTTCATCCAGTTCATCAATAAAACCTCATGTCAAGTGATACGCAGGGCTGGCTTGACTTCTGTATCAGTGTGTTGCCAGTTTTAGATTTGAAAGAGCCTGGAAGTGAAGGATGGCTGGAGACAGTGAATAACTAATCCAGAAACACTCAGGAAGCAACTAATGCCCCAACATTCTATTCAGTAACAAACAAACAAAAATAGTAACTCAGTAACAAACACAGCGCCGCGTATTATTTCACATTTACGGTGTGATCAATGGGTTTTTGTGTAGTCGCTCATGTTGATTTTCTGAGAGTGTGGCCAGTTCCCGGATCAATATAATATTCGTAGGAAAATGATCGTAGTCTCTCACGTTTTAAGCCAAGAATCTAACCGAAAACTCTTTTAAAAAAACGTTATCTCCTAAACAAGTTCAAACGTGTGCGATGAAATCTGTGCTTACTCTGCTGTTCACCTTTGGAAAGTTCTCCATTACCATATCACAAAACATGCAAGCGGTGTTTATGCTTTTAAAATTCAAATTTATTTGATTACTAAGATGTCTATATAATTTAGAGTGCGCGCAAATATTTTAAAACATATAATCAGGCATATAATGGGAATGATTACATGATTATGTTTGAAGTTTATTCGGTTCCTACTGCTGAACGACTGGATAATAAAGAGGCACATGGGGATATGGTGTTAGTGCCCATATTTTCCTTGACCTGTCAGCACACTAGAGGGTGATATGGTCAGTATCACGCTTGGCCGCCTTTCCTTCCCCAACTCCAGAAGAAGTCAGGTACCCATTTCTACAGCTGGGTGACTGGAGTGCCCCCGGCCGGATTCGAACCCCCGACCTTCGCCATGAGAGACCAGCGCACTAACCACTTCGCCATTCAGACACCCACTGGATAATAAGGTTAACGAAAAATTATCGTCGCTTTAAGGTTTCTCATGTTCATTACTTCTTGAATAACGGAATGGCTAGTGTATGCACTTCTCATTTCGACAGTTTGAGGATTCGAGACCGGATACAGACATTCCAGTCGTCTTAGGTATAAATTTCTGCCGCTGGCCGCTCTTGGAAGTGAAGTAGGAAAAGCGGCAAGGCTTGATACTGGCCATATCACCCTCTTGTGTACCGACATGACAAATAAATTATACTTAGTAAAACTGTATACATTAGGGCATCGAACAGGTGTGCGGGTATGGAGTGCGACCTGTTGGCCATATGATGTATATCATCTAGTTTGTTTTCTTGGAACAGCCAACAATTCTTTTGCGTTGTAATTTTGTTTAATTGAGTAATGCCACGACCACGTGGACAGCATCAGCCAAAAGTACCAAGAGACTGCAGACCTTTGTTAACATCTGCCTAAGGAAGATCCTTCAGGTTAGTTGGCCAAATACCATCGGTAATGAGGAGCTATGGCAGAAAACGACATACAGTGAAAGAAATGATAATGAAAAGACGTTGGAGATGGATAGGACATACATTTAGTAGTGTATACCATAAACATAACCAGATAAGCTCTCACCTGGAATCCCCAAACAAGGAAGACATAGAAACACCTGGCGAAGGAGTCTTGAAGCAGAGATAAAAAAAAAAGATCGACCACACTTGGAGACAGATAGAAGAAACAGCACAGGATAGAAATAAATTGAGAGTCCTTGTTGATGGCCTATACCCCAGATAAGGGTAACGAAGGCGGGGAAGGAAGGAATGCGACAACCAGGTACAACCTTTTAACACATGAACGAGTTACATAAACGAAGACGAAGAAGTCAATTCCGTAAGTTTGGGTGACATAACTGGATCCTTTTCTCCAGAACATCTCAAGTAACTATAATCTGCAGTCCATTCTTCATACTCAAGTCCTCAGTCAGCTCTATCTGGAACACCAGCCAATCGCTGTCCAGCCCTTCTGCGCCATTGATTACCTGACCAGGTGAATTTAAATCTGGTTTTGTAGGATTAGACCTGGAAAAAAATCGTAGACAAAAGCACTTTTAGACATGAGAGAAAGAAAACTCACAAGAAAATTACCTTTCTCTCAAGTCTAAAAGTTCTTTATTTACGATTTTTTCGAGGTCTAATCCTACAAAACTGTGTTCTCTTACTTCACTGTACAAAAAGCCTCGTTGTTTCCTACTTATTTTAAATCTAGGTTGTTCTCAAAGCGAATCACTGGTTGCGGTTCAGTGACTTCGGACTCTTAGTATTCTATTGATTGACGGGGTTGCTTGTGTGGGAACCTGACAGAAATTTAAAATAACACTAAAAGTGGCATGTGAAGTTTTAGATCTCTCTCTCTCTCTCTCTTTTATCTCTATCTCATTCTCTCTCTCTTATCTCTCTCACTCTCTCTCACACTCTCTCTTATTCTCTATCTCACTCTCTCTCTTTCTCTCTTTCACTCTCTCTCTCTCTTTCTCAATCTCTCTCACTTATTCTCTATCTCACTTTCTCTCTTTCTCTCTTTCACTCTTTCTCTCTTTCTCACTCTCTCTCTCACTCTCTCTCTCTCTCTTGTATTAAATCGAGTGTGTGGGAAGAATGAAAGATGGAGTGATGAAGGGCAGAATGTAAGCCTGACCTGCGTGCCCAATTCTTTACCCTTTAAAAATAAAGATTATTCATTCATTCATTCTCTCACTCTCTCTCTCTCTCTCTCTCTCTCTCTCTCTCTCTCTCTCACTATCTCTCTCTGGACCTTTACGGGCTTCCACAAGGGTTTTCACGAACACCTGTCCTTCCCCTTTTATACCGCTCTTGCCCAGATGAGCCCTCTATTACTCAAAATCCTCTCTGTTGTTCTTCTCCATGTCTCCTTTTGTCTACTTTTACTCCCTGATGTGTTCATTTCAGCGCTATATTTTGGTAATGAATTATCAATCATCCCGAGTACATGCCCCAGTCATCGCCAGCGTCTTCTGTCAATAATCGAAGTCAATGGCTTCATCTGCATTTCTGCCAACAAGCTGTTGTTTCTTATGGTATTTGGCCAAAATATTCATCTAATCCTAGTAAACATTTATTCTGGAAGGCATTCGGTTTGCCTGAACTAATATGTAATACCAAAACCTGATTGCCATCGTTTGGTTTCGATGTTTCACAACATCTCTAACAACTCTGTGAAGGGATATCTCGATTATGGAAAACAAAACAAAAAACTTCTTCTCTTTCGTAACCATAGGCCCAGGGATCAGCCATTCAAATATCATCTTTCACGCTTGAAACATTTTCCAAAAGATGACCTCAGAAAATCTGAATCTCAAGTTAGCTATTTTTTGTTGCGCATGACATATAGACGACAATGGCGGAAACTCCGATGCGCTTGATAAAACACTTGACAGTCCTCGAGAGACCTCCTTCGGATCACCAGTTAGTGGAACAAAGCAAAAGAAAAAATACAAATCTCTTTGATTTGATGTCCTCAAAGTTTCCTGTCCTTCTTTATATAACAAGACGCCCCGGAAGCAGTAGCCATATCACGTGATTTGACCGGACATGCGCAGAAGCACCACTGACAACTGTATAGTTACTTCAGTGGCTCTTGAGACTGTTCTTTTTAAAACTTGGAATAGTTGGACTGGAAACAAGAGTAAGATTTTCTTTCTTTGTACTGTCAAGTGATGATCTATCTACTTAGCTAAGTTTTCATTTATAGATCTATCTATCTATCTATCTATCTATCTATCTATCTATCTATCTATCTATCTATCTATCTATCTATCTATCTATCTATCTATCTATCTATCTATCTATCTATCTATCTATCTATCTATCTATCTGTCTGTCTGTCTATCTATCTATCTATCTGTCTGTCTATCTATCTATCTATCTATCTATCTATCTATCTATCTATCTATCTATCTATCTATCTATCTGTCTATCTGTCTATCTATCTATCTATCTATCTGTCTATCTATCTATCTATCTATCTATCTATCTATCTATCTATCTATCTATCTGTCTATCTATCTATCTATCTATCTATCTATCTATCCGTCTATTTATCTATCTATCTATCTATCTATCCGTCTATCTATCTATCTATCTATCTATCTCAAGGTCCCTGCCGACAAGCGTAAATTATCATGTCCTTCCACAACCCTCGGTCCCTTCTGCTTCTCAACAGGCTTATGGATCTATCCAATGTTTATCTATTTTTGCACTCTGTCCCTTATCTTCTCTTGTAAATGATTTTTAGCTTTTAAAAAGACAGAAAAAGAACATCTATTTTAGGAGAACGGTACAAATAAATCGAACGACAGATCAGTTTGGAAAGCTAAAAACACTCTCATAGACAACAGCAAACAGTCAGACTGTCAAACTAACAAGAAGTCACATTCTTTCTTGAGTTCGGTGAGAACTTCAGAGAAGAAGTCAGTGTACTAAAGTCATTAACACCAATCCTTATATGTGACCTGTGTAAGCTAAGGACGTTCATGGAAGGTAATGTGCTACGGAGTGCCTGATCTCGCAGGTTTTAGAGTACCTCTAGCTTCACCTCGCTGTTTATAGGCTATTTTATTCAGTGAAAGAGAGAGAGGGAGAGAGAGAGTAAGGTAGACAGAGAGAGACAGAGATAGAGATAAACAGGGAGAGACAGAGAGAAAGAAAAGCAAAGAGAGACAGAGAGACACAGGCAGAGACAGAGAGAGAGAGAGAGAGAGAAAGACAGAGAGAAACAAGACAGAAACATAGACAGGAATATATATATATATATATATATATATATATATTATATATATATATATATATACACTGTTCAAAAAAAGAAAGGCAACAAATACGATGTTTGCAATTTAAACTGAAGTTTGCTAATCAGACAAGGGCAAATTGCCTGAAACGTTCACTTGGACATCAGCTTCACGTGCTGACATGAACTGTACTCAGCAGATGATTCATAAAAGTGACTCTAGTCAAAACAGCATTTTTGACAATAACTCATGACAGGTTCGCGAGAATCCCGTGAAATTTATTGAACACAAAACTCACTGATCATGTTATTGAATGCCTATAAAAGATTCAATTCATTTGAAAATTCAGTGCGCAAGTATGGCTCATCTCACTACATAACAACGACTCATTATTACTGGACGTTTACAGACTGGACAGTCACCAAGTGTAGTGGCCAGACAATTTAATGTGGTTAGAAGCACCATTAGTCGCCTTTGGAGACGATTTCAGGAAACTGACTTAGTTGCAGACCGGCCGCGCAGTGGAATACCCATAACCGGAACTCCAGTCGAAGACTGCTTCATTCGTCTGTGTCACCCTAGGATTCGATTTGCATCTGCGTCCTCAACAGTCCAGTCAATGACAGCAGCTCGTTGAATTTCAGATTAAAAAAAAGATCGGGAACCGGCTGCACGACGCTGGTCTTTGGGCTAGAAGATCCCACAGAGGTCCTGTTCTTACGGACCGGAATCGCCAGAACCCATTGCAGTGGGCGAACCAGCATCGTCAATGGACCGTTGTGAATGATTGGAGAAGGGTTTGGTTTAGCGATGATCATTCTTTCTGCTCCAATGACACGATAGACGGAGAAGAGTTTACCGCAGAGTCCATGAGCGCTACTCCCATAACTGCATGGATGAGGCTCCTCCACATGGTGGTGGAGGTGTACTTGCGTGGGGGGGGGGGTGATCAACATCATGGGGAAGAAGTGACCTGATGCAAATTGAAGGACACATGAATGCTCAACGATACGTCGCTGAAATTCTTCATCCTCATGTCCTTCCACTTCAGGGTTCACCAGGGTCGATTTTTCAGCAGGATAACGCTCGACCTCGTGTGGCACAACTCACCACCCAGTTCCTCGCTGACAACAACGTCCAGACCGTTCCGTGGCCGTCCATGTCATCAGAAATGAACCCAATAGAACACTTATGAAATTAACTCAACAGACAAGTCCGCCAGCGAGACGTGGCGCCAATCAATCTCCAGTGAGACAACAGTTGTCTCTTGCACTGCAGGAAGAGTGGGCAGCCATCCCACAACAACCGATCCAACGGCTAATCGGATCTATGTCAAGGAGATGTCGTTCTCTGATACAGGCCAGAGGAGACCATACACCTTACTGAAACAGAGGCCTCAGTCGCAAAGAGTAAAAGTCCAAACCAAATTTAATTAACATTATTTCATTGTTAACGTCTTAAAGTTTCTTCATGCCAAGATTGAAACAGTAATTCCCTAAAATACAATTTTGATACAAGTTTGAAATTTGGTGTCCATTAGGACTACAGTAGTGTTGCGTTTCTTTTTTTTTTAGCAGTATATATATATATCAAGAATCTTGAGAACATATGGAATTCAAAAGTTATAAGCACAAAAACCAAGTTAAGACTATTCAATTCAAATGTACTATCCACCCTCATTTATGCATGCGAAAGCTGGAAAACAACTAAAGAAATAGAAAAAAAATTAGACTCTTTTGAAAACAAATGCCTAAGGAAAATACTCGGCATCAAGTGGAATGAATTCAAGAACAATGCAGAGATAAGACAGATGACTGAACAACAACCAGTCTCACGGGTGATCAGGAAAAGGAGATGGACATATGTTGGCCACTTGATGAGAAGAAATGAGCAGAGAATCCCAAAACAAGCTATCAAGTGGAACATAACAGGCCGAAGAAAAAGGGGCAGACCGCGTGAAACTCTGAAGAGAACATTATTAAGAGAGGCCAAGTTAACAGGCATAAAATCCTTTGTTGAGGTTGAAAGACTCGCCGAAGACAGGAAATATTGGCGAACTACTTTGCGAGCCCTATGTGACGTCTAACGGCACGGGAAGGATATAAGATATATATAAGATATATATATATATAATTTTGCACCAAATTACAAATTAGTCTCGAAGGCCCAGGATGTTGCAATAAGATGGTATCCGATGTATGACGGACTCTTTTATAGAACTGAGTCATGTGACTGGCAGTTTATTGACCTGTATTTATTCCAGTCATCGCTGCTGTTATAACTGATGGAACATAATGAAGAAAACAACCTGTTTGCCCGCACCAAAGACAGGATGAGTAGGGAATATCACAAAGACATATAACTCTTGACACTTACGTCGCTAAATCTCATTCATTCGTTCATTCATGTGACATGTCCTTTCCAGAACGCTGTCTCTCTCACCACCTCTCTGAATGCAATACGGTCTTACCCAAGCTGACCGGCGTCTTGCAGTAACATATTCAGACTTTCCAGTGATATCCCGAGTCCATTTCAAGAAAAGCTAAATTTGACAAAGTCTTGGCAGTGAAGTTCTAAGACGGCTATAACTCTTAACACTTCAACCTATCAGACAGGTTTAAACTCTTAACACTTCAGTGTATCAGACAGGTTTAACTCTTAACACTTCAGTTCCTGAAGTTTTCGGCTACAGAAAACCCCGCTAGAGACACGAAGCACTCTCAAGGGTCTCTCCGGTCTGCTCAGTTTTAGATGGACGATTGGAGCTTCAGGTCTGCAGTAAATTAGTTCAATGTTCTGTTCCTTTCTGGATCAGTCGTGACTAGTAAAGTATTAGTTTTCGAATAGTGCTTTTTCCCCCTTCCTATTGGATCCAGTGGTTACAGCTTGCCAAGCGTGTTAAAGTGTGCAGTTTTCATTTTGTTGAAATGATTGTGTGTCTCAGGAAATTTGTGCAGTTTACGGAAGGAAGGAAGGCATAGTAGCTCTTGTGTTTTGTCCTTTATTCTGTTGTCTGGTTTCTCAATTCTCAATTTATTTAACAATCCTTTATATGACTAATACCGAAACTAACATTTTTGTTATGCGAACGTTCCAGGCCAGAATTAACAAATTCAGCTTTCTTTTCACATACTTTTGTATGTTTCTACCTATGTTCTGCTTCTTTCTGTTTCTACTGTCTACCAATGTTCTGCTTCTTTCTGTTTCTACTGTCTACCTATGTGCTGCTTATTTCTGTTACTGCTGTCTACCAATGTTCTGCTTCTTTCTGTTTCTGCTGTCTACCTGTGTGCTGCTTATTTCTGTTACTGCTGTCTACCAATGTTCTGCTTCTTTCTGTTTCTGCTGTCTACCTGTGTGCTGCTTCTTTCTGTTTCTGCTGTCTACTTGTGTGATGCCTCTTTCTGTTTCTGCTGTCTACCTGCGTGCTGCTTCTTTCTGTTTCTGCTGTCTACATATGTGCTGCTTCTTTCTGTTTCTGCTGTTTGATGTCCAGCTTTCTTGGCCTAGCTCCACCCACTTCGCCATATTTTCTCAATCTCGCCGCGGGCGATTATGGGGTTAATTTTCCAGCCCTTTGTATCATTATTCTCTGCACGCTAGATGGCTCTGGTAGCTTCCATGTTTATGCATCCTAAACCAGCAGTCTTGTCCTTTCAGTGATCTCTATTTGTTCTGAAGCGCCCATCTGTTCCCATAATGTTTTCGTACTTTTATTATCTGCGCCGTCTGGTCGGTTTTTGCTAGAGCCATTGTTATCCGATGGGAGCAAGCAGGGACCATCTGGGGCGTGATGCCATGTTGTTTACCATCTGGTACTGTTGATCATTGTCCTTTTATCTCATTTCTCAGCCAGTCATCTGCTTCCACCCTGTGCTTACCTTCATCACGCATTCTATGCCTATCTTTCTTACAAAGAGGATGCAAAAAAGCTGATCGTCTTATTTTTTTCATCTGTTTTTGTTTTTGTCTGTTGTGTTGTTTTTGTATGTGATCCTTGAAAAAAAAGCTTTTCCCGAAATATTGGATTGTTGTATGTTCTTCGTTTATACGTCCTCCATCTTACTCTCTGCCACTCTCGCTCCTATCCACTTCCCTCGCTCTTTCTATCTTTTTTTTTTCGTAAAACTGAACTTCACACTTCTGCCAACCTCTGTTACTAGAACAAGCTTTCTGCAGTGGCTATTTCTTTTAAACCTAGGAGTCTTTTACTGCCTAATCGTCGATTTCAAAATTTCGAACTACAGAGTTACACCTAGGAAGCTTGATATCGGTCACGTGATGAGAAGAAACAATCAGAGAATCCAAAAATAAGCTATCAAGTGGAACACAACAGCCCGAAGAAAAAGAGGTCGACCACGTGAAACTCTAAAGAGGACATTGTTATGAGAGGCCAAATTAGTAGGCATAAAATCCCTTGATGAGGTTGAAAAGCCCGCCAAAAACCCGAAAACTTGGCGAATTACCATGCGAGCCCTATGTGACGTTTAACGGCATGGGAAGGATGTAAGATGTAATCTTGATACAACTACGGGATTTTAATCGAGTCTTGACACCCTCTCCTTAAGGTGGACTTCTAAGACATAAATCTCATCTACTACAGATGCACCTCGAAAACGATAAACATCAAAGACTAAAATCTCATCTCTTACAGTTAAACCTCTAAGACTAAAATCTCATCTCTTACAGTTAAAACTCTAAGACTAAAATCTCATCTCTTACAGTTAAAACTCTAAGACTAAAATTTCATCTCTTAGGGTAATCCTCTAAAACTAAAATCTCATCTCTTACAGTTAAAACTCTAAGACTAAAATTTCATCTCTTACGGGTAATCCTCTAAAACTAAAACCTCATCTCTTACAGTTAAACCTAAAAGACTAAAATCTCATCTCTTATAGCTAAACCTCTAAGACTAAAACCTCATCTCTTACACTAAACCTATAAAATCTCATCTCTTACACTTACACTTCTAAAACTAAAATCTCATCTCTTAAAGCTAAACCTCTAAACATGAAAACTCTTAAACGTTCTCAGGCAGTTGAAAGCTTACTTAGCAGTTCAAATTTCTCTCACACATTATTATCCACAAACTAATAGTACCACATTTTATACTTCATTTCTTGTATTCAAATTCTACTACAATATCTATTTCATAGTAAGATATTACAAACTTGAAAAAATAATAAAAATCTGAGATCAGATTTTAAAATTTATTAAGAAGTACCTCGTTTCCAATTCAGAATGTGAACCTACTTAGAGGAACCGATTTTTTTTTTTCATGCACAAATTCAGAACAAACATACTCTTCACTCATGTTTTAGACAGTGGAAAAGTTTTAATACAAATATACTTATACGAAGAGGGAAAAATGCGCTGTAATTTCAAAGAAAATGTTACGTATTATCAGAATTTGACAACACACCGATGTTTTTCTTAGTTGCATAAGGGTGTGCTGTGGCACACAATTTTGAGAACCACTGTTCTCTTAACGAGAAGGCCTCATCTACATCGAAAAGGAAAGTTCCTCAGATCTACATCTACGATAGTTATCTGTAGACATTTACATCGTCTCGGCTGTCTCTTCATTCTCCGGGGCAATTATCAGCATCAGACTGTGGTCACCGGTAAGCAATATCGCCCGTTATCTTCTATCTGGTTCGTGCCATTACTTGTTACACGCCCCGGTATTACTCAGGAAGTCGATAGCGTACAGACCTGACATCAATGGCTAGCTACATTCTGCGGTCAATTTTCCTATTAGTTTTCGATCTGGCAAGCGTGACTGTGAGTCATTGTTTGGAAAAACAACCCGGCTACTCAAGAACTTTATTGTGATCTTCTGGCGCAGATAAGCGAGGAGAAAGTGAAGGTTCTGTGAAATGGAAACATTACTTCCGGGGAAAGTAATGGGATCTATGTTCTTGACGTCCCTATGTGAGGGTAGAAGGTGCTTTGGTTGATTAGCCGTAGTCAATAAAGAGCTGACATGGCCTCGATCGAGTCCTCAATGAAAACAGGAAGTGTCCGAACAGCCTGGAAGATAAAGTTTATTAAGATGGAGCTTATTAAGAAGATCGACATTGCAGCTCACTGGGAGAAAACTGGCCTGCTGCTACTATTATTATTATTTTTTTCTCTTGGATTTGCCCAGAAAAATCGAGCAAGTTTTGATAGTCCCTTGTCTGTAATGTCTGTCATCAAGATCTTTATTGCTATCCCGAAGAGCATCATCATCACCATCACAATAAAAAGATCCTTATCACCACCACCATAAATTTACAGCGCAGAAATTTACTGTCCTGACACCACCGGGAGCACTACATTAACACCATCACCAAGAACACTACCGCCACCACTAAAAACATCATCACCATCACAAAGAACACTACCACCACCACTACAAACATCATCACCATCACAAAGAACACTACCACCACCACCATTAAAAACATCATCACTATCACAAAGAACACTACCACCACCACTAAAAATCATCATCACTATCACAAAGAACACTATCACCACCACTAAAAACATCATCACCGTCACCAAGAACACTACCACCACAACTACAAACATCATCACCATCACCAAAAACACTATCACCACCACTACAAACATCACAGCCATCTCCAAGAACACTATCACCACCACTACAAACATCACAGCCATCACCAAGAACACTATCACCACCACTAAAAGCATCATCACCAAGACCACTATCACCAAACCGAGAGTTAGATTTTAAACTACAATAAAAACTGAAATCTAGGGCCCTCCTGTCATTTCCCAACGTGTCAACTTTTGCTTTTATTATTATTATTATTATTCATTCATTTATGTGGTCTTCAAGTTTCTGGTCTATTAGACTAAGTAATTCATGAGCCTATTCCTAATGCTTGCCCCTCCACTCTTCCTTCGCTTCCTTATTAACAATGGATGAGTGAGCTTGTATCGCAGTGTGGAGAGGTACCAGACCTGAATGTTATGTAGAGAGAACGCGAGAAAATCTATCACTGGACACAGACACATGGGGGCCATTAGTATCTGAGCGATTTATTAAGGAAGAAACCTAGGGCACTCAGTGGGCTTGTCTGGAGATACAGATGATGGATCCTGGCCTAACAGTTGATGTGGCGCCGGCAATGACCTTGAACTCTTGTGGCTTGGACTTAGAGAAGCTGTTTTCTATACAGTGTCGTCCTCTTGCTCTTTTGTCTTTTTTGTTTGTTTGTTTGTTTGTTTGTTTTTTTGTCAACAGCTTCACACTGCTTGAAGCTACAGACAGTGCTCTGTTTTTTTTTTAGGGGGGGGGGGGGGACGGACAATCAGTACACGCACCTTACGTCCTTACGTTGGTAACTTTAATGGGTAGCAGAGCACATATGGAAATGCCTTGAATGCAGTGACACTACTGCATGAGATCAATCAATCAAATGCTAGAACTGTTTTGTTCTATAAAATATATTCAAACTATCTGAGCTGTTTTGTTTCACGAAATATATTCAAATTAGTTGGGCTTTTTTGTTCTATGAAATATACTCAAACTAACTGACATGTTTTGTTCTATAAAATATATTCAAACTACCTGAGATATATTGTACTATAAAATATATTCAAACTACTTGAGCTGTTTTGATCCATGAAATATATTCAAACTACCTGAGCTATTTTGTGCTATAAATATATTCAAACTACCTGAGCTATATTGTGCTATAAAATATATTCAAACTGCTTGAGCTTTTTTGTTCTGCAAAAATGACTCAAACTACTTGAATAGTTTGATTGTGTAAAATATGAAAATACTCGAGTTATTTTGTTCCACCGAAAGGAAAGTGAAGACGCTGACCGATTAGATCATCAGCGAACCATAGCTAACATGGTAGTGTCAGAGTTAGCGAATCATAGCTAACATGGTAGTGTCAGAGTTAGCGAATCATAGCTAACATGGTAGTGTCAGAGTTAGCGAATCATAGCTAACATGGTAGTGTCAGGGTTAGTGAACCATAGCTAACATGGTAGTGTCAGGGTTAGTGAACCATAAGTAACATGGTAGTGTCAGGGTTAGTGAACCATAACTAACATGGTAGTGTCAGAGTTAGCGAATCATAGCTAACACGGTAGTGTCAGGGTTAGTGAATCATAGCTAACACGGTAGTGTCAGGGTTAGTGAACCATAGCTAACATGGTAGTGTCAGGGTTAGTGAACCATAACTAACATGGTAGTGTCAGAGTTAGTGAACCATAACTAATATGGTAGTCTCAGAGTTAGAACCATAACTAATATGGTGGTGTCAGAGTTAGCGAATCATAGCTAACATGGTAGTGTCAGGGTTAGTGAACCATAGCTAACATGGTAGTGTCAGGGTTAGTGAATCATAGTTAACATGGTAGTGTCAGGGTTAGTGAACCATAGCTAACATGATAGTGTCAGGGTTAGTGAACCATAGCTAACATGGTAATGTCAGGGTTAGCAAACTATAGCTAACATGCTAGCGTCAGGTTTACGAACCATAGCCGACCAAGACCCTGTACCACCTCTCATTTGGCACCCTCAGCAACAGGACTTGTATCACCTCTCAGTTAGCACCCTCAGTAACAGACCTAGTATCATCTCTTAGCTGGCACCCTCAGTAACAGACCTTGTATCACCTCTCAGCTGGCACCCTCAGTAACAGGCTTTGTATCACCTCTCAGTTAGCACCCCCAGTAACAGACCTTATATCACCTCTTAGCTGGCACCCTCAGTAACAGACCTTATATCACCTCTTAGCTGGCACCCTCAGTAACAGACCTTATATCACCTCTTAGCTGGCACCATCAGTAACAGACCTTATATCACCTCTTAGCTGGCACCATCAGTAACAGACCTTATATCACCTCTTAGCTGGTACCCTCAATAACAGACCTTATATCACCTCTCAGTTGGCACCCTCAGTGACAGACCTAGTATCACCTCTTAGTTGGCACCCTCAGTAACAGACCTAGTATCACCTCTCAGTTGTTACCCCCAGTAACAGGCATAGCCTGGCTAACGGCACAGGGATCGCTATAGTTCCCATGGTGGTGGAGTCTTCTAAAGAAGTATTGCACACCCCCTGTTTTTTAGCTGTACGCCGATAATGAAAAAAGTAGCTGCCATAACCTGTTCCCTCGCCGATACGATGCTGTACCTCAACACCTTCACAGCATCGGCTGTAAAGAACACCAGCTCGCAGTTACAGGAAGATAGCACGATATCAAGACCTTGATGTTCCGTGAAAAATATTCATATTATATGAACTGTTTTGTTCTATAAAATACATTCAAACTGCAAGAATGTTTTTTGACAAAACACTTTTGCCACGAAGCAACAAACAAACACACAGGTTTCATATTATCAATAAGCAACAGCCATTTCTCCGTCTCACTTATGCCAAGATTTGATATACATATAACTGATTGTTACCCATTCTTGCCCTTTATAACTTCCAACAAATTTTTATCTTGCTATATTTTTCCCCCAAGTCACTGAACCGGATCAAAAATGGCGGCATTTGTCTTGCACTATTTCACACCTTTTGGGTTGGAACATGCTGATAGAAGGAGTTGATGTTTATTGATTTCTGATCAATATCGGGGCTTCTCAGTTTCAGAAATGGTTTGGTCGGATCTCTACATAGCTGCTGTTCTTTGTGCAGTTTCATATTCTCAGCCATATACATAAGGAGAGGGATCGCCTCAGTGAATACCATCATTAGCAGAAGCACTCATGTGTACTCCTAGTCTTTCTTCCACGCTTTTCTCCCCTGAGGATCAGATTTAGGTTCTAAGTCTCCTAAAACAGGTCTGCAGGATGTGTTCTAGAGACCTCTTTGGAAAGTAAAATTCCTGTTTTCATGGCATTAAGGCATACTGGGGATAAGGTGTTAGGCCCGCATTTTCCATAACCTTCGGCACATGAAAGTTTGATGTGGTCAGTATCACGCCTGGCCGCTTTACCTTCCCAGATTTCTTTGGTACCCATTTGTGTAGGCTGGATGAACCATGGGGGCTCTTTGGTGTGTACCAGAAAAATATCCCACTTCTGGGACTGAACCCGGCACCGCCGGATTAGGAAAACCGAGTGCCTAACCACTCAGCCAACCAGGCCACAGAACAGGAGAGTGATTAACTTCCATGAATTATTACCGGCTTCAAGAGCTACTTTTATGACTTTTTGCTGTTAGATCTTTCGATGATCTGATTTATTTTTCGTCTCTTTCAAAAAGATTTTACTTATGGGCATGGCCGAATGTGATTGTAATAATTTACTATAAATTATCACATTCCAAGGTTTCAAGGACCGAGATCTATAGAGAAACATAATGGCCGCGGGACCTTATGATGATGATAATCACCCCCAGAATCTCTCAATCTTTCTTAGTTTTTTTTATTCTTATTATAACATCTTGTCATCTGTGATTTTTCCTTAGTAAATACCTTCTTCGTCTTCTTCTTCTTCTTCTTCGTTGTTGGTGGTTGTTGGTCACATCAGATCCTGATCCCTGTCGACATGGCAACGCCCGCAGTCCTCTCCAGATCCCGATAGGACCCCCAAGGCTTCAGCCTCAAGCTTGTGTCCTCTGACCATGTCTCACGCCTCAGGTTCGTAATGTTTTGGGCGTAAACACCAAACCTGTCTTACGAATCTTTACAATATCTGGAGTTTAAGTAACGCCTTTTGAGAACTGCCGAAATAAAGTTAACTTAATTTGAAAAAAAAAATGTCCGCGGTTTCCGTGTGACAGACAAACAACTAATCTTTCATTTCCTTGCCAGTAAAGAAACTATAAAGAGACTACCACACTCGCGATGAGAAGCTGGTGTGCTGACCGCTCCGCAACTCAGGTGCGCCATATTTTTATATAACTTGTCTTTTATTCTGATGCGACAGACAGACTGGTTGACTGAGTGGTTAGGTGCTCGGTCTAACAATCCCCTGTTACTGGGGTTCAAGTCCCTGTGGTGGGGTTTGATGATGGGGAAGGCAAAGCGGCCACATCACACTTTCATGTGCCGAAGGCCTTGGAAAAACAAGGACCTAACACCGTATTCCCCAGAATGCCTTAATGGCATGGAAACCAGGTTTTTACCTTTTACCTTTTTTTTTTCTTTTGATGCGGGCAGTAATGTGAGGTTGGAGAACACTTAACAAAAGTGCTTTCTATGAGCAGCGCTTAAAAAAAAAAAAAGATGGCTGAAACAAGAACGAACTCAAGCACAACCCCAGTACGACAAGGAAAACTACGCAAGAGTTGACACGAGTACTGCACTTTTCACAAATACACTCGTCGATAAATTCGTGAAAGAAAACAAGATACAACACGAAGGTGAACAGTGGAAATCACGTAGACCGCACGCGTAGATAATCACTGATTTCAGATCTTATATATCTTATACCCTTCCCGTGCCGTTAAACGTCACATAGGGCTCCAAGGTAGTTCGCCAATTTTTCCTGTCTTCGGCGAGTCTTTCAACCTCATCAAGGGATTTTATGCCTATTAATTTGGCCTATCTTAACAATGTCCTCTTCAGAGTTTCACGAGGTCTGCCTCTTTTTCTTTGGCCTGTTGTGTTCTACTTGATAGCTTGTTTTGGAATTCTCTGATCATTTCTTCTCATCAAGTGACCAACATATGTCCATCTCCTTTTCCTGATCACCCATGAGACTGGTTGTTGTTCAGTCATCTGTCTTATCTCTGCATTGTTCGTGAATTCGTTCCACTTGATGCCGAGTATTTTCCATAGGCATTTGTTTTCAAAAGAGTCTAATTTCTTATCTATTTCTTTAGTTGTTTTCCAGCTTTCGCATGCATAAACGATTGTGGATATTACATTTGAATTGAATAGTCTTAACTTGATTTTAGTGCTTATAACTTTTGAATTCCATATGTTCTCAAGATTCTTGAAGATCGATGCTGCTTCTCCAATTCTGATTCTAACTTCCTTTCTAGAGTCACGATCCTGGTCTATATAGCTGCTAAGGTATGCAAATTGATTGACTTCTTCAATATCTGTCCCTTCTATGTGTATTTTTCCATTTTGATTAAGGGGAATTTTCATTATTTTTGTTTTGTCCTTGTTATTTTCAAGTCCTATTTTGCTAACCAGTGAAGACAGGCTATTTGTTTTTTCTTGCATGGAATTCACATTGTTACTGATAAGAGTTATATCATCAGCAAAATCAAAATCTTCTAGTTGGGTCCCATGTACCCAGACAATACCTGTGTTACCTGTGCAGCATTTTTTCATTATGAAGTCTATTGTAATTCCAAAAAGTAAAGCAGGCATCCTTGTTTCACGCCTGTTTCAATCTGGAACCATTCACTCATCTTTTCTTCTGTCTTGACTGCACAAACATATCCATTGTAGAAGTCCTTAATGATGTTGACAATTTTAGGTGGTATTCCATATAGACTTAAAATTCTCCATAATGAAATCCTCTATGATTTCAGATACGAAGCGATTAAAACATATTACTAACACTTGTGTTCTCGGAATTCATATGTTTATTTTGTCACTGGCGACTGAACAGCGAAGTGAACTAGTTTCCCGTGGCGAAGTCGCGGTTAAATCCCAGCTAGTCGTCCCAACAGCGGTGGATACATATACCTGAAGCTAGGGGAAGAAAGACTGTCAATCATGATACTCACATGTAACATAATGCTTTGTATATCAAGATAGTATTATAATTATTACTATGATTAATGTTGTTGTTATTATTATTAATACCATTAGCATTTTATTATAGTTATGATTACTATTGATAACCAGAATGTAGGTAAGAAACGAAGGATAATTTGAGAACCGGTGAGAGAGGAACATTCCCACCGTATTAGTATTATTCTCTCTCTCTCTCTCTCTCACTCTCTCTCTCTCTCTCTCTCTCTCTCTCTGAACCTTAAGTGCCCAAGGCACATGGGGCTTCCGCAAGGGTTTCCACAAACGCCTGTCCTTTACTTTGTTTTTCCACTCTTGCCCAGGTGGGCCCTCTATTGCTCAACATCCTCTTTGTTGTTCTTCTCTACGTCTCCTTTGGTTTATCCTTACTTCTGTTTCCCTGTAAACTTTTTACTCAGCTAACATTCAGTCAGTCAGTCAGTCATTTGCATGTCCCTTGCGGAACTTTGCCTCCCTAACAGCTCTCCTGTAGGCCTCTCGGTTATAAGCAAGATTCCCTTCTGCTGATGCATCTGTTTGCAGATTACCAACTACGTCTTGCCCCCATCTTCGCCTTGGTCTTCCTCTCTTTCTTTTTCCCATTATGTACTCTTCCAAGACTGTCTTATCTATATTATCATGACGTTTAATGTGTCCACAATATTTAAATGTTCTCTGTTTAATCCTCTTTACTAGCCAGCCTCATTCAATAGTAAGTTCCTGCAGTATGGATATATATGTGTTCTTTTTGTGATAGATGTGCTCCTTTTAATTTCCCTCATTGTATCTCCATTATTAGTTAGTAATGATCCAAGATATTAAAAACTCTCAACCTCTTTCAGTTTTTCCTCATTGATATATATTTCACCTGCCTTATTTGTTTTGTTGCATCAGCAGCAAGGCATTTTGCTTATAACTGAGAGGCCTGCAGGAGAGCTGTTAGGGAGGCAAAGTTCCGCAAGGGACATGCAAATGACTGACTGACTATTTGTTTTGTCAGCTGTCATCAATTTAGTTGTCTTCGAAGTAAGACAGAGGTTTTGCTCTTCACTATTCTTACAGATTGACATATTTAGTTTTTCCATTCCTTTTTGTGTTGTGGACAGTAATACTGTGTCATCAGCATATTTAATCTCTGGTATTTCATAACCTCCAATTTTTATGGCATCGTATTATTCTTTGTCTACATCTTCTCTAACATTCCTCATTATATTTTCAGTATACATCTCAGCTAACAGTAAACGCTAAATTTACTAGACTATATCACTTATCAAATCTTGTTCAGAATCAGCACAAACATCTAACATCATCAGGATGAAAGTTATCATCATCAGGTGCCGTGCCGACTAGCGTTGGCTATTATGCTTCTCCAGAGTACACGATCTTTCAAGCAGGCCATCAGCTCAGTTTGTGATCTCCTCTCACACCATCCCGTCAGACTGTCCAGTATCATTTCTCTTGGTCTTCCTCTTGATCTTCTTCCTTCTATTTTTCCTGTTGTTATAATATTTTCAATGCCTCCTCTTCTCATTACATGTTCTTTTTGACAAGATTTTTTTGTCTAAATTTACTAGTACATAAATCATCTATCAAATCTGATTCAAAAGGAACACAACGTATTTTTATACGCATAATATTCATACACTTTGTACTGTGGATTTTTATACCTGAGATAGTTTTTGCTTTCAGTTATGTTTGACTTGCACAAATCAACATGTCATAGTTGTTAATAGCACAGTAGCAACTCATAAACATGCCGGTTGATCACTCAAGACTAGAGGATTCATTACAAGCAGGTATAAAGGTCAAAGACGTTTGAGTTTTAAAAGACACTGTTCTTCTGCACTTCTTAGATTTCTCCTTCAGTTTAAGATCGCAGTGTTTTGCTTGAATATCACACTTGCAAAATTCACTGTGAACTTTGGTATCTCCAGCGCCCATCAGTATCCATTTCTAAAACAATTTGCCTTCTAATTTGTTTTTTCTAAACAAAAAAAAAAGAGAGGAAGACCAAGGCGAAGATGGCTGCAAGACATCGTTGATCATCTGCAAATGGATGCATCAGCAGCAGTCCATCTTGCTCACAACCGAGAGGCCTACAGGAGTGCTGTTAGGGAGGCAAAGTTCCGCAAGGGACATGCAAATGAATGAATGAATGAAATTTTGTTTTGTTCGTCATTTCTTGAATTTTGACACTTTCACAGTAATGTGAGCAAGAAATAATTCCAATAAATAAATTCATGCGCATCAGTTTGCACTGAGAACAATGGAACTTTTGAACAAAGTTTCCAGAATGTTTGGTTATCCTAAAAATATTAGTCCTATGGAACTATTTCACTTAATTCATTCTCCAAAATGCAAGCTAAATAATGGAAAACTAAGACTAAGACTGGTGTTGATATAACGAAATGGGCCCCTCTAAAACTGAGTGTCTCCCGGAAGTCCGATGATTCGATTATACGTCAAAACCAGGTTGACCTCGCCAGAAAAGATGACATTCTTGTCATAACCCTCTGGCCTGTAATAATTTGTGGTCAGTTTGTCTCCCTTAGTTACTTAATAACTTCTCATTCTCCTGATATTTTTGCTGTCATTCCTGAGATAGAAAATCCCACCGGCCACCCCATTTGGTGATCTATTAGATTTATACGTTACCTTATTCAGGATAGATAACTTCCTCTGTTATAAGCGTTGCCAGTGTGTAAAACTTTAAAAAAAAACACGGATTAAACAATAAGAAAGGGTTGATTATTAAAGATTAACGTTTTTAAAAAAAATTGCTTATTTCATTCTTTTTTGGGGAATGGACTGCAATAAACGTATCCAAAATTATCTACTTTTAATTTAAAACTCTGTATTTCTGGCTAATGCCTCAGGAAAATTTTAAGAATACACTAGGAACAATCTGTGACAAAAGAGGAAATCACCAAATGAATGGGCATTGAGAACATCAGATGTCAAAGACGAAGATGGAAATGCCTGGGAAACATACCACAAACCACAAATATAAAAAAGACACCCCATACACCGCCTTGACTTAGGCACCTCAAGGTAAAGTAAAGAGGGGCAGGCCGTTGGGGACATGAAGACGCACAACACAGGGAGAACTAAAGGAAGCGGGAAAGACATGGTTGGATGTATCGCAACTTGCTCGGGACAGGATTGGCTGGAGAGCATTTGTTCATGCCTTATGTTCCATTCGGAGTACAGAGGACTGATGATGATGATGATGATGATGATGATGATGATGATAATGATGATGATGATGATGATGATGATGATGATGGCGATATTTATAGCTAAAATCTACATAACTATTTTGCAAACACTACCATCCGACAAATGCTGTCATGAAATACGGGAAGCAAGCGGGCTGTTTTTCGAGCCCCACCTCTGATATGGCTCCTTACTTAGTTTTTGGCCTTGTGTGTATAGACCGCTTCCTACTGCCATTCGCCCTAAAAAAAACTGTATTTAAAGTTGTTTTTTGTTTTCGTTTTCAAAATCACATATAATGATAACAATACTGAAAATAAAAGAATGTTTACTTATTTCATTGCTATTATTGCTCACCTATATGCGACTATTATACAAAGTTACATTTTTTTCAAATAGGAGACATCAAGTATGAGACAGGGTATAGTGTTGAGTGGCTAGTTCTGAAAAATTTTAGACGAAGCATTTTAGATGTGAGAGAAATAAAACACAAAAACAAGAGAATTATATGGGACTTGAACCGCGGACTCAGGCAGGAGAAACCTTCTAGCCACGAGACTACAGCGCACTAGTAGACTTCGCTATCTAGCACCTCCAAAAAAAAAAAAAAACAACTATTTGATCAACGCGTGTCTAGAACTCGTGACATCCGAAAACGGAAGGAACTCATGACACATAAATTCCGTCGCTCAGATTCAGTGTCTCGAACGTACCGAATATTTCTCTCTCTCTCTCTCTCTCTCTCTCTCTCGTGGCCCATAAACTCCAAGACATAATCATTCTAGACGACTTCAATATATATCTCAATCAGCCCAATCTTACATGGAAGAACATTTTAACATGCTACAACTTCTCCCAAATTGATAACAAACCTACTAGGGTGACTGAATCATCATCAACACTAATAGATCATATTTATGTAGCTCATACAGGAAACATTACTCAATGTCCTGTCCCTCATATGTCACTGAGTGATTACTACCTGGTCTGCTGTACGTGGTCACATCAGGGGGTTGAAAATGCCTAAACACAAACATACCAGCATCAAATATAGAAACTTTAAAAACTTTAACTTGGAATTATTTTTAACTGATCTAAAAGCTTCGCCTCTTACGTACATTTATCAATCCTGATTAGGCTATCGAATAGTGGATCGAAATATTTTTGACAAATATGTCCCCATCAAAGAAATGAGAGTTAAATACGTAACAAAATCCCCGTGGATAACTCCTGATATCTTGCAACTCATGAGGACACGGGATGAAGCTCATAGAAACAGACATTTCAGTCGTTATCGTTCACTTAGGAATAAAGTGCTGTATTTAATTAGGCAGGAAAAGAAAAATTACTTCATAAATTTAATGAAAGACAAAACTGATAGTAAATCAATTTGGAAAGCGATTAATACTCTTGTAAATAAAAAGAAGCAATCTGACCCACAAACACTTAATGGTGAATATACTTGCACTAACTTTAGTGAACATTTTAGGGAAGAAGTTAGTATTCTAAAATCTTCATTACTGACCCCTACTTGCGACCTGAGCGTGTTGAAAACTTTCAGTGACAGTAAATGTGTAAAGCCAAAACAACTAAATATTCCTTTCCTCACAGTCGGTGAGGTTTATAATAACATCCACGATGTGATGACATTAGTAACAAGATACTACGCTACGCTGCACCAGTTATTACAAACACACTAACATACATACACAATTTGTACAAACACTATTTCACTAACGTTTTTAAACTTGCCAAAGTGTTTCCTCTTTTTTAATCTGGACAGACTAGTGACCTCTCAAACTATAGACCCATATCCATTATATCATCACTATCTAAACCTCTTCCCCCGTGTGGTACCCGGCATCTGCAAAGAATAGGACCACTGTACCCTACCACGCATGATCGTAAAAGGCGACTAAGGAGGGTTCAGCATAGGGCCATCAACCCTATCTGGTAAAAAAAACTATCAAACTGCTACAGAAACGGAAGCAAGGGAAAAAATAAATGCAGGTGGAAGGAGAAATGCGCATCAGGAAACTGAGCCCATGAAGGTTGTGGATGAAAGCCAGCCACTGGAAGTCCCCAGCCCGACTGCAGACATCCTGGAACCTAAACACAAGATGCAAATAGGCAGCTGGAATGTAAGAACACTTAACCAGACTGGAAAATTAGCACAAACCATCAAGGAAATGCACAGATACAAACTAGACATACTAGGAATACAAGAAGCAAGATGGACAGGACAGGGCAGAAGGAAATTAACAACACAGCACACAGAAGATACAATAATATGGTCAAGTAAAGAAGATCTTCATGAAGGAGGAGTAGCATTGATTATAACAAAAGAAGCATCAAGAGCATTGCTGAAATGGACCCCAATAAATGAGAGATTATTATATGCACGCTTCAACTCAAGATTCACGAAGCTGTCTATTATAGTTTGTTATGCACCAACAGAAGCAGCTGAAGAGGAATTAAAAGAAGATTTTTACAACAGCCTCCAAGCAACAGTAGAAACAATACCCAAGCATGATATGCTACTCATCTTGGGCGACTTCAATGCAAAAGTAGGTAAAGGAAATGAAGATAGAAGAAGAATCATGGGAAGAGAAGGAATCGGAGAAATAAATGAAAATGGAGAAAGACTGTGCAGTTTCTGTGAAGAAAACATGATGACCATCGGAGGGACAATTTTCCAACACAAAAACATCCATAAGGTGACTTGGAGGTCACCAGATAAAACCACAGAAAACCAAATCGATCACATACTAATAAACAACAAGTGGAAACGGTCACTACAAGATGTGCGAGCAAGGAAAGGAGCAGATGTAGGAAGTGATCACAACCTTCTGGTAGCAAAAATAAAACTAAAATTAAGGAAAGCCAAAATCGGAGAACACAGAAAGATACATTTTGATACAAGAAAACTGATAGACCAGCAAACAAGAAATGAATTCTCAATAGTACTTAAGAACCGCTTCAGTGTCCTACAAGACGAAGCAGAAATGTCCATATTAGAGTTCGGTAAAACACTACAGGAAACAGCAAAAGTGGTGCTGGGATATCGGAAAAGGAGAAAAGAGGAATGGATAAGCGAGACCACATGGGAAAAGATAGAGCAGAGAAAAGAAATCAAGGAAAAATTACTGAACACCAAATCACAACGGCTTAAAGAACGAGTTTTAAGTAATTATGCACAAAAAGACAAAGAAGTGAAGGAATCATGCCGTCAAGATAAACGTCAATATTATGACAACTTAGCAGAAACAGCAGAGAAAGCAGCATATACAAATGACATGAAAACCATATATAAAATCACAAAGCAGATGACAGGTAACTTCAACACAAGATGTGAAAGTGCAGTAAGAACACAAAATGGACAACTGGTCAGTGGAGAAAGAGAAAAAAAATTGAAAGATGGAGGGAACACTTTAACACCCTACTAAACAGAACACAAGCAGCACAAACAATAGACATACCTGAAGCAAAAACAGAACTAAACATCAATACAGGACCAATAACAATAAATGAAGTAAAGGAGGCGATAAAGAAGCTAAAATGAGACAGGGCACCAGGTGAAGATGAAGTGACTGCTGAGATGTTGAAAGCAGAAGAAACAGAAACACCAAAACAACTTTGCCGGATATTACAACAAATTTGGGATCTAGAAAAAGCACCAGAGGAGTGGAAAACTGGTCTTATAGTAAAACTACCAAAGAAGGGTGACCTCAGAGATTGCGGGAACTGGAGAGGCATTACCCTACTGCCACTCACCAGTAAAGTATTTTGCAGAATAATCATCAACAGAATTGTACCAACACTTGAGGAAAAACTTCGGAAAGAGCAGGCAGGATTTAGAACAGGAAGATAATGCATAGACCACATATTTGTACTTAGACAAATATTAGAACAGGCAAATGAGTGGCATAGCACAACATATACATTATTCATAGATTTTGAGAAAGCCTTTGACAGTGTCAACAGAGATGCACTGTGGAAAATCCTAAGATGGCATGGCCTCCCCCATAAAATAGTTAATGTAATCAAAGCCCTATACGAGGGTTTTCAGTGCAAAGTTATCTGTGGAGAACATACCTCCAGCAGCTTTAGGGTACAAACAGGAGTGAAACAGGGATGTGTACTATCACCAACATTATTTATCTTGGCAGTAGACTGGTTAATGAAGGAGGCAACATCAGACAAACGCAGAGGATTACAATGGACCCTTGACACAGTGGTGGAGGACCTTGACTTTGCGGACGACATTTGTCTATTATCAAGCAGTCACAAAGATATGCAAGATAAAATAAACAAGCTAACTCAGAATGCAAACAACACAGGACTAAAGATCAACGTAGGAAAGACAAAGTTAATGAAGCAAAATGTGAACAACAGAAATGTACTCAGAGTAGATAACAAGTTAGTGGAGGAGGTCAACGAATTTGTATACCTTGGCAGCAGAGTAGTAGAAAATGGAGACAGCACAGAGGACATCAACAGCAGACTTACTAGAGCAAACCAGGCTTTTGCAATGCTGCAGACTATATGGAAATAAAAAAAAACTAAGCATAAATATGAAAATCAGGATATTTAAGAGTAATGTTCTAAGTGTACTACTCTATGGAAGTGAATGCTGGAAAATCACCAAAACCATAGAAAACAAGTTGAATTCTTTCCAGACTAAATGTTTACGAAGAATTAGAAAAATATTTTGGCCAAACACCATAAGAAATAACATCTTATTAGCAGAAATGCAGATGAAACAACTGACAACAATTATTGAGGAAAGACGCTGGCGATGGTTGGGACATGTGCTCCGAATGACTGACAACTCACTACCAAAAATAGCACTAAGATAGACACCACAGGGGAGCAGAAGTAAGGGTAGACCAAAAGAGATATGGAGAAGAACAACAGAAAGGATGTTGAGCAATAGAGGGCTCACCTGGGCAAGAGCAGAAAAAAAGGCGAAGGACAGGCATTTGTGGAAAACCCTTGCGGAAGCCCCATGTGCCCTGTGCACTTAAGGTTCAGAGAGAGAGAGAGAGAGAGAGATCTAAACCTCTTGGAAAACATATACAAAAGTTAACACTGCTCTACATGCAAGAAAACAATCTACTAATAGACAGTCAGTCAGGTTTTAGACCAAATCACTCCTGCCACACAGCTCTCTTCCCGTGACTTTTTTTTTTAATAGTATTCATGTAAATCTATACTTTATCTCCTCTCCCTATTTCTTCGTCCTGTATGTTTTTGTATGATTAAGGCTCACGCCGAAACGTCACAACTTTGTAATCGTTAAGTAATAAAGCTGCTCCTACTTTTTTCCAATTTTATACATTCCCGTGACTTTGTGCACTGTAGCCTCGCTTCCGATTTGTATCTATCGTAGCTATATCGATCATTTTAATTCTCGAAGTCACTCCAATCCACCTTTTGCTCTGAACGTTAACTGCGCATGTCAGAAATAACCTCCTTCCTTTTTACTCAGCGTAGGCGAGCAAAGCGGACAATTTGTGAAGCTGTCTGTTGAATTCTGTGCAATTTTTTTATAAGTAATTCGAACGTTGGACATGGCAGGTGTTACTGAATGTACCCCACGTAGCTCCAGACATGTTAGAAAGAGTGCAGCAGTTTGTAGAGAGTTGTTTATGACAGTATGTGATCGGGAAAGTGTAATTACTGACGATAAATTAGATTCTGACAGTGTTGCTGGTTCTGACAATGCTTCTCAGTCTCACAAAGATTCTGACATTGCGACTGAAAGTAGTGACAGTGACTGTCGTCCCTCGACAAGTACTGCTACTTCTGCTACTCCTCCTGCCAAAAGGGTAAAGAGGAATGTTTCTGCGGCTCAAACAGCAGATGCAGAACCAGTTTCAACATGGAGAGTAGCAGAGATAGATGAAGTAGTAGGTACTGCTACTGAAGAATATGATGGCAGTGGTGTGTCGCTCAATCCTGGCACTGATAGGACACCTATGAGCTTTTTCCTGGCACTTTTCACAGAAGATGTTTTGGACAGTCTCATTAGCAGCATAAATGAATATGCTGATATGAAACTTAGCCAACCTGTAAATGTAAACAAGGGCAGTAGACTACAGCAGTGGGTACCTGTTGATAGTCCTGAAATTTACAAATTTCTGGGGACACTAGTAGCCATGAGCATTCAACCTAAACCCAAAATCAGTGATTATTGGAGCACCAAATCCCACTTTCACACTGCATTTTTTGGGGAGATGTTTTCCAGGAATCGGTTTCAACTGATATACAACACCACGTTGCATGTTGGTGAAGCTGATAGTGAAGACAAGTTCAAAATTGAGCCATTTGTCAATCAGGTGTTGGCATCATTTCAGGCAGCCTATTACCCCTACAGTGATGTGAGCATTGATGAGATGGTAATTGGCTACAAGGGACGCTGGGAGCACAGGCAGTACAATAAAAGCAAACCGTCTAAATATCATATCAAGACATATGGCCTTTGTGACTCTATCACAGGTTATGTTTTCAACCTGTTGATATATTTCGGCTGTGACACCTCTTACAGCTCTGCCAGTGCTGACAGCAAAGTAAATGCTGTGAAAGTGTTTGATACACTGATGCAGCCACTCACAGCTTCACATCACTTCTAGGCAGACAGGTTTTACACCAGTCTTCCACTGATTGAATATTTGCAAGACAAAGGGCACAATTACACTGGCACCTTGAATGTCAGCTGCAAGGATTTTCCTCCGGAGCTTAAAACTCTGATAGTACCTGTAAAAAAACCCATCTACTATGTGAGAGATGGTGAGCAGGAAATTCTGTGTGTCTCCTGGAAGGAAAAAGCTAAAAAGAAACCTGTCCATGTTGTGACAACACATGGAAAAGCCACCTCAATTCGTGTTGTCAATGAACAGGAACCAGAAAAGGAGGAATATGAAAAGCCTGCCATCATTCACACATACAACCAGTGTATGAATGGGTGCAAGAGGATTGACCAAATGGTGTCATATTATGGCTTGCATGGAAGAAAGACAGTGAAATGGTGGAAAAAGATATTCACTTGGATTTTGGAAGTTATTCAGGTGAATGCTCACATATTATATTTGTATTGTGAGGAGCCTGCCAGGGAACAGAGATCTCTGGTCTGGTTCAAGGAACGACTCATTGAAGACCTGAGATCCCTGGCAGCCACTAGCACCAATCCTGGTGTTACTATGTCATCTCCCATGCCACCGGGAAGGAGAGCGAAACCTGCACAACATAACAGGTTCACAGGTAATATTCACTTGGTGAAAATGGGTACCTCACTCATTCGCTGTGCCTACTGCAGCAGACCGGACAAGATAATCCGGACAAAGTTCTACTGCACAGGGTGCCTGGACAAACCTCATCTGTGTCCAGCAGAATGTTTTTTCAGTTATCATCAGCCATCTTGAGCAAGATGCTGCTGCTTCCACAACTTCATTTATGTCTGCATTTTCTGTTTGGGCCACCTCTTTCATCATTCTTTAAATACCATTCTAAAGTGGTTATCTTTATTTCTTATCCACTTCTTGGACTGGAGACAGTAGAGGACAGTGTGTTGTAAAGTGTTCATGTGTTATTCTGTAAATATTTTTTGCTCTCTTTCTTCCACTTTTCATATCTTGTACATATTCTGTACATAATGTTTTTTTTTGTTTAGCTATTTTTGTACATATAAAATGTATATTACTTGTTTGTTTTTTATATTTTGTTTGTCTGTTCGCTGCAACTTTCATAAAAAGTCCTGCACATAAATCTACAGCTCTGTTGGTAAGTAGACATCAATTTTATTTGTAATTTTTGTTTTTTGGAGTCTAAAATTTTTTTCTCATTTTCTCCACAAAAACTGCATTTCTAGGACCTTCATTCATTTACCTTTTTTTAATTTCAGGGTCAGTCAGTGCCAGGGCCACTCAGTCAACAGCAGCCATTTATCAGTCAGCGCCACCCAGTCAACAGCAGCCATTTATCAGTCAGTGCCAGCCATTTATCAGTCAGGGCCACCCAGTCAACAGCAACCATTTATCAGTCAGGGCCACCCAGTCAACAGCACCCATTTATCAGTCAGTGGCAAAGCCACCCAGTCAACAGCAGCCAATTATCAGTCAGTGCCAGGGTCACACAGTCAACAGCAGCCTTTTATCAGTCAGTACCAGAAGGCCCTGAAGAAAGCTGCAGTTGCCAAGTAATTCCTGACCAGGCCAGTCATCACATTACTCTGCACCATAACCAGGTCCTTTTCAGGACCACCCCAATCTTCAAGGAGATTGTTCTCAGACTGAATAAAACCAACCATTTTCTGCATCTTTTATCTTTTCTTGCTAGCTTCATTGTTCTGCTTCTTTTTATCTTTTTTTTTTGCTAGTTTCATTGTTGTGCTTCCTTATCTACTGACAATGTATTTTTGTTTATGTATATGATTCTGTGTATGCATATATGTGTGTTAGCTATTTTATTAGGTTAATTACTTCTTCTCTTTTACTTTGAATGTAATAGTTTAATTTTACACTCTTTTGATATGTTTTTTCCTAATGTAATTTGAATACTTGTATTAAATCGAGTGTGTGGGAAGAATGAAAGATGGAGTGATGAAGGGCAGAATATAAGACGGGCCTGAGTGCCCAATTCTTTACCCTTCAAAAATAAAAATCATTCATTCTTTCTCTCTCTCTCTCTAACACACACACATAAAGTAATCATTCATTCAGGGTTATTGTTTATTATTCACAGGACATGTACAGAATGGTATAAAATGTCTGACAATTAAGTAATGAGCCTAATTACATAAAAAAATTAACTAAACAACAGCTGAAGATATCACCTGCCTTTTATTCAAAGTAAGCCACTTGTGCACTGATACAGCTTGTGGCATAATCTAACAAACACTGGAGCAGCCTCTGCAGTTCTTCTGTTGGTATGGCTATTAAACTCGATGTTACTGCCCTTTGGATGTCATCAGTGTAGTCAAAGAAGCGTCTTTTCAATGGTAACTTTAATTTTGGGAATAGAAAATAATCTCAGGGAGACATATCTGTGGAATAGGGTGGATGATTGAGAACACACACTTGTTTTGGGGCCAAATTCCAGTACAACTACTGCCTGGTGATCCGGTACATTATCACGATGAAAGGAAAAACTGCCAAGTGTTGAATACTCAGGTCGATTAACATGTGTCTAGAAATCATGACACCCAGAAATGGAAAGAACTCATGACGCAGAAATTAGTCGCTCAGATATTGTGTCTTGAACGTACTGAATACTCCACCCCCCCCCTCTCGGCCCATAAATTCCAAGACATAATCATTCTAGACGACTTCAGTATAGATCTCAATCACCCCTATCTTACATGGAAGAACATTTTAACATACTACAGCTTCTCCCAAATTGATAACAAACCTACTAGGGTAACTGAATCATCATCAACACTAATAGATCATATTTATGTAGCTCATACAGGAAACATTACTCAATGTACTGTCCCTCATATGTCACTGAGTGATTACTACATGGTCTGCTGTACGTGGTCACATCAGGGGGTATAAAATGTCTAAACACAAACATACCAGCATCATTTGATGGAACTTTAAAAACTTTAACTTGGAATTATTTTTAACTGATCTAAAAGATTCGCCTCTTATGTACATTTACCAGTTAACCAATCCAGATGAGGCTATCAAATAGTGGATCGAGATATTTCGAAATATTTTTGACAAATATGTCCCCATCAAAGAAATGAGAGTTAAATACGTAACAAAATCTCCGTGGATAACTCCTGATATCTTGCATAAGGAAAAGGGATGAATCTCATAGAAGCAGACATTTCTGTAGCTATCGTTCACTTAGGAATAAGGTGCAGTATTTAATTAGGCAGGAAAAGAAAAATTACTTCATAAATTTAATGAAAGACAAAACTGATAGTAAATCAGGTTGGAAAGCGATTAATACTCTTGTAAATAAAAAGAAGCAATCTGACCCACAAACACTTAATAGTGAATATACTTGCACTAACTTTAGTGAACATTTTAGGGAAGAAATTAGTATTCTAAAATCTTCATTACCGACCCCTACTTGCGACCTGAGCGTGTTGAAAACTTTCAGTGACAGTAAATGTGTAAAGCCAAAACAACTAAATATTCTTTTCCTCACAGTCGGTGAGGTTTATAATAACATCCACGATGTGATGACATTAGTAACAAGATACTACGCTACGCTGCACCAGTTATTACAGACACACTAACATACATACACAATTTGTACAAACATTATTTCCCTAACGCTTTTAAACTCGCCAAAGTGTTTCCTCTGGACAGACTAGTGACCTCTCAAACTATAGACCCATATCCATTATGTCATCACTCTCTGAACCTCTTGGAAAACATATACAAAAGTTAACACTGCTCCACTTGCAAGAAAACAATCTACTAATAGACAGACAGTCACTCTTCCAGTTACTGTAGCTACGCTTCCGACTTTCCGATTTGTATGTATCGTAGCTATATCGATCATTTTAATTCTCGAAGTCACTCCAATCCACCTTTTGCTTTGAACGTTAACTGCGCATGTCAGAAAAAAAAAAATCTTCCTTTTTACTCAGCGTGGGCGCGTGGCGGACATTTTGTGAAGCTGTCTGTTGAATTCTGTGCAATTTTTTTTATAAGTAATTCGAACGTTGGACATGGCAGGTGTTACTGAATGTAGCTCTAGACATGTTAGAAAGAGTGGAGTAGTTTGTAGAGAGTTGTTTATGACAGTATGTGATAGGGAAAGTGTAATTACTGACGATAAATCAGATTCTGACCATTGTGATTCTGACAGTGTTGCTGGTTCTGACAATGCTTCTCAGTCTCACAAAGATTCTGACATTGCGACTGAAAGTAGTGACAGTGACTGTCGTCCCTCGACAAGTACTGCTACTTCTGCTCCTCCACCTGCCAAAAGGTTAAAGAGGAATGTTTCTGTGGCTCAAACAGCAGATGCAGAACCAGCTTCAACATGGAGAGTAGCAGAGATAGATGAAGTAGTAGGTACTGCTACTGAAGAATATGATGGCAGTGGTGTGTCGCTCAATCCTGGCACTGATAGGACACCTATGAGCTTTTTCCTGGCACTTTTCACAGAAGATGTTTTGGACAGTCTCATTAGCAGCATAAATGAATATGCTGATATGAAACTTAGCCAACCTGTAAATGTAAACAAGGGCAGTAGACTACAGAAGTGGGTACCTGTTGATCGTCCTGAAATTTACAAATTTCTGGCGACACTAGTAGCCATGAGCATTCAACCTAAACCCAAAATCAGTGATTATTGGAGCACCAAATCCCACTTTCACACTGCATTTTTTGGGGAGATGTTTTCCAGGGATCGGTTTCAACTGATATACAACACCATGTTGCATGTAGGTGAAGCTGACAGTGAAGGCAAGTTCAAAATTGAGCCATTTGTCAATCAGGTGTTGGCATCATTTCAGGCAGCCTATTACCCCTACAGTGATGTGAGCATTGATGAGATGGTAATTGGCTACAAGGGACGCTGGGAGCACAGGCAGTACAATAAAAGCAAACCGTCTAAATATCATATCAAGACATATGGCCTTTGTGACTCCATCACAGGTTATGTCTTCAACCTGTTGATATATTTTGGCTCTAACACCTCTTACAGCTCTGCCAGTGCTGACAGCAAAGTAAATGCTGTGAAAGTGTTTGATACACTGATGCAGCCACTCACAGCTTCACATCACTTCTATGCAGACAGGTTTTACACCAGTCTTCCACTGATTGAATATTTGCAAGACAAAGGCCACAATTACACTGGCACCTTGAATGTCAGCTGCAATGATTTTCCTCAAGAGCTAGAAACTCTGATAGTACCTGTTAAAAAACCCATCTACTATGTGAGAGATGGTGAGCAGGAAATTCTGTGTGTCTCCTGGAAGGAAAAAGCTAAAAAGAAACCTGTCCATGTTGTGACAACACATGGAAAAGCCACCTCAATTCGTGTTGTCAATGAACAGGAACCAGAAAAGGAGGAATATGAAAAGCCTGCCATCATTCACACATACAACCAGTGTATGAATGGGTGCAAGAGGATTGACCAAATGGTGTCATATTATGGCTTGCATGGAAGAAAGACAGTGAAATGGTGGAAAAAGATATTCACTTGGATTTTGGAAGTTATTCAGGTGAATGCTCACATATTATATTTGTATTGTGAGGAGCCTGCCAGGGAACAGAGATCTCTGGTCTGGTTCAAGGAACGACTCATTGAAGACCTGAGATCCCTGGCAGCCACTAGCACCAATCCTGCTGTTACTATGTCATCTCCCATGCCACCGGGAAGGAGAGCGAAACCCGCACAACATAACAGGTTCACAGGTAATATTCACCTGGTGAAAATGAGTACCTCACTCATTCGCTGTGCCTACTGCAGCAGACCGGACAAGATAATCCGGACAAAGTTCTACTGCACAGGGTGCCTGGACAAACCTCATCTGTGTCCAGCAGAATGTTTTTTCAGTTATCATCAGCCATCTTGAGCAAGATGCTGCTGCTTCCACAACTTCATTTATGTCTGCATTTTCTTTTTTGGGCCACCTCTTTCATCATTCTTTAAATACCATTCTAAAGTGGTTATCTTTATTTCTTATCCACTTCTTGGACTGGAGACAGTAGAGGACAGTGTGTTGTAAAGTGTTCATGTGTTATTCTGTAAATATTTTTTGCTCTCTTTCTTCCACTTTTCATATCTTTTACATATTCTGTATATAATGTTTTTTTTTGTTTAGCTATTTTTGTACATATAAAATGTATATTGCTTGTTTGTTTTTTATATTTTGTTTGTCTGCTCGCTCCTGTAGTCAAAGAAGCATCTTTTCAATGGTAACTTTAATTTTGGGAATAGAAAATAATCGCAGGGAGACATATCTGGGGAATAGGGTGGATGATTGAGAACACACACTTGTTTTGGGGCCAAATTCCTGTACAACTACTGCCTGGTGATCCGGTACATTATCATGATGAAAGGGAAAACTGCCAGGTGTTGATTACTCAGGTCGATTAACATGTGTCTAGAAATCATGACACCCAGAAATGGAAAGAACACATGACACAGAAATTAGTCGCTCAGATATTGTGTCTCGAACATACTGAATATTCCACCCCCCCCCCCCCCCCTTAGCCCATAAATTCAAGACATAATCATTCTAGACGACTTCAATATAGATCTCAATCACCCTAATCTTACATGGAAGAACATTTTAACATGCTATAACTTCTCCCAAATTGATAACAAACCTACTAGGGTAACTGAATCATCATCAACACTAATAGATCATATTTATGTAGCTCATACAGGAAACATTACTCAATGTACTGTCCCTCATATGTCACTGAGTGATTACTACCTGGTCTGCTGTACGTGGTCACATCAGGGGGTATAAAATGCCTAAGCACAAACATACCAGCATCATTTGATGGAACTTTAAAAACTTTAACTTGGAATTATTTTTAACTGATCTAAAAGATTCGCCTCTTATGTACATTTACCAGTTAACCAATCCAGATGAGGCTATCAAATAGTGGATCGAGATATTTCGAAATATTTTTGACAAATATGTCCCCATCAAAGAAATGAGAGTTAAATATGTAACAAAATCTCCGTGGATAACTCCTGATATCTTGCATAAGGAAAAGGGATGAAGCTCATAGAAGCAGACATTTCTGTAGCTATCGTTCACTTAGGAATAAGGTGCAGTATTTAATTAGGCAGGAAAAGAAAAATTACTTCATAAATTTAATGAAAGACAAAACTGATAGTAAATCAGTTTGGAAAGCGATTAATACTCTTGTAAATAAAAAGAAGCAATCTGACACACAAACACTTAATGGTGAATATACTTTCACTAACTTCAGTGAACATTTTAGGGAAGAAATTAGTATTCTAAAATCTTCATTACTGACCCCTACTTGTGACCTGAGCGTGTTGAAAACTTACAGTGACAGTAAATGTGTAAAGCCAAAACAACTAAATATTCCTTTCCTCACAGTCGGTGAGGTTTATAATAACATCAATGATGTGATGACATTAGTAACAAGATGCTACGCTGCACCAGTTATTACAGACACACTAACATACATACACAATTTGTACAAACATTATTTCCCTAACGCTTTTAAACTCGCCAAAGTGTTTCCTCTGGACAGACTAGTGACCTCTCAAACTATAGACCCATATCCATTATGTCATCACTATCTGAACCTCTTAGAAAACATATACAAAAGTTAACACTGCTCCACTTGCAAGAAAACAATCTACTAATAGACAGGCAGTCACTCTTCCAGTTACTGTAGCTACGTTTCCGATTTGTATGTATCGTAGCTATATCGATCATTTTAATTCTCGAAGTCACTCCAATCCACCTTTTGCTTTGAACGTTAACTGCGCATGTCAGAAAAAAAAAAAAAACCTTCCTTTTTTACTCAGCGTGGGCGCGTAGCGGACATTTTGTGAAGCTGTGTGTTGAATTCTGTGCAATTTTTTTTATAAGTAATTCGAACGTTGGACATGGCAGATGTTACTGAATGTAGCTCTAGACATGTTAGAAAGAGTGCAGTAGTTTGTAGAGAGTTGTTTATGACAGCATGTGATAGGGAAAGTGTAATTACTGACGATAAATCAGATTCTGACCATTGTGATTCTGACAGTGTTGCTGGTTCTGACAATGCTTCTCAGTCTCACAAAGATTCTGACATTGCGACTGAAAGTAGTGACAGTGACTGTCGTCCCTCGACAAGTACTGCTACTTCTGCTCCTCCACCTGCCAAAAGGTTAAAGAGGAATGTTTCTGCGGCTCAAACAGCAGATGCAGAACCAGTTTCAACATGGAGAGTAGCAGAGATAGATGAAGTAGTAGGTACTGCTACTGAAGAATATGATGGCAGTGGTGTGTCGCTCAATCCTGGCACTGATAGGACACCTATGAGCTTTTTCCTGGCACTTTTCACAGAAGATGTTTTGGACAGTCTCATTAGCAGCATAAATGAATATGCTGATATGAAACTTAGCCAACCTGTAAATGTAAACAAGGGCAGTAGACTACAGAAGTGGGTACCTGTTGATCGTCCTGAAATTTACAAATTTCTAGCGACACTAGTAGCCATGAGCATTCAACCTAAACCCAAAATCAGTGATTATTGGAGCACCAAATCCCACTTTCACACTGCATTTTTTGGGGAGATGTTTTCCAGGGATCGGTTTCAACTGATATACAACACCATGTTGCATGTTGGTGAAGCTGACAGTGAAGGCAAGTTCAAAATTGAGCCATTTGTCAATCAGGTGTTGGCATCATTTCAGGCAGCCTATTACCCCTACAGTGATGTGAGCATTGATGAGATGGTAATTGGCTACAAGGGACGCTGGGAGCACAGGCAGTACAATAAAAGCAAACCGTCTAAATATCATATCAAGACATATGGCCTTTGTGACTCCATCACAGGTTATGTCTTCAACCTGTTGATATATTTTGGCTCTAACACCTCTTACAGCTCTGCCAGTGCTGACAGCAAAGTAAATGCTGTGAAAGTGTTTGATACACTGATGCAGCCACTCACAGCTTCACATCACTTCTATGCAGACAGGTTTTACACCAGTCTTCCACTGATTGAATATTTGCAAGACAAAGGCCACAATTACACTGGCACCTTGAATGTCAGCTGCAATGATTTTCCTCAAGAGCTAGAAACTCTGATAGTACCTGTTAAAAAACCCATCTACTATGTGAGAGATGGTGAGCAGGAAATTCTGTGTGTCTCCTGGAAGGAAAAAGCTAAAAAGAAACCTGTCCATGTTGTGACAACACATGGAAAAGCCACCTCAATTCGTGTTGTCAATGAACAGGAACCAGAAAAGGAGGAATATGAAAAGCCTGCCATCATTCACACATACAACCAGTGTATGAATGGGTGCAAGAGGATTGACCAAATGGTGTCATATTATGGCTTGCATGGAAGAAAGACAGTGAAATGGTGGAAAAAGATATTCACTTGGATTTTGGAAGTTATTCAGGTGAATGCTCACATATTATATTTGTATTGTGAGGAGCCTGCCAGGGAACAGAGATCTCTGGTCTGGTTCAAGGAACGACTCATTGAAGACCTGAGATCCCTGGCAGCCACCAGCACCAATCCTGGTGTTACTATGTCATCTCCCATGCCACCGGGAAGGAGAGCGAAACCCGCACAACATAACAGGTTCACAGGTAATATTCACCTAGTGAAAGCAGGTACCTCACTCATTCGCTGTGCCTACTGCAGCAGACCGGACAAGATAATCCGGACAAAGTTCTACTGCACAGGGTGCCTGGACAAACCTCATCTGTGTCCAGCAGAATGTTTTTTCAGTTATCATCAGCCATCTTGAGCAAGATGCTGCTGCTTCCACAACTTCATTTATGTCTGCATTTTCTGTTTGGGCCACCTCTTTCATCATTCTTTAAATACCATTCTAAAGTGGTTATCTTTATTTCTTATCCATTTCTTGAACTGGAGATAGTAGAGGACAGTGTGTTGTAAAGTGTTCATGTGTTATTCTGTAAATATTTTTTGCTCTCCTTCTTCCACTTTTCATGTCTTGTACATATATTCTGTATGTAACGTTGTTTTTTTGGGTTTTTTTTTGCTATTTTTGTACATATCAGATGTATACTGCTTGTTTGTTTGTTATATTTTGTCTGCTCGCTGCCGGCTGTAACTTTCATGAAAAATCCTGCACATGAATCTACAGCTCTGTTGGTAAGTAGACATCACTTTTATTTATTTTTTATATAACTTTTGTTTTTTACTCTAAAGTTTTATTCTCATTTTCTCAACAGATTTTTTTTCCCCACAAAAACTGCATTTCTGGGACCTTCATTTATTTACCTTTTTTTAATTTCAGGGTCACTCAGTCAGCAGCAGTCCTTTATCAGTCAGTGTCAGGGCCACCCAGTCAGCAGCAGCCATTTATCAGTCAGGGCCACCCAGCCAACAGCAGCCCTTTATCAGTCAGTGCCAGCTCCACCCAGTCAGCAGCAGCCATTTATCAGTCAGTGCCAAGGCCACCCAGTCAAAAGCAGCCATTTATCAGTCAGTGCCAAAGCCACCCAGTCTAAAGCAGCCATTTATCAGTCAGTGCCAAAGCCACCCAGTCTAAAGCAGCCCTTTATCAGTCAGTGCCAGAAGACCCTGAAGAAAGCTGCAGTTGTCAAGTAATTCCTGACCAGGCCAGTCATCACATTACTTTGCACCATAGCCAGGTCCTTTTCAGGACCACCCCAGTCTTCAAGGAGGTTGTTCTCAGACTGAATAAAACCAAACATTTTTCTGCATCTTTTATCTTTTCTTGCTAGTTTCATTGTTCTGCTTCTCTTATCTTTTTTGTTAGTTTCATTGTTGTGCTTCCTTATCTACTGACAATGTATTTTTGTTTATGTATATGATTCTGTGTATGCATATATGTGTGTGTTAGCTATTTTATTAGGTTAATTACTTCTTCTCTTTTACTTTGAATGTAATAGTTTAATTTTACACTCTTTTGATATGTTTTTTCCTAATGTAATTTGAATACTTGTATTAAATCGAATGTGTGGGAAGAATGAAAGATGGAGTGATGAAGGGCAGAATATAAGACGGGCCTGAGTGCCCAATTCTTTCCCCTTTAAAAATAAAAATCATTCATTCTTTCTCTAACACACACACACATAAAGTAATCATTCATTCAGGGTTATTGTTTAGTATTTACAGGACATGTGCAGGATGGTATAAAATGTCAGACAATTAAATAATGAGACTAATTACATAAAAAAATAAACTAAGCAACAGTTGAAGATATAACCTGCATTTTATTCAAAGTAAACCACTTGTGCATTGATACAGCGAGTGGCATAATCTAACAAACACTGGAGCAACCTCTGCAGTTCTTCTGTTGGTATGTCCCTTAAACTCGATGTTACTGCCCTTTGGATGTCATCAGTATAGTCAAAGAAGCATCTTTTCAATGGTAATTTTAATTTTGGGAATAGAAAGTAATCGCAGGGAGACATATCTGGGGAATAGGGTGGATGATTGAGAACACACACTTGTTTTGGGGCCAAATTCCTGTACAACTACCGCCTGGTGATCCGGTACATTCTCATGATGAAGGAAAAAACTGCCAGGTGTTGAATACTTGGGTTGGACAGGGATCCTTTTCAATAGGGGTTTCAAAATACTTAAATAAACTTTGGCAGTGACAGTCTGTCCATCTGGAATAAATTCTTTGTGAATAACTCCTTTGCTGTCGTAGAAGCACATCAACATTGTCTTCACTTTTGACTTTTGAAGACGAATATTTTTTTACTTTTGGTGATGATAATGACTTCCACTGATCACTTTGGCATTTAGCTGTGAGATCATAGTGAAAATCCGTGTTTCATCCTCTGCAGCAATTAAATTTAAGAAATGTTTATTTCTGCGACATGTTTTGATGATGTCTTTTGCGTACTCAACACTCTGATGTTTTTGGTCATCAGACAATGAATGTGGTAAAAACCGGCAAGCAACTTTTTTCTTGCCCAAATCTTTCACTAAAATTTTATGAATTGTATCTCTGTTAACACCAAATTCATCTTCCATAATCCTCACAGTCAAACAACAATCTTCATGTATCCATTCTCTTACTTTTGCAATGAGTTTCCTCATTATGATCAGAAATTGAGCGTCCATGTCTAGTTGCATTTGTAATCGTTTCCACACCACTTTTGAATCGTGAATACCACCTGAATATCTGTGCACGAGATAAACAATTATCCTCATAAACTTGTCACATCAATTCAACTGTCACAATGGCGCTTTTTGCAAGTTTTAAACAGAATTTAATGTTAGCTTTTTGCTCCATGCTGATTATGTAACAATGCACCTCTGACTAGGTCAACAAAAATGGCGTCTTGTTTGTCGTCTGCTTATCGGGCGGCAATGAAAAGTTGCGTGATCATAGATGAAGGGTGCCTCTTTGGATTCCGTGCTTTGCTTCACAGATGGCATTTTTGTCTTGGCCATAATAAAATCAGTCTCATTACTTAACTGTCGGACCTTATATGTGTTCTTATAACCATAACACACTGCATTGTATCACTGTACTTATCAAAATGTAAGAACACCTGGTTTATTCAACAGGTATATCCAGGTATAACTTTAAATGTTAAGGATCCGTACAGAGTTTGATTTCCAGCTGGGGTCAGCAAACTTCTTCCATTCAAAGGTCTGATACGATATCTATATGTGGCTGATTGGCCGCAATTATCTCTACATACATGATGGTAATAATAACAAACGTAATAAAACTCTGAATAAAATTTGCTTCCCTTACGTCAGAGGTCGTCAACCTGCGGTCTGTGGGCTGCAGGTTGCTGACCCCTGATTTCTAGTGATTGTTTTTCTTTGCGATCGTATAGTTTCGTTTCCACTCTGGGCTTTATGGAATAAGTTAATGTGCACGAACCACTCGATTTTGCATGAATCTTGTAAGAAAAGCCACAAGGTTCAGTGGTTAATGCACTTTCTCATATAGTTTGTTTTCTTTCGTGTCTAGGTACATAGTCTGTGTTTTTTTTTTAATCTTCTCTAATTTATTTTTATTGTCACCATGTGCCAAGAAAAGAAACAAAAAAATAGGCACAAGTGGCTCAGTCGATACTGGAAGAATATAGGTTCGTGACCCGCTATAACAGTATATTGGAAAATGTACTGTTACGATGGTTGGATTTTGCGTAAAATGGATATAATATGGGGTATTTTAATGTTTCACTAAAAACTGGAAAAATACACATAGAAGGGACAGATATTGAAGAAGTCAATCAATTTGCATACCTTGGCAGCTACATAGACCATGATGGTGACACTAGAAAGGAAGTTAGGATCAGAATTGCAAAAGCAGCATCAATCTTCAAGAATCTTGAGAACATATGGAATTCAAAAGTTATAAGCACAAAAACCAAGTTAAGACTATTCAATTCAAATGTAATATCCACCCTCATTTATGCATGCGAAAGCTGGAAAACAACTAAAGAAATAGAAAAGAAATTAGACTCTTTTGAAAACAAATGCCTAAGGAAAATACTCGGCATCAAGTGGAATGAATTCAAGAACAATGCAGAGATAAGACAGATGACTGAACAACAACCAGTCTCACGGGTGATCAGGAAAAGGAGATGGACATATGTTGGTCACTTGATGAGAAGAAATGATCAGAGAATCCCAAAACAAGCTATCAAGTGGAACACAACAGGCCGAAGAAAAAGGGGCAGACCGCGTGAAACTCTGAAGAGGACATTATTAAGAGAGGCCAAGATAACAGGCATAAAATCCTTTGTTGAGGTTGAAAGACTCGCCGAAGACAGGAAAAATTGGCGAACTACTTTACGAGCCCTATGTGACGTCTAACGGCACGGGAAGGATATAAGATATAAGATAAGATTTTAATGTTTGGACCATTTGTTTTAAAACACTGGTATTTTTGTTGTATGGGAGTTCAGTGGAAAGGTCAGGGTGAGACGTTGGGTTCCATGGGATTTTATTAACTTAGCCTTGACATGTTAGTAATAGAAAAATTATTTACGGAATGTTCAGTGGGTGTTCGTGGGAAGGTCGTAAACAGGTAGAATCACTGGCTGGGTGATTCTCGGGATAGAAACTTCGGGAAGATTTAGGGGAATAGTTAGGACATATTTAAGGAGTGAGAGGAGGGGATTTGAAAAAAAGAGAGATGATTTTATGATTATTATGATAGAATGATTATGATAGACTGAGAGAGATAGAGTTAGGATGAATTATGAGGATTGATTAGTAGCTTGAGATTCATTATGATTGAAAATTCATTGTAGAGGTTGACTGGGTAGGATGTTCCAGATAGGATACTAGGATGTGAAGTTGTATGTAAGGATCCATGGAATTTTCAGTGTGTTAATAAGTTGGCTCTTATTCCATATTGTTGAATGCCTGTTTTTTCTAGCTGAGAGTAGTAGTCTGTTGCACACTCCCTCCTTACATGGCGAACTAGTTCTCGTCTGGGGAGGAGTTTGATTGTCATCTTTTTACTCAGTGTATCTGCTACATCCTCATTTATTCACCACTCATTTTTCCCATAATAAATATGTGTAATTGCTATATCACTTTGAGTGTTGGTGGTTCTCAAACTGTTGAGATGTGCTCGTTCTTAGAAATTCCTCAGACTTAATGAGTAGATAGAATAAGAAAAGAAAGTAGTACAGTTTATCATTTGGGTGGAGGGTTTACACAATTGCGAAGTACTTAAATTTTGCCGTGTCTGTAACTAGCAGACAAATGCACAATACATCTAAATAAAGGGTGCAGTACGGCAAGACCGCTTACGGTTCGCTACTCTCCATTCTGCTGTAAAAATGTCTACTCGACACGCCAGTGCTTGGGACAGTAGCTCCAAAGACGAAGAATGTCTGCCTTATGTGTCACAAAACGCACCGGAACGCTCAGCACACGCCTCTGTCGATAACTGAAAGCAAAATCTCTCCATGTCCCGTAGCATTTACATGCCTTAGGGGTGTGAAGTGTTAGTGCCTTCATATTCCTAGACCACTAGGGTTGTCAGCACCTGTCTTGACTGCCTTTTTTCCTTAGGGAAGTACCAGGTACCTATTTTTAGGCTGGGTTGACCTCCCAGTGTGGTCGGTTCGAGAAAAAAAAATTCAGCCCGAGTGCGAAATCGAATCAGGGATCTTCTGATCGGCAGGCCAATGCACTACCCACTACATCACCACGACAACTGAGGGCAAAATAGTGTAGCAATAAATATACAAAATGGTGTAGCAATAAATATACAAAATGGTGTAGCAATAAATATACAAAATGGTGTAGCAATAAATATACAAAATAGTGTAGCAATAAATATACAAAATAGTGTAGCAATAAATAGACAAAATAGTGTAGCAATAAATATACAAAATAGTGTAGCAATAAATATACAAAATGGTGTAGCAATAAATATACAAAATAGTGTAGCAATAAATATACAAAATAGTGTAGCAATAAATATACAAAATAGTGTAGCAATAAATATACAAAATAGTGTAGCAATAAATATACAAAATAGTGTAGCAATAAATATACAAAATGGTGTAGCAATAAATAGACAAAATGGTGTAGCAATAAATATACAAAATAGTGTAGCAATAAATATACAAAATAGTGTAGCAATAAATGGACAAAATGGTGTAGCAATAAATATACAAAATAGTGTAGCAATAAATAGACAAAATAGTGTAGCAATAAATGGACAAAATGGTGTAGCAATAAATGGACAAAACAGTGTAGCAATAAATAGACAAAATAGTGTAGCAATAAATAGACAAAATGGTGTAGCAATAAATGGACAAAATAGTGTAGCAATAAATATACAAAATAGTGTAGCAATAAATGGACAAAATGGTGTAGCAATAAATATACAAAATAGTGTAGCAATAAATAGACAAAATAGTGTAGCAATAAATGGACAAAATGGTGTAGCAATAAATGGACAAAACAGTGTAGCAATAAATAGACAAAATAGTGTAGCAATAAATAGACAAAATGGTGTAGCAATAAATGGACAAAATGGTGTAGCAATAAATATACAAAATAGTGTAGCAATAAATAGACAAAATGGTGTAGCAATAAATATACAAAATAGTGTAGCAATAAATATACAAAATAGTGTAGCAATAAATGGACAAAATGGTGTAGCAATAAATGGACAAAACAGTGTAGCAATAAATGGACAAAATGGTGTAGCAATAAATGGACAAAATAGTGTAGCAAATAAATGGACTAAATAGTGTAGCAATAAATGGACAAAATAGTGTAGCAATAAATGGACAAAATAGTGTAGCAAATAAATGGACTAAATAGTGTAGCAATAAATGGACAAAATGGTGTAGCAATAAATTGACAAAATAGTGTAGCAAATAAATGGACAAAATTGTATAACAAAGCTTAGCCCCGTGATTGAGGGACTTTGCCCCAAGTCCTGTACGATGAATTAAAAGAGATAAGGAGGAAAAAAAAATGAAGAGCGCCGGAAGTCGGCATCGTCATCATGAGACAGTCGCGCTGATAAAATGTTAGGGATCATTTGATGATTTGCCAGCTTTTGAGACATCATACATTTCATATCTGAGAATGGATTTAAATTAATCTCTTAGACTAGATTAACTAATCTAAGAAAGAACGCAAGAAGACCGCCACCACCATCATCATCATCAGGCACAAGATTACAACAACTGAGCACCACATTTTCTGGAACAATACCACCATAAGAAGGCAAGCGCTGAGTTCTGTCAGGTTGTAAAGATTGTTATCAGCTTCCTTTGTCAGAAGCTCTTTACCTTCCAGATCCCTTTAGTTTCCCATTAAGCAACGGCTGTGCCCCTTATTTTAATAAAGAGAACATTACAAGTACTTCGTCTTCATATATTCACTAGAAAATACAGGACAAAAAGGGGGGGGGGGACCCATAAAAGTCCTAGTTCTTCAGATTGCATGCAAACAGAATGAACAGAGATTTTTTTTCCTACAAAACAGCACCGAATCAAAGTTAATACATTCCACTTGCTGCCAATGGTGCGCATATTTACCACAAACGTTGGGCTCCAGTTGTGTCCAAGGATTTCGCTAGAGCCAGTGTTTTAAAAAATTTCACTTCCTGGTCCATGCAAGCCTCGGGCATTTTGAAGATCGAGATAGCTGCAAGATGGGAGCGCTTTGGCCTTTTACTGGAAGATTGTGCACAAAGTGGCCAAATGTGAATTTTTTAAACTGGAAATTTTCCAGTTTGTGAACTAATTTCCGCTATGAATGTAGCCTAGGGTGAATTACGTGTCAGTGTTGCTTTTAGCGTACATAATATGGATTCTCTTATTCGTTCCTAATCATGTCTTTTAATCGTATTAATTTATCTCAGTTTTATTTCTATGTCTGTTAATCTATCTATGTCTTATTTTTCTGACTCTTAATTTACAGTTTCTGCGCGGTATTTTGCCATTTGCTAATTTATCTGCGCCCTATTTCTCTGTTTCTTAACATATATTTCCTATTTCTCTGTAATGATCTATCAGAATTTCTCTGTTTGTGTATGCCACATTTCCCTATTTATCTGTGCCTCGCTTCTCTTTTTATCTGTGCCATATTTCTCTTTTTATCTGTGCCATATTTCCCTTTTTATCTGTGCCCTATTTCTCTTTTTATCCGTGCCCTATTTATCTGTCTGGCCATTTGACTAATTTATCCAATCATCCGGTGTTTCAGCCACTGGCCCAAGTATTTGTCTGTCTTTCTGGGCGCTTGTCTTTCTGTCCGTCTATGTTCTTGCAAGGAACATGCATTTGAATCCCTTTTTATTGTTCTGTTAACGTTTGGTTCAGTTATATGATCAAGAAAGGTATCAAGTACGAAATGAAATAATCTGGGAAATGGGGGTGGGGGACATCTACATCGAAAACCAGAATTAAGTGGTTCGGGCATTGGGTATGGATGAATCCAGAACAACCAGCTGCAGGCGCATACAACCCGAAAACATCTGGATATAGGGCGAGAGGACCACCGAGGAAAAAGTGGATAGATGGAGTGAAAGACGCCATGAGGAAACTTAACATGACAGCTACGCACTCTTTGATTTGCTCTGGACCAGTGTCTGAAATTTCCTGCGACGCTAATGGCATAAGCAGACATAAAGAAGAAGAAAAGCATTTACATGATTTGAACTTCAATTCAGACAGACTTTGTGAACGTTAAATACGATTTAGATTCAACTTCATGTTCAAAAATACCGTTTATTCAGCACTTCTATAAACAGTCTGCACGATGATCAAGTTCAATAAACAGTCGCCGAGAAAAACATCGCTAGAAGACAGCGACTAAATTAATCTCTGGCTGTTGTTCTAGCCGTGCAAATTGTCGACGGACAACCAGTTTAGGTTGATTGACACTGTTTTTGGGAGGCCCGCTAGGGGACAACTATACATTAGACGATTGGTTCCCAGTTATGGAGTGTGTTTATCTGCAGGAAGTTTTCATAAACAATCGCATTAAAAAAACACAGTCCTCTCCTCCCGCACCCTTCCACACTGAAAGTGATTACAGGTCCTTTACTTTTCATTCGTGTTGCCTGGAAGGCACTCGATAAGTGATTATATCAAGTGATTTGTACAAGTGTGGCTAGGAAGAAAGTCACCGGCGGAGCTTACAATCAAGTCTAAAGACAGGGAATTGTGGAGAGAAATGATCGCCTACGCCACACGGCAAGGCACTTGATTGATTGATTGATCTCTACTGCACATCATTATTTCATCACTCAGTTACTTGTGGCTATTGAATCAGAATTACTTTCTCTTGAATATTAATACAGCACTGTTAGACAGTTGTTTTGCTTAGTAGCAATTGCTAAGACTCAGACACGTTACACTAATATACACAGAGCAACAATAAACTAACAATGACCAAGGCAAAAATCAACAAGACCACTACATTGTCAGCAGCACGAACATAACCACTCTAACATGAGTAACATTTCAACCATGATAACTGACAAATGGCACACTTAACACTGAGTCCAAATCTCAGAATTTGCAACAACAACGAAACTTTTTAATGAAAAACCAAACGTTTGTATGAATGGTTGTAAAATTGAAATTGCGAGTGTAAACTGAAATGAATAAAATCAACAATGAACACAAAAACTGTCCGGACGAGTTTCGATTGCCATAGGACTCTAACTAGCACACAGAAACATTTTAAAACATACTGACTCGATCATACCGAACAATCCATGCTCAGTCTTCCAACAAGACAACCAAACTTGCAAAAACTTACATAATGATTCAAGCAACGCGAACAACCATCCGATCCCAAACAACAAGACGTTCTCTCTCTCTCTCTCTCTCTCTCTCTCTCTCTCTCTCTCACACACACACACACACACACAAACACACACATCTCAAACCGAAGTATTCCGTCTTGTGCAAAAGGAACCCCAGACCCCGTGACCAAATGGCCAATGGGAACACGGAGATATATCTTGCTCCGTGCTTGTAAAATCACATGAGCAGTGGTCGACAACCTTTCACTATTCTGTTACAGAATATATATTCTGTTACAGCTATTTACGTTTGTTTAGCTAAGGTTTTGTGAAACTCCCTCTGAACTCTACGATCACTTGTTTCAGTTGGTTTGCCTATGATAGTCTGTTAGTCTATCTGGTCTTATTCTACCTACTGGTCAGCCTCCTTGTCCTACACCTATACATCCCTCGCAAGCCCGTACCCTAACAATCATCAGTCATTCGAGAACAAATACGCATACACGCATCCATAAAACACTAGCTAGTTTATAACTGTTAAGAGAAGCCAAATTAGTAGGCATAAAGTCCCTTGATGATGTTGAAAAGCTCGCCGAGGACAGGAAAACTTGGCGAACTACCACGCAAGCCCTATATGACGTTTAACGGCACGGGAAGGATGTAAGAAGAAATTTATAACCTTCTGTGTTATCTACAAAGTGACACGCATAATGTTTAGTGTAACACACACCACGGATTATGGCAACTCACTGGAACAACCGACATGTTGGTACAGACGGCCCTCTACAAGATACACTACAACGAACCCCTAGCAAATTCAAAATCATACAGTACCGAGGCAGTACATTACCAAACAATAATGAGCAAACATTTCTTCCATTTCATTTTTGTATTAATACTATGCAAGACAGCCAGGTTGATACTTACAATAAAATAAATAATTTATCAACTAACAACACTGTGCGACAAACCCTCCCCCCCCCCCCTTCCCACGTTTTCTGTTTCCTCTTTAAAACTAGTCAATTCATACTTAAAATGGGATGAGAAGAACGAATATGATGTCAGAAAATTTGTATTGGTCCTAGTTTTAGAGATATTTAAACGTCAAAAATTGTATTTAAAACCCTATTAATTCATTAAGTACCATTGGTTGATGACTATATAAAGAATAAAAGCCTTACTTATTGTTTCCTTTTTCTATTGTATTCTATTTCTGGGGCATCTCTTGTCACATTCCAACAGTAGTCAGCGAGCATAGATGTGTCCTACGTCCCCTGGTACCTTCTTTCCATTAATGAAATGCCTTGGCGGCCTGGTTAGCTGAGTGGTTAGGCGCTCGGTTTACTAATCTGTTAGCAATGGGTTCAATCCCAGCAGTCGGATTTTTTTTTCCAGCACACACTAAACAGCCCCCGGGGTCCACCCAGCCTCTAAAAATGGGTACCAGAGGAATCTGGGAAGGTAAATGCGGCCAGGGCGTGATACTGACCACATCAGACTTTCATGTGCCGAAGGTCATGGAAAATACGGGCCTAACACCGTATTCCCCAATACGCCTTAATGGCATGGAAAAGGGAATGTTACCTTTTACCTTGGTGGAAACGCTCCTCGTATTCATCACTTACTGCACCACAGTTGGTGGGGGGGGGGGGGGGGAGTCAAGATGAGAATCCAGGAAGTGGATCTTCTGTGACATGTTGCAACCTAATTGTTCGTAAGCTGTCACAAGTTCATTAACAGCCACAAGATAGTTCCATACATGAATTACAACAAAAAAAAAACAGTGAAGTTTATCCAAGAGACAAGGACTGCAGGTATAGACAGACAATGCGAAGAAGAAGAAGAAGAAGAAGCCACAGGATAGTTTTCATTTCTTTGGTTTCCCAGGGAATTGTGAACGGCAGATCTGAAGACTTCCCAAGCTGCTTTCTCATTCCCGTTGAAGAATGGAATCAAAGTGGAATGTTTATCATTTAACAGTTCCTAATCTGAGGCCTACACAGATTCTTTCTCATTCTCGTTGAAGAATGGAATCAAAGTGTTTATCATTTAGCAGTTCCCTAATCTGAGGCCTACAAAGATTCCTTCCTTTATTTTGGCCTGATTAAGATGCTGAAATTTTGTGTTTAGATACTTGAAAGTCTCTCCTTCCTGATTCATCCTCGTGACAAAGTTCTTCACTAGCCCCAATTTAATATGTAAATGGGGCAGAATGATTTTGCTACACTCAACAAGAAGAGTCTGCTGGACATTCTTCTTTCCATGCTCCAGAATTTTCCAATCACCCCAGATTTTTCTTATATAATGGGAAGATTTCTGTTGACTGCCACACTCGCAGAGAAAACAACAATGCTCGATGTATCATAACTGCATTCCAAGTAAAACTGCAATAACTTTCAAATCTCCGCAAATCTGCCACTGATGTTTTGTCATATTTTATTGCTTCGAAAAGCAATTTCATATTTGCACATGTCTCCTTCATGTGCACAGCATGACCTGTAGGAAGAGATGTTCATGAACTGCCAGTGTGTAGCAAAACAGCTTTCAAGCTGAACTTTGATGAGTCTATGAACAGCCTCCAGTCCCGTGGTTTATGTTCCATTTTCAAATTTGCCATATCACGCAGGCAACAATTTCATTTTGAAAAAAAAAAGAGATAAGATTTTTCTGTCAATCCCTATACATTGATAAGTTTTTCTGTCGATCCCTATACACTGATAAGTTTTTTTTTTTGGTCGATCCCTATACATTGATATGTTTTTCTGTCAATCCCTATATACTGATTGATAAGTTTTTTTTTCTGTCGATCCCTATACATTGATATGTTTTTCTGTTGATCCCTATACAAAGATAAGTTTTTATGTCGATCCCTATATGTTTACACGTTTTTCTGTCGATCTCTATACATTGATATGTTTTTCTGTTGATCCTTATACACTGATAAGTTTTTCTGTCGATCCCTATATATTGATACGTTTTTCTGTTGATCCCTATACACTGATATGTTATTTTCTGTTGATCCCTATAAATTAATAAGTAGGAAACTAATAATAACAAAAATTAAATTTCGTCGTAAGGACAAGTGGTTGCAAGTCGAATGGGCGTAAGACGAGAACCATTTGTATATCAGAGGGAAAACATGTTATTAGAATATATTCAATGATGAGAAAGCTATTAATACCGAAACTTAAAAAAAAACACACACACACAGCAGGGCGTTTTTATGGTTGTATCTAGTTCGCCATTAACAACTTTCTTCTTTTAATTCTAAGAAAATTTATGAGAAGGAGGAGCAGTCAGTTGCAAGTGAAGGTAAGTTACTCCCACAGCAAAAGCCGTAGGGGATGAAGCGTTAGAGACCTCATTATGCTGGGCCATCAGGGTATGAGGTAGGGTGGCCATTTCCTTTCCAGATTCTGGCAAATTCCAGATTTTCTCTGGCAAACATTTTACGACGCTGGGTAGACCATGTTGGTCGGGAAGAAAAACCTCGCTAGGCTGGGGATCTCTCTACCAAACAACTACCAAACTGCCAACTACCAAAGTGCAACTCACTACCAAAAATAGCACTAAGATGGACACCACAGGGGAGCAGAAGTAAAGGTAGACTAAAAGAGACATGGAGAAGAACAACAGAAAGGATGTTGAGCAATAGAGGGCTCACCTGGGCAAGAGCAGAAAAAAGGCGAAGGACAGGCATTTGTGGAAAACCCTTGCGGAAGCCCCATGTGCCCTGGGCACTTAAGGTTCAGAGAGAGAGAGAGAGGCTGGGGATCGAATACTCGACCATTCGGTTGCTAGACGAGTGCTCTAACCACTACGCTAGTCGGTTCCCCAAGTGAGGGGGATTTTGTTTATTATACATCTGTACACGATCACACTTTTAGACCCATGGATTACGCATCAAGGCTACTATAAATAATATCACAGCCTAAATTTTCATGTGTACGTACCCGTGCAGAAGCCATTATCTTGAATGCTTTAAATGTGTTCCACTATGATCTACAAAAGACTATAAGCCAGTATCTTGAATGCTTTAAATGTGTTCCACTATGATCTACAAAAGACTATAAGCCAATATCTTGAATGCTTTAATTAAATGTGTTCCACTATGATCTACAAGAGACTATAAGCCATTATCTTGAATGCTTTAGATACGCTGCACCAGGTCTAGAAAAGACTATATTTATTTCAGTCTTGACTGACGCACAAAATCGTAAAGAGATCAAGATTTCTCACTTGCTTGTCAAGTGCTTTCATTACAGGACCCCAAAAAAAAAGTCCAGGCAACAAATCAATAAAGCAATCAATCAATCACATTAAAATACCAGAGATGAAATCGTTGCCCTGTGACAAATCTGCTAACGTGAGCGAGGATTTGCATGACCGTCTAACAGGACATGATTTAGCCGGAAAAGTTGTTGGATTCGCGAGAAGATTACACGAAATCTAATTTTGGAGGCGCCGAAAGGGATGGGCGAAAACAATGAAAACTGAAGAAAAACTTTGGGCACGGTCTAATAGGAGTTGGCTGTGCAGGCCACATTTTTCATGTATCATCATTTATTATTAAATGATTACTTTCACGTCTTTGAGGGCTCCAGTCTCCTCACACTCCCCCCTCCCCCCGTGTCTGAACGCACGCAGGTTCTCTGCTAAGACGTTCTCGTCTCGTAGATATGATAAAGTTAAGGTAAAAGGTAAAATTCTCGTTTCCATACCAGTCAGGCATACTGGGGATATAGTGTTAGGCCTGTAATTTCCACGAACTTCGGCACATGAAAGTGTGATATGGTCAGTATCACGGATGACCGATTTACCTTCCCAGATTTTTCTGGTACCCATTTTTAGAGGCTGGGTGGACATGCTGTTTGGGTTTGGCTCATGGAAGAGAAAAACCTCTATCTTAATGCGAAGAAAGCTTAATTGATGATAACTGACAAAACAAACAAGGCAGCTGAAATATGCATCAATGAGGAAAAATTGGAAGAGGTGCAGAGTTTTGAATATCTTGGATCATTACTAACTAATAATGGAGATACAATGAGGGATATTAAAAAGAGGATATCTATCGCACTTCAAAAAATAAAACTAAAGAAGCTGTGGAGAGGAACAGACAGAACTACAAAAAATAAGATGTTTAAATGCATGCATCTTTCTCATCTCAACATATGCTTGTGAGACCTGGACACATAACAAAACAAGTTAGAAACACATACATGTCTTTGAATGTAAATGCTACAGAAGAGTTCTTCAAATATCATGGACCCATAAAAAACAAATATATCCATACTACAGGAATTTAATATTGAAGAAGGTTGGCTAGTAAAGAGGATTAAACAGAGAAAATTTTAATATTTTGGACACATTAGACGTCATGAGAATTTACAGAAGACAGTCTTGGAAGGATATATAATGGGGAAAAGAAAGAGAGGAAGACCAAGGCGATAACAGCTACAAGACATCGTTGATGCATCAGCAGCAGGCCATCTTGCTTACAACCGAGAAGCCTACAGGATTGCTGTTAGGGATGCAAAGTTCCACAAGGGACATACAAATGACTGAGTGGACGTGAGAAATGATTAATTTATTCACTAATTGTTGTTGTTCATCTTCTTCTGCTGTCTTATCTCTCTTGTGTGTATAATGCTACGTGCTGCTTGTGGTTCAATCTGTGGAACGAGCATGATGTGGCTTGGCACAGTTGCCACATCGCTTCTCTTCAAGGTGTCGTTTATTCCCCCGACCAATTTTTTTCTCTAGTTGTTCCCCTTTGCCTGGCTTTAGATGATAACGCTGGTCATGATGGATGTCTTGCTGTAGACTCAAAAAGAGGTCCAAACATGTTCATCTCTTGTCTTTCAATGTGCTTTAATTATTGTTGAAAATTTGTAATTTACTTTTCATTACAGATTAATAAGTTCGTCACCATTTCTTTAAAAAAAAAAGAGTTTTATTTGACATTTTATTCACAATCAATTATTAATTTCTTCACTGATTTTTTTTTTAAACACTCAGTAACAACCTGTCTGGTTGAGTGGTTAGACGTTCGGTTTACCAATCCCGTGGTACCAGGTTCAAGTACCAGCAGCAGATTTTTTTTTCCTGGCATACACCAAAAAAGGCCCCGTGGCTCCAACCAGCCTCTAAAAACTAGAGAAATCTAGGAAAGTAAATACAGGCAGAGCGCGATACTGAACACGTCACACTTTCATGTGTCGATGGTTGTGGAAATACGAGCCCAAACACTGTGTCGTCATTATGTCTTAATGACAAGGAAACGGGGATTAAACAAAAAAAAAATTAATAACACAGCGCCCGAAAAAAAATCCTTAGTGCCTTGGTTTTTAGGCCTGTTCCTGGGGTTATTTGGGGCGCTGATTAAAAAAAAAAATTGCACTGGATAGACCGCATCAGTTCTAGTTTCTTAGATATGGTTGGCATCAGTTCTAGTTTCTTAAATATGGTTGGCATCAGTTCTAATTTCTTAGATATGGTTGGCATTAGCTCTAGTTTCTTAGATATGGTTGGCACCAGCTCTAGTTTCTTAGATATGGTTGAATTTATACAATTTTAGTTCGCTCTTTAAAAAAAAATCTCTTCTGCAGAACTGGGATGTCATAATAAGCTGTCTTATTGAAAGGGAAATTTACGTATTTACCCATGTTTTGTGTGTGTGTACAATGACCTCTGTTTCATAACTATTCATCTACTTTCTTTCCTATAATGCACACTGGCATAAAAATGTATAGCTCAAATGACAATATCGCTTTTGTTCTGTTTTATTACATAATTATGAGCACAAAATTAAGATCATGATTTTAATAGACTACATAAATCTGTATTTCAAAGGTTTCTCTACCTGATCTATTTAAAACAGTTGCGCTGTATAACAGTTATGACTATATGGGAGGCGTGTGTATATTCCCACTCATATCATTTCATTTTTTTTTTGCAAATCGAACACCGTAGAGGTTATGGCTGCTTCAAGACGGAGCTGTTTGGATCATCCCGACGTATTTTGCTTTATTTGTGGGGAGTACACACTGAAAGCAAGTAGGAAACCTATATTTGTGGGGAGTACACACTGAAAGCAAGTAGGAAACCTATATTTGTGGGGAGTACACACTGAAAGCAAGTAGGAAACTTATTTCTGAGTTTGTAAAAAAGAGCGTATGTAGGTTCTTTTGATGTCGAGCTTGGGGATCAAGATAGCCACTGGCCCTTCATATTGTATGCAAAACTTGTACGGAGCATTTGCGCCAGTGGAGAAATGGAAAGAGAAGCTGCCGGAAATTTGGAGCACCGACGGTGTGCAGGGAACCGAAAAACCACATCGAAGACTGTTGGTTTTGTATTGTTGATGTCATAGGCATCAGTCGAAATAATCATGACAAGTGGTCTTACCCTGACCTACCTTCAGCCAGGAGATTTGTTCCGTACTCGGATCTCGTTCGACGTTTCCTTGAACTACCACAGCCGTCAGAGGATGAGTCTTGCATGTCTGATATCGCACAAGGTAAAGAAAGTGGGGGCAGTGACAGTGAATCCCAAACAACGTCACACAGTGATCGTTTTGATCAGAACGAACTGAGTGATCTGATTAAGGACTTAAATCTCTCCAAGGAATCCTCTGAATTGGTTGCCTCCAGACTAAAGGAAAAGAATTTACTTTAGTCTGGAACGAAAATTACATTTTATCGAAGGAGAGAAAAGGATTTGCTGCCATTCTGTACCGAAGACAACAACTTAGTATGCTGCAATAACATCGGAAACTTTGTGAAGAAAATTGGTCTTTCAGACTATAACCCAAATGAGTGGTGTCTTTTCATCGACATTTCAAAACGTAGTTTGAAATATGTTCTTTTAAATAACGGCAACAAATATGGTTCTATTCCAATCGGTCAGTCATTCCATCAGGATGAAAGAAGAGTACAGGGCCATCTCTTTAGTCTTGGAAAAGATAAATTACCAAGAACATCAATGGGCGATTTGCGTAGACTTTAAGATGGTTAATTTTCTTCTTGGTCAGCAAAGTGGCTACACAAAGTACCCTTCCTTTTTATGCCTTTAGTAGAGTCAAAAATGAACACTGGGCAAGAAAAGATTGGCCTCTCAGGGAATATATGGTGGTTGGAGGATAAAATGTAATCAATGAACCTTTGGTAGCATGAGATAGATTCATACTGCCACCACTAAAGCTAGGTCTAATGAAATAATTTGTAAAGGCGTTGAATAAAGACGGTTCGTGCATTGAACACATAGAGCATAAGTTACCTGGACTTAGCATGGAAAAACTGAAGGCAGGAATTTTCGATGGTACATAGATTAGACAGCTTATAAATGACCAACATTTCATAGCATCAATGAATGAAATCGAATCATGTGCCTGGTCTTCATTTGTTCTTGTTGTGAAAAGATTTCTTGGCAACAAGAAAGCAGACAACTATACACAAGTAGTAGAGGATATGCTCTTTCATTTCAACAGGCTTGGCTGTAACATGAGTGTTAAAATCCATTATCTGCACAGTCACTTAGATAGCTTTCCAGAGAACCTTGGTGACTAAAGCGAAGATAAAGGTGAAAGATTTCACCAAGACACAAAAACAGTGGATACCAGATACCAAGGAAGATGGGATACACACATGATGGCAGACTATTGTTGGAATCTTATGGGGGATTGACATGGCAGATCCCGCTCTCGGAAGTCTTTCAAAAGGAGCTTCTTGTGTGTCGAATGAGTGGGAAACTGTATCATAAACTCGTGATTTTGGTATGAAATAACTAGATTTTCTTTTGATTTTTAATGTTTCCTTCAGGCTTAAAAGATATTAATAACACTACATTAAAACATTCTGATTTGTTATGAGCGAACAGAGTGAAGCATAAGGTATATGTTCTGTATCTAAAAAACTAGAGCTGATAAGGAGAAAACATGTGCCATTTTTTTTTTTGGAACCAGCAGTCCAAATATATACAGAAACAGGTCTAACATTTGAAGCAGCAAAATGTGTGTTGGCCAGTGAAACTGATTTACTATCATTTACAACAATTTACTACGTGCTCACTGCTATAATGCATACTGAAGTCACGTGGTTTGAAGTTGTACAAACTTAGATTGAATCCTCTTCTCTTACTGCGTGATTTTTGTTTCTACATGCATTATCAAGAAGAAGAAGAAGAAGGAATTCTATAAAAATGAGGAGAGTTCAGAGGACACAGGAATCTAAGATGAAAAAAAAAAGCACGTACCTTCACAAAAGTAAGTGGACTTTGGATTCCCAAAAGTGCTCTTCGGTTTGCCAAGACCTCAGTATAACCTCTTCAGAAGATTTTCTTTTGCGTGGACACTTTCTTGTTTTATAAGTGAAGCGAGGGGAAGAAACGTTATTTTATTCGAAAGTTGCCAAAAAAGATAAACTGAAGAGAAAACGATATGTCGTAGCTGGCGCTCGGCTGTGAGTTCTGCGTTCATTGGCTGGCTGCGTCTATGGCAGTAGAGGACACGTCTGTTGTCGCACATCACGCCTTGCAGACATCCTACGTCACGAAGCGGTCCCTCCAAGAAACTTGAGAAGCGCGGGCCAAACTGAACGGGCACGATCAATGTGTGTGTGGGGGGGGGGGGGGAAACTAACTATACAAAGTTCTGAGTTTGTTCACCAGACTGCATTATATCCATTTTTTTTTTTTCATTATTACCAACGCCTTGCCCCTGCCAGCTTTGGTAACCCTGCTTCTTCGTTTGTCCTAGTCTTGATTCTTCCAATGATTATGAGATTATCAAAGACGGTTTCCAAAATGGGCGTTTCCAATGATTATGAGATTATCAAAGACGGTTTCCAAAATGGGCGTTACCGCACCCGTGAATGAACGGATGTCAGCCCTTTGTTGTGGAGACATCAGTTAATGAAAAGTTGGTTAGTTGGTTGGTTAGGATGTATAAACTAGGAAAAATGTAGGAGCAGCTTTATTACTTAACGATTACAAAATTGTGACGTTTCGGCGTGAGCCTTTATCATACAAAAACATACATGACGAAGAAATAGAGAGAGGAGATAAAGTATAGACTCACATGAATACTATTAAAAAGAAAAGAACACATTTTTAAAAAGAGTACTTAGCTGTAAACATATGCCTGTGAGACCTGGACACTTAACAAAACAGCTGAGAAATACATAAATGCCTTTGAATGTAAATGCTACAGAAGAGTTCTCCAAATATCGTGGACACAAAAAAGAACAAATATATATATATATATATATATATATATATATATATATATATATATATATACTCTCTCTCTGGACCTTAAGTGCCCAGGGCACATGGGGCTTCCGCAAGGGTTTTCCACAAATGCCTGTCTTTCGCCTTTTTTTCTGCTCTTGCCCAGGTGAGCCCTCTATTGCTCAACATCCTTTCTGTTGTTCTTCTCCATGTCTCTTTTGGTCTACCCTTACTTCTGCTCCCCTGTGGTGTCCATCTTAGTGCTATTTTTGGTAGTGAGTTGTCAGTCATTCGGAGCACATGTCCCAACTATCGCCAGCGTCTTTCCTCAATAATTGTTGTCAGTGGTTTCATCTGCATTTCTGCCAATAAGATGTTATTTCTTATGGTGTTTGGCCAAAATATTTTTTTAATTCTACGTAAACATTTAGTCTGGAAAGAATTCAACTTGTTTTCTATGGTTTTGGTGATTTTCCAGCATTCACTTCCATAGAGTAGTACACTTAGAACATTACTCTTAAATATCCTGATTTTCATATTTATGCTTAGTTTATTTGATTTCCATATATTCTGTAGCATTGCAAAAGCCTGTTTTGCTCTAGTAAGTCTGCTGTTGATGTCCTCTGTGCTGTCTCCATTTTCTACTACTCTGCTGCCAAGGTATACAAATTCGTTGACCTCCTCCACTAACTTGTTATCTACTCTGAGTACATTTCTGTTGTTCACATTTTGCTTCATTAACTTTGTCTTTCCTACGTTGATCTTTAGTCCTATGTTGTTTGCATTCTGGGTTAACTTGTTTATTTTATCTTGCATATCTTTGTGACTGCTTGATAATAGACAAATGTCGTCCGCAAAGTCAAGGTCCTCCAGCACTGTGTTAAGGGTCCATTGTAATCCTCTGCGTTTGTCTGATGTTGCCTCCTTCATTAACCAGTCTACTGCCAAGATAAATAATGTTGGTGATAGTACACATCCCTGTTTCACTCCTGTTTGTACCCTAAAGCTGCTGGAGGTATGTTCTCCACAGATAACTTTGCACTGAAAACCCTCGTATAGGGCTTTGATTACATTAACTATTTTATGGGGGAGGCCATGCCATCTTAGGATTTTCCACAGTGCATCTCTGTTGACACTGTCAAAGGCTTTCTCAAAATCTATGAATAATGCATATGTTGTGCTATGCCATTCATTTGCCTGTTCTAATATTTGTCTAAGTACAAATATGGTCTATGCATGATCTTCCTTTCCTAAATCCTGCCTGCTCTTTCCGAAGTTTTTCCTCAAGTGTTGGTACAATTCTGTTGATGATTATTCTGTAAAATACTTTACTAGTGAGTGGCAGTAGGGTAATGCCTCTCCAGTTCCCGCAATCTCTGAGGTCACCCTTCTTTGGTAGTTTTACTATAAGACCAGTTTTCCACTCCTCTGGGGCTTTTTCTAAATCCCGATTTGTTGTAATATCCGGCAAAGTTGTTTTGGTGTTTCTGTTTCTTCTGCTTTCAACATCTCAGCAGTCACTTCATCTTCACCTGGTGCCCTGTCTGATTTTAGCATCTTTATCGCCTCTTTTACTTCATTTATTGTTATTGGTCCTGTATTGATGTTTAGTTCCGCTTTTGCTTCAGGTATATCTATTGCTTGTGCTGCTTGTGTTCTGTTTAGTAGGGTGTTAAAGTGTTCCCTCCATCTTTCAATTTTTTCTCTTTCTCCACTGACCAGTTGTCCATTTTGTGTTCTTACTGCACTTTCACATCTTGTATTGAAGTTACCTGTCATCTGCTTTGTGATTTTATATATGGTTTTCATGTCATTTGTATATGCTGCTTTCTCTGCTGTCTCTGCTAAGTTGTCATAATACTGACGTTTATCTTGACGGCATGATTCCTTCACTTCTTTGTCTTTTTGTGCATAATTACTTAAAACTCGTTTTTAAGCCGTTGTGATTTGGTGTTCAGTAATTTTTTCTTGATTTCTTTTCTTTGCTCTATCTTTTCCCATGTGGTCTCACTTATCCATTCCTCTTTTCTCCTTTTCCGATATCCCAGCACCTCTTTTGCTGTTTCGTGTAGTGTTTTATTGAACTCTAATATGGACATTTCTGCTTCGTCTTGTAGGACACTGAAGCGGTTCTTAAGTATTATTGAGAATTCATTTCTTGTTTGCTGGTCTATCAGTTTTCTTGTATCAAAATGTATCTTTCTGTGTTCTCCGATTCTGGCTTTCCTTAATTTTAGTTTTATTTTTGCTACCAGAAGGTTGTGATCACTTCCTATATCTGCTCCTTTCCTTGCTCGCACATCTTGTAGTGACCGTTTCCACTTGTTGTTTATTAGTATGTGATCGATTTGGTTTTCTGTGGTTTTATCTGGTGACCTCCAAGTCACCTTATGGATGTTTTTGTGTTGGAAAATTGTCCCTCCGATGGTCATCATGTTTTCTTCACAGAAACTGCACAGTCTTTCTCCATTTTCATTTATTTCTCCGATTCCTTCTCTTCCCATGATTCTTCTTCTATCTTCATTTCCTTCACCTACTTTTGCATTGAAGTCGCCCAAGATGAGTAGCATGTCATGCTTGGGTATTGTTTCTACTGTGGCTTGGAGGCTGTTGTAAAAATCTTCTTTTAATTCCTCTTCAGCTGCTTCTGTTGGTGCATAACAAACTATAATAGACAGCTTCGTGAATCTTGAGTTGAAACGTGCATATAATAATCTCTCATTTATTGGGGTCCATTTCAGCAATGCTCTTGATGCTTCTTTTGTTATAATCAATGCTACTCCTCCTTCATGAAGATCTTCTTTACCTGACCATATTATTGTATCTTCTGTGTGCTGTGTTGTTAATTTCCTTCTGCCTTGTCCTGTCCATCTTGCTTCTTGTATTCCTATTATGTCTAGTTTGTATCTGTGCATTTCCTTGATGGTTTGTGCTAGTTTTCCAGTCTGGTTTAGTGTTCTTACATTCCAGCTGCCTATTTGCATCTTTTGTTTAGGTTCCAGGAGGTCTGCAGTCGGGCTGGGGACTTCCAGTGGCTGGCTTTCATCCACAACCTTCATGGGCTCAGTTTCCTGATACGCATTTCTCCTTCCACCTGCAATTGCTTTTTCCCTTGCTTCTGTTTCTGTAGCAGTCTGATTGTTTTTTACCAGATAGGGTTGCTGGCCCTATGCTGAACCCTCCTTAGTCGCCTTTTACGATCATGCATGGTAGGGTACAGTGGTCCTATTCTTTGCAGATCCCGGGTACCACACGGGGGATATATATACTACAAGAGCTTAATATTGAAGATGGCTGGCTAGTAAAGAGGATTAAAGAGAGAAAACTTAAATATTTCGGACACATTAAACGTCATGATAATTTAGAGAAGACCGTATTGGAAGGATACATAATGGGAAAAAGAAAAAGAGGAAGACCAAAACGAAGATGGCTGCAAGACATCGTTGACGATCTGCAAATGGATGCCGCAGCAGCAGGCCATCTTGCTCACAACCGAAAGGCCTACAGGAATGCTGTTTGGGAGGCAAAGTTCCGCAAATAAATGAATAAACTTAGCTGTAAATTGTAAAGTGTGACTTGTCTGGCGGTGTTTTTTTTTTATACATTCTGGTATCACAACTTTACTCCAGTGCTTCGTGTATAGTTCTATACTTATACACTAATTATTGTGGCTGGTTGGTTAGTTTATCTGGGTGGTAGGTGACTGGGTTCCTTGACTGCCTTGTTGGGCTGGAGGGGGGGGGGGGAGGAGGAGGGAGGGGACTTGGGAAGTTTTAGAGGGCAGTGAGTGGAGAAACGAAACAGCGGATAACATCAGAACCAACTGAACGAAAAAAAAAACACTTGGGGGTAACCATTAACAGATGTGATCATGGAGGAACAGGGCGGCAACCCCAGATTTGTTTGGGGGAAATCACCGCAGTAACTTCCGTATTCTTTTGCAATGTTCCAAGGAATTTTGATGTCTCTTTTTATGGTTTCAGCCAAGACCGCTGGATCGCTCAGAAGCAATTTTGGTGGGTCGGAGAAGTCGTGCCATTTATGAAGGAGTGGGGGGGGGGGGTTCATTTCGAGAGTAGGAAAAAAAAACTTAGTCTCCTACGTTTTGTTGGTACATTTGGAGTGGAAAGTTTGGCGGCGCAACCAACTCCACTTACCCTGGTAAGAGCTTGCCTTCATTGTTCTGTGCCAGTGGTTCTTTACATTTTTTTTGTTTTGTTTTTTTTTATTTGGCTGTGGACCCCGTTTCCAGCTTGAGAACAGCTGTGGACATTCTTTGTAGTATGAGAACCGCCGTGGATCCCCTTTCCGTCCTGAGAACAGTTGTGAACCCCCTTTCCAGCTTGAGAACAGCTGTGAACCCATTTTCAAGCTTCTGAACAGTTGTGGACCTCCTTTTCAGCTTGATAACAGCTGTGAACCCCCTTTTCAGCTTGAGAACAGCTGTGGACCCCCTTTCCAGCTTGAGAACAGCTGTGAACCCCCTTTCCAGCTTGAGAACAGCTGTGGACATTCTCTGTAGCATGAGAACCGCCGTGGATCCCCTTTTCGTCCTGAGAACAGTTGTGAACCCCCTTTCCAGCTTGAGAACAGATGTGGACCCCCTTTCCAGCTTGAGAACAGACGTAGACCCTCTTTCCAGGTTGAGAACAGATGTAGACCCTCTTTCCAGCTTGAAAACAGCTGTGAACCCCCTTTACAGCTTGAGAGCAGATGTGGACCCATTTTTCAACTTGGGAATAGATATGGACCCCCTTTCAAACTTGAGAACAGATGTGGACCCCCTTTCCAGCTTTACAACAGATGTGGACCCCGTTTCCAGCTTGAGAACAGATGTGGACCCCCTTTCCAGCTTGAGAACAGCTGTGAACCCCCTTTCCAGCTTTACAACAGATGTGGACCCCTTTTCCAGCTTGACAACAGATGTGGACCCGGTTTCCAGCTTGAGAACAGATGCGGACCCGGTTTCCAGCTTGAGAACAGATGTGGACCCGGTTTCCAGCTTGAGAACAGATGTGGACCCCCTTTCCAGCTTGAGAACAGCTGTGAACCCCTTTCCAGCTTGAGAACAGATGTGGACCCCTTTTCCAGCTTGAGAACAGATGTGGACCCCCTTTCCAGCTTGAGAACAGATGTGGACCCCTTTACCAGCCTGAGAACAACTGTGGATGGACCCCCGTTTCGGCCTGAGAACAGATGTAGACCCTCTTTACAGCCTGAAAACAGCCGTGGACCCCCCCCCCCCTTCCAAGCCTGAGAACAAATGTGAATCCCCTTTCCAGCTTGAGAACAGCAGTGGACCCCACTTCCCAGCCTGAAAACAGCCGTGGACCCCCTTTCCAGCCTGAGAACAAATGTAGACCCCCTTTCCAGCTTGAGAACAGATGTGGACCCCCTTCCCAGCCTGAAATCACCAGTGGACCCCCTTTCCAGCCTGAAAACAGCCGTGGACCCCCTTCCCAGCCTGAAAACAGCCGTGGACCCCCTTCCCAGCCTGAAAACAGCCGTGGACCCCCTTCCAGCCTGAGAACAGATGTGGACCCGTCATTAAAAACAAAGCAATAAACAGAACCCAGATGAGATGACGCTAAGATTTGTTTTTATTTGAGCCAATCCATTTTGTGATCCACGGACCCCATGCTAAGAACCACTGTTCTACAGCTTCTCTGAGATCATTTGTTTTTCTTTTTGGCAGTCAAAACGCTTCTTCAGAGCAGCACTGACAGGGTTGATAGACCTTGCACGCCTCTGCAAATAAATATTCAAAGTGACATTTACGCAAAGTTCAAATGAAATTTAAAAAGAAAAAAAAGCACATTTTTAATCCAACCAGAGCAGCTTCCTTTCACTTTCTTTCTACTGAAATTTCCCAATAATAGAAAATAACTCAGGAGTGAAAGAGTTTAATTAAGCCACGTGAATCAGTTCTGTTGTGAGCACGTTTTGCTTCCAGCATTTACTAGCGGCTGACCAACAATCTGAACTGTGAAAGATAAAAACTTGTTTCAAAAACTAAGAGTTAGATCTTCTACTTGAGTCTCCCTGGGACTACGAGCTAGTGTTCTCTGCAGCTGATGTATCGTGTTGTCTCGGGGGTGTTTTATGTCGGCTGTTTGTTTATTTATTTTCATTTGGAAGTTCAGAAAACATATACTGTTTTCATTCAAGTCACAAGGAAAACATGTAAGCTTTGTAAAGTAAACAACTTGTCAGACATCCTTTAAGTTCAGTCAGTGACACAACTTGCCTGATATGGCTTTAAATTTTGACAAAAGAGCCCATAAATGAACCAGTTCGCTGCACAGAAAGTATGAGATTGGGTAAAACTACTCTTGAAAACTTTGTGCTATTGTGTTTTATTATGAAAATACAACTTTATTTTCACAATGATTATTGCATAATCATTTTGTAAACGCTACAGAAGAGTTCTTCAAATATCATGGACACAGAACAAATATATCCATACTAACAAGAACTTAATATTCAATAAGGCTGGCTAGTAAAGAGGATTAAACAAAGAAAACTTAAATATTTTGGACACATTAAACGTCAAGATAATTTAGAGAAGATCGTCTTGGAAGGGTACATAATGGGAAAAAGAAAGAGAGGAAGACCACGGCGAAGATGGCTGCAGGACATCTTGCTTACAACCGAGAGGCCTTCAGGAGAGCTGTTAGGGAGGAAAAGTTCCGCAAGGGCCATGCAAATGACTGACTGACTGTTGTATAATAAAAATCTTGCACTACTGTACTTCTTCTTCTGTCTGCTTATGCCATTAGCGTCGCAGGGATTTACAGACATCGGTCAAGAGCAAGGTGGCAGCCTAGGTAGCTGTCATGTTATATATCTGTCTTGTAAAGCACGCAGGTAGCCAAGTGGTTGTTTTAATAAGTTCTGATTGCCTGTGGTACCCGACATGGCCAGAGTGTGGTTCTGAAAACTGCCTAACACCTACCCCAGGTCAACAGAATAAGCTGTGCAACATTTTCTACAGATTCAGCCACAGGTTTCCATATATGTAGAGACCAGATAGATTTTTTATGCTTATATAAAGAGATTTTTTATGCTTATATAAAGAGATTTTTTATGCTTATATAAAGAGATTTTTTTATGCTTATATAAAGAGATTTTTTTCTCTATTAAATCACTGACGAAGTTTTCTATCGTAAGTGTGAGGTGTCCATTTTTACAGCTTAGTTCACCGAAGATTACAACCCATTCACTTGACATTTGAAGTCATTTTCCTACAGCTTTTCTTCACTTGGCCTTACAAACATGTAACGAACACCATGGCTAGAGATAACGTCAAGAAAATTCTGAAAACAACTATTGTAATCGCTCACCCCCAAAATTCTCCACTTTATTTTAAGCAAAGAATTCCAAGAGAAATAAAATCCAGCTCTATACCTTAAATTAACTAGCAGAATATCTCCTACATAAGGTGAACAACTCTAAATTTTGGACGTTAACGCCCTTGAATTGTTGTGTTTAACAACTGGGGTTTTTTCACTTTAGTTTCCCTTGAGATGCTATGCTCAAATGACAGTGCAACAGACGATGCATGACGAAGCCTCTGTATGGGACGGAGTACAAACTCCGGAACATTTTCTCAAAGACAGTCCGACTTTTGCAGATCCACACAATCAGGCATGCCCATAGGGCTGGGACCTACGGCAGAAGATATGGGCTGCTGGGAGCACCTACGGCAGAAGATATGGCTGCTGGGAGCACCTACGGCAGAAGATATGGGCTGCTGGGTGGACCTACGGCAGAAGATATGGGCTGCTGGGAGGACCTACGGCAGAAGATATGGGCTGCTGGGTGGACCTACGGCAGAAGATATGGGCTGCTCGGAGGACCTACGGCAGAAGATACGGGCTGCTGGGAGGACCTACGGCAGAAGATATGGGCTGCTGTGAGGACCTACGGCAGAAGATATGGGCAGCTGGGAGGACCTACGGCAGAAGATATGGGCTGCTGGGAGGACCTACGGCAGAAGATACGGGGTGCTGGGAAGACCTACGGCAGAAGATATGGGCTGCTGGGAGGACCTACGGCAGAAGGTATGGGCTGCTGGGAGGACCTACGGCAGAAGATACGGGGTGCTGGGAGGACCTGTGGCAGAAGATATGGGCTGCTGGGAGGACCTACGGCAGAAGGTATGGGCTGCTGGGAATACCTACGGCAGAAGATATGGGCTGCTGGGAATACCTACGGCAGAAGATATGGGCTGCTGGGAATACCTAAGGCAGAAGATATGGGCTACTGGGAGGACCTACGGCAGAAGATATGGGCTGCTGGAAGGACCTAAAAAAGGCCGTGGACTTCATTCTGCCATGCACAGAAAAAAGCAAATCATATCTGGCACAAAATATTTGGAGCCGCGCAAAAAAAAAAAAGAAAAATGAAACCGCTATTTTTATTTTCCAACTTCCAAATGTTTACTCAGGGCTTTAATTGCGATCATGAAAAAAAAAAATACAAAGATGGTACATGTTTTTCCTTTATTGTTTCTTTCTTGCTGAGATATGACTTTCAGACCAGATGTTTCAACTTTTATCGCGTAGCTTCGGTAGTACTGTAGCAGAATCGTGACGGGGCAAGTAGGCACACAGAGAATAGAAGGTAATTAAAATAAACGGGCAGATTAATTTCCACTGAGTCCAACTTCGTGGGAAAGGAGAAATGTCCATTTAGCTGCTCGGGTGTGCAAATTAGGTGGCGGATGGTGAAAGTCCTCCAGATATAGAATAGGATCCCTGTGAATAAGGAGTTGTCCAAATAAGCAAGCACGGACCAACGGGCTGTAGACTCAGAGAGCGAGGTGGGGTAGTAGGTGGCTCTACTACTCCTATAAAGTGCCTCAGGTGATGATGATGATGAACTAACACCAGACACCATAACCACCGACATTTTTTACATGAGCTGAACATTTTGCACACAGACCGCAAACCCTTATATGGAACACTGCTGGCGACCGGCGGGCTTGTGATCTAGCACCTCCATGAACTTTAACGGCCGAAGAAAGCGTTGCGTGTGGTTTGAGTGGAAATCTGAGTGGGTCTTGAGCAAAGAAACCGTGGTTTGCTTGTTAAGTCTGGGTTTATAGTCTGAGATGAAAGTTTGTGTCCTTGCGGTCGCTGTCACTGTCGCCAGTTAAGATGTAGTTTTTGTATTTGCGCTGGTACAGTTTAGAAGTCTGTTGTGTGACAGTCATTTCTAGTTCTTATGGCAGCCTGTGTAATATTACGTCCAAGCCGCTCGGAACTTTGTTCTTCATGTTACTGTCATTAGTCTGATTGGTTTACTCGACATGTTTTGATCATTCCTCCACTTCATCGTCATCATCTGGATGTGTGTACTAAACATTCTGTATTCTGAAAACCTGCCTTGATTACTTGATGATATTCATAAGTCTGTCGCTGCGTGTTATTCTTGGGCAGCCTGATAAGTATTAATCATGTCAGGATTTTATGTTACGGTTTAGCATAGTGATCTGCCTCATTTGTGCACAAGCAACAGTTATACATAAACACAGTTCAGTTACATATCTAGTGAGAAGTGGTTCCCGTTTTATATATATACACACATATATACACACACACATATATATATATATAAAAGTATGTATGTATGTATAGAAAGAGAGAGAGAGAGCAAGAGACAGACATTAGAAGTGGAATTGAGAGAAAGTTCTAAGACAGAAGGTCAGAAACACATGCATGACCAGTTCTTCTCTTTGGAAATAAAGTTCACCCACCCACCCACCCACCCACCCAACCCACCAACCAACCAATGTCAAAAATGTAGCAAAATAATCTACACACATGCACACACATTCCCCCCTCCCCCTTTACAGACTCACTCTACCTCATATCATCTCACAGACTTATAAAATTATGGTATCAGGTATCTACTCAACAGAGATAAAACTTTCACACTTCACATACCAAACCTCACTTAAAACACATATTACATAATTCAAGATAAAACTGCAAGAATACATTTATTGATTCCCAATTAAAAAAAAATATCAATAACACAGCAAATAAATACAGAAAAAAAAGGTATAAAAATATTATACCAAGCACTAACCACACTCAAGACTTTTTAAATAAAAAATGTAAAAAAAAAAAGGTATTCAGTTTAAAATTAGTCAAACAATGCAAGCAAATAGATAATACATGGCCACTCTCACAATCTTCTAGGTAACATGTAATAAAAGCAATAGAAGATATTTCTTGCATTTTTAAAAGTAAATATACATTATTCACAACAACAGCTCATTCAAAATAGAACAACCCTCACTTCAGTTTTTCATACAGTTGAAAAAAAAAAAAAAAAGCCAGCTTCCAGCCTTTCATATTTTTGCAAAATATGGACAAAAAAATGTGCCTAAAAATAAAAGATTTAATTAGAAGTTGGTATAAAATGTGCTTAAATAATGAAATGACTGCACAAATGGCAACTTCCAACTATGGAAGGGAAACAATGCTGAAAAAAAAAACCATTGTGAAAGTGGTATTACAGCAGTGAAATAAAGAAAACAGTTAAAACTGTACAAAGCAGCCAGTCTGTGAAGCAGTGATTGACACTGCACATGCTTACAATGAATCAAGCCTCCAAACATGAGAGCTAATATGAGAGCCATCAGTTTATAAGAGATCTGTTACTGGATTTTAAAAAGTTGCTCTTTCACTCTTATCCTTTTATAGTGAAAACAAAATTACCTCCCTGCTCCCCACAACCCACACAGTATGAGCAGGAACATTTTTTGCATACTAAGTCTGTATGTGTGTGGTGATGACTCTTATAACACTGTACAGGTACAGCTGTACTAAGTCTGTATGTGTGTGTTGATGACTCTTATTATAACACTGTACAGGTACAGCTGTACTAAGTCTGTATGTGTGTGTTGATGACTCTTATTATAACACTGTACAGGTACAGCTGTACTAAGTCTGTATGTGTGTGGTGATGACTCTTATTATAATACTGTACAGGTACAGCTGTACTAAGTCTGTATGTGTGTGGTGATGACTCTTATTATAACACTGTACAGGTACAGCTGTACTAAGTCTGTATGTGTGTGGTGATGACTCTTATAACACTGTACAGGTACAGCTGTACTAAGTCTGTACGTGTGTAGTGATGACTCTTATAACACTGTGCAGGTACAGCTGTACTAAATCTGTATGTGTGTGGTGATGACTCTTATAACACTGTACAGGTACAGACATATTAAGTCTGTATGTAGGTAGTGATGTCTTACAACTAAAGTACATGCAGAATTATGCCAAGCCCAAAAAAAACAAAGAAAATAAAAAAATATCTTACATGGTGAAACAATAAATAAATATTGCACTATGCTAAATCTGTGTTTAGTGATGCCTTCTACAAACCTTGTACAGGAAGAACTATACTAAAACTGTATGTATATTGCTAAGTCATCTGAAATTTTAAACACATGAATTTCAATGGCTTGCTCTGACTCACAGAGTGAACCTGCCATGAGGGCTTCTCAACATATTTCTCCTGTTAATACTTCCCCATCAGCTGACTTAAGTAACAAAACAGAGAGAGAGAGAGAGAGCATCATTGGAGGGTGGGAGAATGATCTAGTCAGCCCTGGTTCTCCCACTCTGATAGCTGGCACCACCATTTTAGCACTTCCTATTCTGCATCTTACTCTTACACAGTTATGAATCTCTAATCCATGACTGCTCACCCCATAACTTTTTTTTTTTTTTTTTACAAATAGGAAACAAGGCTTTCACACAGTTATGCAATAATTGTTCTGGGATTCTCTGACTGTTTCTTCTCATCACATGACCGACATATGTCCATCTTCTTTTTCTGATCACCTATGAGACAGGTTTTTCCACCAAATTACAACATGGCTATCTCACACTGCCAAAAAAAAAAAAAATTGTTTGATGGGGAAACCATCAATGCCTGCCTGGTCAAAAATCATGACACCTTTAAAAGAAATGTGGTCATGACACAGAAATTCCATTACTCAGATTCAGTCTCTTGCTGGTAGCAAATTTTTGACACACTAAATATATGGTCTCCTGCAAATGTCTAGTGCATACAGGAAATAACAACAAATAAACGAATACTTCTTACATAAAGGCAGTTTCAGTTAATGGTTTCAGAAACAAATTTTTGCAAATAGCACAGCAAAGCAAAAGCACATTTGCTGTTACTGTTGCCCAGTTTGCGCTAGACATTAGCACGAGTCCATGTGCATATGTTTGTGTCTCAAAAAACTTTAAGTACCTGGGGGTGACTGAATCTAAGTAACGAATTTCTGTGTCACGGCCTCATTTCCATTCCAGGTGTCACAATTTTCGATCAGACAGCATTGACAGCTTCTCTATCAAACACCTTTTTTTTCTGGGGGGGGGGGGGAAGTGTGAGATAGTGAAGCTGATTAATGCGCTGTTCTCTAGTGACTAGATAGCTGTTAATCCTACCAGAGTCTGTGGTTAAAGCCTCAGGTAATTCCTTGTCATTTTTCTTTCTCTCATATTCAAAAAATGCTTTGTCTAAGGTTTTTTTTTTTTTTTAGATCTAACCATACAGCACTGCTCTACTGATCACCCAACAAACAAGCAGTTACTTTTATAAGCAAATGCTATGTCTTGTCCCACATGTATTTTTCTACAATATAAAACAAAGACTGCTTTAGCAACTATTTACAAGCATCTAAACAACAGAAATAAACTTGACATTTCTAGTTTAACTAAAACTGGAAAAAAAAAAGGGTCATAGATCATTACAAAAAAATATGGCAGTTTAAAACAAAAACATAAAAATATCACAGACAGTAAGAGGGACAAGCAAAAACTAGCAGTGTAAGCACAGATATTTCTTCTGTAGAAACATAAAACTGAGGTCTTCATGAACACAAAACAAGGAATGAGGTCAATAGATTTTTTTTTATCATTTAAACTTTCAACATTAATCTCAGTACACAATCACTATAAAAGAAGACAAATATTTTATGTATTTAGTGTCAACTCTCCTAGAACAAACTGCTGAAAAAAAAAATATTCTCAACGGCCATTTGGAACAGAAGCATCAAGTTTAAGGTGGCAGGCCATGAATGGCCCAGACTCCATGCTTCTTCCTTGAAATCAGGATGTGTCACAACAGCCTGATAAGTGAGGCAGATAACATGGTCTCCACCAGTATGGAACTTACTGACATGACTGGCACTGCCTCTGGTTGGGAACTTGCTTGCCTCTGGTTGGGACTACTTTGTCCTATCTCTTAATAACTATGCCCTGGGACATGAGGAAAACCGTGGCAGACAGCCATCATTATCACAGAGCAGAATGGCAATGAGCATGCTCCTGTAGCTTTCATATCAACAACAAGCATCAGCTTCTGAAGCTATGCAGACATTTACACTGTGACAGTGTCTGGTCATCCTGTACTTAGGGTGTCTGAATAGCGGACATTTACACTGTGACAGTGTCTGATTATCTTATAGTTAAGGTGTCTGTGTAGAAGACATTTACACTGTGACAGTACCTGGTTATCTTGTAGTTAAGGTGTCTGTGTAGCAGACATTCATAATGTGACAGCACCTGGTTATCTTGTAGTTAAGGTGTCTGAGTAGCAGACATTCATAATGTGACAGTGTCTGATTATCCTTGTAGTTAAGGTGTCTGAGTAGCAGACATTCATAATGTGACAGTGTCTGATTATCCTTGTAGTTAAGGTGTCTGAGTAGCAGACATTCATAATGTGACAGTGTCTGATTATCCTTGTAGTTAAGGTGTCTGAGTAGCAGACATTCATAATGTGACAGTGTCTGATTATCCTTGTAGTTAAGGTGTCTGAGTAGCAGACATTCATAATGTGACAGTGTCTGATTATCCTTGTAGTTAAGGTGTCTGAGTAGCAGACATTCATAATGTGACAGTGTCTGATTATCCTTGTAGTTAAGGTGTCTGAGTAGCAGACATTCACACTGTGACATTATCCTGTACTCAAGGCACCTAAGTAGCAAACATTCACACTGTGACAGTGTCTAATTATTTTGTAGTTAAGGTGTCTGAGTAGCAGACATTCACACTGTGACATTATCCTGTACTCAAGGCACCTAAGTAGCAAACATTCACACTGTGACAGTGTCTAATTATTTTGTAGTTATGGTGTCTAAGTAGCAGACATTCACACTATGACAATATCTGATTATCCTTGTAGTTATGGTGTCTGAGTAGCAGACATCCACACTGTGACAATGTCTGATTATCCTGTACTCAAGGCACCCAAGTAGCAAACATTCAAAATCTGACGGTGTCTAGTTATCCTGCAGTTAAGGCATCTGAGCACTACAGCAACTGGTGCACGTTTCTCATGGTAAAATGAGACAAGATTTTTATCAGAGAGGAGATGCCCCAGCCACCTGCATGTAAAAACAGGCACCTGACTCTTTCTAGAGGTGTTGAAGGAAAAAGCAGCCAGATGTGATACTGACTACGTCACTCTCTAGTGTGCTGAGATGTCAAAGAAAATATGGGCACTAACACAGCTTCCAGGTGTGTCTGTGGGAACATTAATGCTACCTTGAACTACTTGCTCTATACAGCAAACTGATAGGCTTCTATTACCAACTATTATCTAGGCATACCTTCTCCTTAATCCAGAATGCTCCATTCTTTGGCAGGACTAATTCCATTTCATCCATGCTTTTTTTTTTTTTTGAGGTTGATGGAGCAACTCATGCCATGTCCAAACTTCTGCTTGTCTTTTGTTTGGTATGAACTCTTCTACACTCAATTCAGGAAATAACAAACCTGTCTCCTCAAGCCTCTCTCAGAGAAGTCTTTGTCCACCAATTATACACTTCCCATGCTGCAACTATCCTGACACTGGTAGCAATTTCTCTGGAACTTACAACTCATATGTAAAATATATACACTATAAGAAAATAGTATTAAAAAAAAAAAAGTGAAACTCTGAAATTACTAGTAACTTGTCATTTCTTAACAGTAATCTGAAATACTGTTTGAGTTTTGGCTAAAACAAAATACTGATATGGCACAAACAAGCACAGCAACAGAATATATTTATCTCTTAAAGAATTTGCCTTGAGATCAGTAACTTCCTTTGAAATGAAAAAAAACTGATTTTGCACCAAAAAAAAAACCAAAAAAAAACCAAAAAAGAATGAGAGGAGGGCACCATGTAATAATGTTAAAATCACTGGTAAAGTTCAAAGGTTTAAAAAAAAAAAAAGTAACAACTCAAAATTGGAATGGAAATAAACAGTCAAACAGACTTTTCTCAATATAAAAATACTCACATCTACAGGCAATGGATTTTCAAATACAAATGCTCTTGGAATAAATACTGTTTTATGATAATACTAAACAGTGTGTTGTACTTAAGAGACAAAGCTAAAGTATGGAGGGGGGGGGGGGTAACTCTGGCAACCTAGCAAGTGGATAATAATCTGCCACTTCCCTATTATGGAAATGATGATATACAGTGAAGGGGGGGGGGGAATGGGGGATTTATTTGCTTGATTTTTTTGAATGGCAGGACTACATAATTTACTTGTGACTTGTTTTGTCTCCAACTTGAATGACCAAGATAACAATGATGACACAGAGCTGACAGAAGAAAGTGGAAACAGCTTACGGAAACCAGTCAAGACAACCATCACAGGAAACACTCAAATGGGATAGCAGTCAAATAGCAAAAAAAAAAAAAAATAAATAAAGATAAGAAAATATTATGTTGAGTAAAAATGATAAGTGCAATGTCCATGCAAGTGGAAAGGCAACAGATACAAGCAGACAAATTCAGTTACCTTGAAACAAATACAGCAGGTGGCAAATGCATGGACAAATTAAATCAATAATAGGTGAATCATATAAAAAAAGCTCTAGCTTTTTATGACATGAAGAAGATATAAAGAAAACCAAATGATACCATTCTTAACAGTTTGAATAAGGATATTTATAGAGGTAATCTTTCTTCCCGCTTGTGAGACATGAACAGAAAATGAACAAATGAAACAAACTGGAAACAACAGAGTGACTTCGGTGAAAGTTGCAACATATATCCTGGATAGCCAAATGAAAACAAGAGAGAGAAAATCTCAGAGTATCTGCTTAACATAAAAAAAACAAACTAAGATTTAGGAGCAAACAACAAAAATCCTCTACATCAGCAGACAAAAGCTACACAACCTGACAACCACTGGAAGGAAAAAAAAACAAACCCAAATGAGCTGATCCAGATGACACTAAAAACAAAGGCAATCCAACTGACTGGAAGTAACAAAACCCTACACACTGCAGAGATACATGATCACTAAACACCTACTGGAGAAACTCCTGATGATGATGTTAGATAATCAAACATTATGAGCACTCTTTAAACTGAGAATTAAAAGAATACTTTATAACTGAATGGTTCAGGATATTTTAATTCAGAATACACAGAACATTAATCTTAGTGATTCCTTCATGACTACACCTTCTTGTCTCTATATATATGTTTTCACTTCATTACTGTTACAATAACATATATCACAAGGCAAAAGCCTCTCAAGTCACACCAGTACAAACTCCCTTAACCATCCCTCTGTACAGTGGTTCTAAAACTTCACCTACTGAACCCCAACACATGAAGTACAGTATCTGTAAAATGACTGTTTTTACATCATCTTTACAATCATTTTTTGATTTCACCATAGTTTATCCAGAAATGTTACATAACCAAATCTCAAACCAAACATCCCCAACCCCACCCCCCAGGTGGAGATTCTGAAATAACAGTAACAATACAGAATTAACAGTAACTAACTTTAACTCTCAGATCAGACAAGTAATAATTTATCTTCCTTTGATCTCAATAAACATCCAAGATTGCTCTGAAAATGAAACAGTGGTAAATGACATCTGCCATGAGAAAGAGACAGCATGAACCTACTTACACCCACTATAAAAATATCAATTAACTGACACTTACTATGCAGTTAATTTATGTAGGCTATCAGAAAGAAAAAGGGTTACAAAGGCCATAATTTAACGATATGTTAACTGATGCATGTAATTTTTTACCTGGATATTTACTATGTGACGCTAGTTGTCAGTGTAGATTTTTAACCATGTGATATCCACCCTCATTTATGCATGCGAAAGCTGGAAAACAACTAAAGAAATAGAAAAGAAATTAGACTCTTTTGAAAACAAATGCCTAAGGAAAATACTCGGCATCAAGTGGAATGAATTCAAGAACAATGCAGAGATAAGACAGATGACTGAACAACAACCAGTCTCACGGGTGATCAGGAAAAGGAGATGGACATATGTTGGTCACTTGATGAGAAGAAATGAGCAGAGAATCCCAAAACAAGCTATCAAGTGGAACACAACAGGCCGAAGAAAACGGGGCAGACCGCGTGAAACTCTGAAGAGGACATTATTAAGAGAGGCCAAGTTAACAGGCATAAAATCCTTTTTTGAGGTTGAAAGACTCGCCGAAGACAGGAAAAATTGGCGAACTACTTTGCGAGCCCTATGTGACGTCTAACGGCACGGGAAGGATATAAGATAAGATGTGAGCTATAAATGCATAGTTACACAACAAAATGGTACAACGTCTGGAAAAGTGGTCTCCTGTTGAAGTGATAAAATTTTGTATGGGCTAAGAACGCTTCCGCAGCTGAAATTCACCTCCAGATTGTCAAGGTTTATGGTGAAAAGGTTATGAATAGACAGCACATGGCAAAATGGTGTAGCTTGTTTAAATCCAGCAGGGATAATGTGGAAGGCAGGCACACTGTAAACTGTGGGTGTCATGAAACGTGGCATGTTCAGGACTGAAGGATAACTTTGCATCATACTGCATCCCAACGCTACACAAAGACTTGTGCCAGCTGGGTGCCACGCTTGTTAACCGACCATACAAAAATGGCTAAACCAGCAGGGGCATAGCTTCTACACAGTCAGGATGGGAAAAGTTGGTCCGGTGGTCAGACAAACGTCTTAACTTGGTGATTACGTTGAAAAATAATGTGTGGCTATCTTTTTAACATTCCAATACGCGTTTCTGTAACCAGGGATTGTTTCTTTTGCTTAGCTGCACAAGTAACCTTTTCTTTTTTCTGATAAGTCCTTGTAGAATAACAACAAACTGATATACAAATCTTTAAGTACCAACAATGGAATATATGACTGTGAAGATTTCACATACAAAAAAAAGCTATAAAGCTCACTACACTGAGCACCTGAACATTCACATTGCAATTTGCCCCACTCAGTGTTTCATGTTTCACTTAAATCATTACAACTTCCTGCTGTGCCTATCATGGCTGTCCTATGGTAGCTATGTTAATGACAGCAATGTTTTGAGCCGTTCTATAACTTCTTCACCTGACAATGTTACAACCACTCATATAAACTGGTAGACAATTATTACACGCAAAAGTTTTGAAAAAGCTATTTATATTAAAAACCTTTATGGAACATTTATTTATTTAATTTAAAAACATTTTTGTTAAATATTAAATAAATATATTGAGATACGTCAAATTACTATGAAAGCCTGAATCTCATCAAAAGCAGTCACAAAGTGACTCAGAGTGGAATAAAAGAGACATATGCATCCAAGTAAGATTTCTATCCATTTAAAAAAAAAAAAAGGGCAGCAAACGGATGGATGTCTTATTCAAGTAAGTATACAAACTACTGTGGGTAATTTTATCCTTCTGCAAAACTACCTCAGCTTGAGACGCAGATGCTGACTTCTGTTACAGACTAGATAGATTTATCACTTTCTTCACTCTGTGGGTGGTGGCCCCCAATGTGATGGAAGGACTTTTCTTCTGTAACAGATTAGATAGATTTATCACTTTCTTCACTCTGTGGGTGGTGGCCCCCAATGTGATGGAAGGACTTTTCTTCTGTAACAGATTAGATAGATTTATCACTTTCTTCACTCTGTGGGTGGTGGCCCCCAATGTGATGGAAGGACTTTTCTTCTGTAACAGATTAGATAGATTTATCACTTTCTTCACTCTGTGGGTGGTGGCCCCCAATGTGATGGAAGGACTTTTCTTCTGTAACAGATTAGATAGATTTATCACTTTCTTCACTCTGTGGGTGGTGGCCCCCAATGTGATGGAAGGACTTTTCTTCTCTGGATGCTCCAAAGAACATGGACTAATTAATTCTTAAGTAACTACACAATACTAAAATAATGCTGGCAAGCCTAGTCAAATAATCTACACTATCAGTGGCCAAAATGAGGTCCACTATCCGTGAGGGGATCTAAAAAAGGTCATGCAGGGGGTTGATGTATTAAGTTCGGATTTAAAAATTATTTTTATCCAAATCCACAGTTCTCAACATATGAATATTCTGAATATTTTTAAGTTAATATCAAGTGGCAAGAGAGTGTAGAGGCATCACGGCAAATGATTATTCTGTAGTCCAAAAAAAAAAAAAAAAGATTAATGAACTACTGATTTATACAATTGCTGAAAGAAATGACTATTAATCTGATGAATGAACTCATAATTCTAAGCTCTCTCTTATTGATACACAAGTTACATACATGAGCTCAACTGCAGAATGCAGCTAAAACAAAGCAAGCTGGGTATCTCACATTAGGACTAGTGTGTACACTGAAATGTCCAGAACATCACCTTCTCTCTTATAAAATGTACAAGGACTAGAAAGACAAAAGCATACTTTCACAAAGTCAAACTCTGTATACAGATCACAATAATCAAGTTCCTTCTGTGTGTCGAAATAAATAAGAAACATTTAAAAACCTTAAAAAAAAACAAACCCCTTAAAAAAGGAGCTGAATTTATTCACTTGGAGGGATGACAATCACAATAATCAATGATAACACTTCTATAGGGCCTTTTAATGTGTCTTGGGATTATTCTAGTTCTTCTTTTCCTGTATGGGCTCAGTTTTTTTTTTAATGTGAATATCTGTTTCCCTTTTAACATACTGATAAATGTGTATGCAGTTTTCTGGATGCCTTGAAACACTGACTTCTAACTTTCACAAGACTTGAGAAGAAACTAGCTAAAACAAAGAAACAAACTAAATGAAAAGCTTTAGTCATCTCAGTAATGTTATAAATGTAATGAAAACCAGGCAATTTGGTCAAAAGTAAAAAAAAAAAAAAAGCAATAGCCTGGAACAGCTGCGTTTGGAATGTAAAGTTCTAGACATTTTTTTTTTTTCTGAAGAAAACAGAACAAACGCACAGCTTTGACTAATTTAAAAATAATAACCCATTCTCGCACTCATAAACTGGGCTACTCTTTTCTGAATAATAATAAACTGTGTTAGTCTCATCTGAATGATAATAAACTGGGTTGCTTTACTCAGTCTTATTATAAACTGGGTTAGATTGAATATAATTTGGAATACTCAGACTGATTATAATTTGGGTTATTCTGCTGTAGACAAGAACAAATTAGTCTCCTCTACCTCGACTCAGAATGATTATAATTTGGGTTATTCTACGGAGAATTATTATATATATATACATACATATACATATATATATATCATCTCATCGGTAAAACTATCATATTATATCACTGGTAAAACTTTTCTCACCTTTATCTGATGCTGGAAAGTAAGCAAAAACTAAAACTAAAGACAAAAGTTTCCTCCTAAATGAAACAAATGGCTCTCACTTTTCATCATCATCATCATCAGGTGCCGTGCCGACTGGCGTTGGCTATTATGCTTCTATAGAGTACCCGATCCTTCATGCAGGCCATCAGTTCAGTTGGTGATCTCCTCTCACACCAACCTGTCAGACTGTCCAGTATCATTTCTCTTGGTCTTCTTCCTTCTATTTTTCTTCTTGTTATAATATTTTCAATGCCCCCTCTTCTCATTGCATGTCCTATGAAAGTACATTGTATCTCTCTTATCTTTCTGACAAGGTTTTTTGTCTCTCCAGCTCTTCTCATACATTCTTCATTAGTTATTTTTGCTGTCCAGGGGATTCGCAACATTCTTCTATCTATCTATCTATCTATCTATCTATGCCTCTGACCCCTCGTGGAGCATAGGCCGCCAACAAGAGCTCGCCAGGCAGTGGTCCATTTTATGGATCATTGCCTGTCCCAAGTCAGGAAAAAGGGGGTGGGTTGGCTTAAGGCCAGCAACCTTATCCTATAAAAAGAACTTTGCTACAGAAACGCCAAAAAGAGACTCAAGAGATATTTCGGCCCTGGGGGAGGACGGACCTCCAGCTGGAGGAAGCATGAAGCCGGACAGTGAAAGCCAGGGAAACCAGGAAGCTGTCAGACCGACAACCGCCATCTCCACCAGGACCACCATTATTATAGGATTATGGAACGTTAGAACTATGTTTGAAGCAGGGAAACATTCTTCTAATAAACCACATTTCTGCTGCTTCCAATGATTTTTGTGCAGACTTGCCTATTGTCCATGATTCACTTCCATATAACAAGATAGGTTCAATATAGCATTTTAGGACTCGTTTTCTAACATTCATTGATAAAGATGTGTTAGCTAATATGTTTCTCATTCTCTGAAATGCAGTCTTTGCTTGGCCTATTCTGTTCCTAATTTCTGTTTTGCATTTCCCATCTGAAGTTATTACTGCTCCAAGGTATTTGAATTTCTGCACTTATTCACACTTTTCACAAGATTGAATTATCATAGGATGCCAAAGAGCTTACTGTAGATTTATATGAAAAGCAGTCACGAAGAGATCACTCCATCATGGTAGATTCTAACAAATAAACAACAACAACAAAAAAACCTGACTCTTAGTAAAAACCTGACTCTCAGCAAAATCCTGACTCTTAGCAAAAAACCTGACAAATGATCAGATCCCTCAGTGAGGCCATTGAGATTATATATCTGCTTTATCGCTTAACCACTGCCTTCACCGACTTCCATACTGTACCGTGAAGAACAACAGCATCTACAGACACAGAGAGATGTTTTGTGGAAGTAATCTCTGAGAAGCTCTTCCCACCTGAGTTGTACCTGTTCAACAAGAACAGTAAGAAAAGCAATTACATATAACCTATGGCTATCTTCCTGCAGCTATATGCTAGAATTATTTTGTTGTCTATTCTATAGAACTGCAAAGCATGGAGCTGTATGGGGCTATAGTGCATTGTTCCTGAATTCTTAATGCGGACATATAAACATATGAAAGCCTGTGCTTTCCAAGTCGGGTTGCAGCAAATACAGCTGTTTCTCAGAGTGCCATGAGGAGGTGGGACAGGGTCTTGACCAGCTTGGGTTTGCCGTCACTGACTGCTCCTCAGTCATTCTTGGTCAAAAGCTGTAAGAAATGACATCTTTATGTAGAATTCTTTTTTTTTAAATGCATGAAAAACTGATTTGTACTTTTTGTTTTCTAGAATGCCCCAAGTTAGGGGCGCTCTGAACTGCCAACATAATTTTTTTTTATTAAACTCTCCAACAATACTTCATCCATATACATATATACTGATTTCCACTTACCACGGTGGCAGACAGACCATGGCTCACCAAAAAAACTTCCTAGCCTCAAGAAAAAAAAAATGGGTACCAGGGTAAGGAAAAGGAATGTTGCCCTTATTGACAGAGTTCACGCTGATGGTGACACTAGCTGGCAATTCTTGGTCAACTGCTGACTAGGCGCCAGAGCAATTATGGTTTGACACCTGCACTCTCTAACACATTTTTACCACAGACTTTCTTTCGCAGCAGCTGGTTTCAGTGAAATGGTATCTTATATCCATGGCTTGTATCCACGGCTTGTATCCCACTTACTCTGCTATTCTGAAAGAACTTTAGTCAAAACATTTTTATGTCCTCATGTTTTCAACCCTCTAATCATCTTCATCATCTTTGAAATGTCAGATATTTTTTTTTAGAAAAACCCATACAAACAGTGGACAAACAGTCCAAATTTTAAGGAGAGCAGAGTCAGATGAAGGTGTATAATGCAGTTTTACAAAAAACAGCCAGAGAGTGGACAACAAAAAAAAAAAAAAAAAGGATGCTATTGTTGATTCTGACATCCATTTCATTGTTCAAGCTCCTTACTGCTAACTTTACTTCCTTTCCTCCTCACTCTGCTTGTTTTTGTAAAACTGCATCACACACCTAACTCTACCAGTACCAGTTTTACAGCTGCTGCTATCACTGTTATCCTACACCAAAGTTTTAACAATTAACACTCCTCTGCCCCAAGATATCTAATCTTTCACTCATATTCTATCTCTTCCCATCTCTTTCTTGCTAACTTTATCCCATGTTTATCTTGCAGACTCCCCCCTCCCCTTTTTTTAACTCTCATATTCTTCCTCATTCCCAATCCCTGACCTTACATAACTACTTTCTTTGATTCTCCTATTAAAGTTTCATGTTTAATCCTTCGATCCATGTTCCCATCCTCTGTTTTCGATCTTGTTAAAACCTTCCACTGAACCATCACTTGCTGGTTCCTTCATTTTGTGCCCTCTCCTTGAATTTAATCTATTTTTACTTACTTGTAAAACTTCTCACACATTTCATTGATGATGTGCTTTGGCCCAACACCATGAACTTTGAAGGCCTCCTCCGTCTCAGGGTGAAATATGAACAGGCCTCGATACTGACACCCTGCATCTCGAAACAGGATCAGGAAATGGTTGGCATCACATTTTGACATCTCCTGCAAAAAAAGATTTTAAAAAACTTGTTTTAGCATCCATCATCCTGGGGCTAAGATTTTGAAACGCTGGCAATGAAGTGGATGGAGAGAGAGGGAGAGAGAGAGAGAGAGAGAGAGAGAGAGAGCTACAGTTCTGGACTATCCTTGAATTGACCTCAGAAAGTTCTTGCTCTATTGGAAAAGCACGAACACCTCTACTCAAATGGCAATGCTGAAGCAGAACTCCAGCTTGTATCCGGAACATCATCTGGTGATGGTAGTGTGGGAAAGAGAAGAGACAAGATAGGGTCCTGATTGGCTCCAGCATGCTGGTCTTGATAAATGTGCTATCTCTCTGAGACAGCCATCTCCCCATCGTAGTTTTTTAAAAAAAATCAGATGAAGTTAAAATATCTTAATCTGCCCTGGCATTGGGTGCCTGTAATGTTTAACCTGGCTAAAGATTCGAATCTTTTTTCAGAAAGGCACCTGATACCACAAATTTATTTTTTTGAATATGGAATAAGAATAAAATTTTCTTTAAAATTTTAAATCTAAAAGGTTAAATATGGTCTAGGCTGTAAAGAAAGATCTAGAAGATTAAAAATATTTAAAATAAATGTATAAAGATTAAATACATCTTACGACCGTTAAATTTAGAAGGATAAAAAAAGATTAGATTTAAAATATTGTAAGAATGTTAAGTCTAGAAGGTTAGAAAGCGATAAGATTAAAAATTATCTCTCTAAATGCTAAATCTAAAAGGTTAAAAAAAGGAATAAGATGAAAAATATCTTAAGACTGCTACATCCAAAAGGTTTAAAAAAAAAAGGGATAAGATTAAAAATATCTTAAGAAAACAACAGGAAAATCACCAACCTCCAGAACTTTATTCTTCAACTCGGTGTTGACACAGCCCGCCAAACAGCAGTGTGAGATTGCATTGACAATGATGTGACGGTTAGACCTAGAACTGGGTTTCACAAACAGCTTTGGACCTGTGATCACACACACATTTTACAGTAATGAACTGAGGTTCAGTATAACAGGTCACACAACATCTAAGAAAACCATAAGCTCACAAGACATGACAGTGAACAAGTGTTATCTGTGGTTGTCAAACTCACTTCTTTGTGAATTGCTCTGGGCAGCTGAAGGCTATAAGAGTAAACCATGATGGTGAGGTCTGGGGAGAGGGATCACAAGGTAGATGACGGCAGGTTTCTTCCATCTTCTTCCATCCTTTGTTCCTCTGCCAAACTTCCAGACCTTACCCTTCCTATGAAACTGACTGGCAGAGTCATGAGACAGCATGGAAACAGTACTTTCTCCATGTTGGCTGCCAAAGCAGAGCAGAAGACAGAACTAAATGACTTAGAACAATCCCCTAAGGTGAAAAGAGTTGTCATTACCGATTTATGAATAAAATCATGGTCACATGTGCGGTTATGACCCAGGGGCATTTGCTCTGCAGGAAAATCTCTGAGGTCCTGAGACCTGTTGTCAATGCCAAAGACAGCTGGGAGAAACCCCTCACCATGTCAGTCAGTGCAGCACACTTGCACAGTTAGCAACAACAGCTAGTTTGACTGTGCTCCAGACCCTCAGTTTTCAGGCCATGAGCCCAAGAAACACAAACCATAAACAATAATTCTTGAAAAAAAATCGTAGACAAAGTACTTTAGTGAGAAGTGAGAGAAAGAAAAATCACAAGAGAAATCAAAACATCTGGGATTTGAACACAGACTCCTGTAGGACAAGCAGCCATCTAGCCATGAAAGAACACTGTACTAAATGTGCTACTAGCACCTCCAGGTGGAGATGGAGGTGTTAGTAGCACATTTAGTTAGTACGTTGTTCTCTCGTGGCTAGACGGGTCCACCTAGAGGTGCTAGTGGTACAGTTAGTTAGTACTCTGTTCTCTCATGGCTAGACGGCTGCTTCGGACCTGTGATGGAGGAGATATGGAGATGGAGGTGCTAGCAGTGCTGACAGTTAGTACGCTGTTCTCTCGTGGCTAGATGGCTGCTCATCCTACCAGCATCCGTGTTCAAATCCCAGGCAATTCTCTTGTAATTTTTCTTACTCTCACGTCTCACTAAAGTGCTTTGTTTATGATTTTTTTCGAGGTTTAATCCTACAAAACTGTGTTATCTTATTTTACTGTACAAAAGCCTTGTTGTTTCCTATTTATAAAAAATTGTTCCTGAAACACTAATTGTGTGTGTGTATGTAAGAGTCTTGATATTTAGGTCCTGATATTTGTCAAGACTTTTTGCAGGGGTGAAGTTCCAAGTTTTTCCCCCTATAATTTTAGCCTTAGGTTTAATCTTGCCAATCTTACCAATGAATATCTGCATGGGCTTTGTAATTTAGTAGCTTGTGTTTCATAGTTTGGATAACTTACTGAAGTAAATAGCCAAAAGAATTCCCACAGAGAATATCCCCTTCTTATTAACTCTGTGCTGCCACACTTAACTTTCAAGTATCACATTTTAAAAAAAAAATCTTTAAAAAAATAATATATTCTATTTACTGTTACATTTACCAGCATAGTCTGATCCAGGATTTGAACCTGAGCCTGTCTCACTGCCACTGTCTTGGCTGTTGCCCCTCTGCCTCTGCTGCTGCTTCAGCCTATATAAATCAGGTGAAGGAGGTCTACGGCCGGGAGAAAGTCCCTGAGCCCCATTTGGAGCACCTTGCAGAACGTTACATGACACTGGCAGAAAGAAAAGCAGAATGTACACACAAGGCAGTAATAACAGCTTTTGCCTAACAGAAATATCCTCCTCCTTCTCCTCCACTTCACCAAAAAGAAAAAAAATATGTTAGAATAAGGTAAATGTAAAGTGGTGCATGATTACAAACTTGATCTCCTTTCATTAATGAAGCACCATATGATAACACTGGATCCATTTTTTTTTCAAACTGCACTAAAACTGTTAGATTTTGATCTGATGGAAATGATTACTGCATTAAAATTTGCTCATGCCAGTAATGATGGATGTTTGCATGAAGTTTTACGTAAGATATGAAATAAAATAGTCAAAACATAGAGAGAGAGAAAAAAAAAAAGGGAAAGAAAAAAAAAAGGTTGGGGGGGACCTCAACAAAAAAAGAATCAATTTTCAAACCAGGACAACATTTCTGAAGAAGACTTCAAACAGAAACATTGACTGTTTCTATATATTTTTTTTTCAATTACCTTTTTATTTCTCTTCAAGAAACAAAACAATTATTCCTCCTTCCACCAAACTTCATCTATTTTGACTAATACTACCAATGATATCTTAATACAAAAGTCACTACACAACGTTTTCTTTCTGTATGTTACAGATCACTGTAATAAAAACACTACTAAAAAGTCTTATTATTTTAAGAAAAATAGGGGAAGGGGAAGGAAATGGGAAAATAACTTTAAAAAACCATGATGCCAAATTGTTTGTAAAGACACTAAACATTTGGATGGACACTGGGCAATGCATGACCATTCACAATAATAGGGTAATGTAGATCAATAAAACGTAACAACAACAATAATAGAACAACATTCTGCTGCCTATATCTTGTTACCGTTTTGTAACAAGGTCTGTCACAGATAAACACATCATGTTAATGTCAACTTAGGCCCCAGTGGTAAAGTACTTCTTTCTAGTCAAACAATTTTTTTAAAAAAATAAGAAAAAAATTGGTAGAACAGTGAGGAAAAAAAACAGTGAAAACAGTCTGTGAATCAAATAAGTTAGTGATCACACAAGAAACTATTAAACAGTTTTAGCTGGTGATCATACAACCAACTATGAAACATTCATAATTAGTAATCACATAGCAGCAAACTGTCAGAGTTAATGTCCCACACAATTAAAAGGCAAGTGCATGGAGGGAGCAAGTGTGAAGGCTTGTGAAACACTAAAACTTTGCAACTTATAAATCTGCAGAATTTCCATTTCCTACATATTTCACTAACATATTCTGCAATATCCTTAAACACAGTCCTCTTCAGCTAGAGCCTGTATGAAGGATAAAGGGAGTTAATAATTTAAACACAGGGACTCTATAAGGCTATTTTTTTTTAAATTTGAATTCAAGATACATGGGAAACTGTCTGAGTGGGAGAGATGGGAAACTGATTGAGTGGGAGAGAGAGGAAACTGTTTGAGTGGGAGAGAGGGGGAACTGAGTGGGAGAGAGGGGAAACTGTTTGAGTGGGAGAGATGGGAAACTGAGTGGGAGAGAGGGGAAACTGTTTGAGTGGGAGAGAGAGGAAACTGTTTGAGTGGGAGAGATGGGAAACTGATCGAGTGGGAGAGAGAGGAAACTGTTTGAGTGGGAGAGAGAGGAAACTGTTTGAGTGGGAGAGATGGGAAACTGAGTGGGAGAGAGGGGAAACTGTTTGAGCGGGAGAGAGGGGAAACTGTTTGAGTGGGAGAGAGGGGAAACTGTTTGAGTGGGAGAGAGAGGAAACTGTTTGAGTGGGAGAGAGAGGAAACTGTTTGAGTGGGAGAGAGGGGAAACTGTTTTTGAGTGGGAGAGATGTGAAACTGATCAAGTGGGAGAGAGAGGAAACTGAGTGGGAGAGAGGGGAAACTGACCAAGTGGGAGAGAGAGGAAACTGTTTGAGTGGGAGAGAGGGGAAACTGAGTGGGAGAGATGGGAAATTGGTTGAGTGAGAGAGATGAAATGAGAATAATATGCTGTGTATGTCCAATGAAAAGGGGGGGGGGTGGAAAAAAGTGCTTGCTTTAACAAATAAACAACAACAAAAACAAATTCACAAATTAAAAAAAACAAACTTAACAGATTAAAAAAAAACATGGGGATATTGACACACCAAATAAACAGGACATCCTCAGGGACTTACAGCTAGCAAGTGAATGAAATTGCTTTATTAATACAGATAGAAATTTGAACTAAAGTTTGTAGGAAACACTGGACAGTGATATGGATAAATAAACAACCACATTTAAATGGAACTAATATTTTAATGTAGATACATACATACATAGTCCTGTAGATCTACCAACTTCTGACCTATAAGAAAACAATGTAGTTTGGGGTGTGGAGGAAGAGAAAAAGAGAAGCACAGAATAGTCAACATCATGTAGACATAAATACCAAATATACACACAGAAAAAAAGACTACTCCAAAGAAGCAGATGAAACTGCTGATGTAGGAAACAAAGAAAATGCCATTCATAAGAACTAACATCTGGCAAAGCATATAATGCTATCAATGACAAAACAGTTTTAAAATAAAAGTAAGGGCAGGTAAATGATGACACAATTAACAGAGTGACAAAACCTAACACAGCCACAAAAACTAACAGTGCCACAGATACTAACACAGAGCCACAGAAACTAACACAGAGCCACAGAATCTAATACAGAGTCACAGAAACTAACAGAGCCACAGAAACTAACAGTGCCACAGAAACTAACAGAGCCATAGAAACTAACAGAGCCACAGAAACTAACAGAGCCATAGAAACTAACAGAGCCACAGAAACTAATAGAGCCACAGAAGCCCTGCTACCTAACATGCTGGGTTTCTAATCACCACAAAGGAATATGGCACAACTGAATGCATCCAATAACTCTCAAGGAATATTAATTTCTATTTATATGTGTGTATGTAAGCATATAAATGTATGCCATATTGTGGGGCTGGGGATGGCCTAGGCCAGAAAGATGTTTATGCCGAGTGAAGAAAATTTAGAGAACCAGAACAGATCAAAGCCTATCCTAGCTCTCAAATGCTGCTCCTATTAACCTGGCTGAGAGAGTGCGGCTTGCTGTGGTCCTCTTGGTTGTTATGTCTGCTGAAAGAGTATGCCCACTACAGATCTTCATGCAAGCTACCATAACCCACTCCCAGTCTAATCTGATGCCTGTTGTGCAGTATCTTCATGGCATTGGTTGCTAAGATCATCCTTATGGTTGCTTCAAGAAGACAACAAACTACAACCCAAAAGAAGTGGAACTTGCTGAGAAGTCTGCAGAAAATATGTCTGTCCCCCCCCCCCCAGCCCCACTGCAGTACTACTAAAGAAATACACTCCAGTCTATTCTCCACGTATATCCACCACAAAAGAGACAAATAACTAAATCTACAGACAGACACCAGACATCCAGTCAACCAATCCTCAACATGTTATTTATCATAATACAGGCTTTGATCCACAAAACGAACATCTAACACCCTGTGAAACAAACAATAACAACAACAACAACAACGTGTTACAACTGGTTTTAACTGCATGTGTTTCAGCAACTACTATACCTGCTTTCCTGATCAGACTAGGTTGTGGTAGGCAGGCATGAAACGATGCTCGCATAGCTGAAACCACAAAAGGAAGATACTAGCCCATCCAAAGAAAGGGAAAGGAAGAAAAAAAAAAAAAAAACGGAAGATGAATGCAACAAAATAAATACTATGCTCCCACTTGCTGACCCTTCCTTTTAGTTGTGTTAGCTCATCATGCCAATTAGTAGCAGTTTTTTTTTTTTTTAATGCAGCAAAATCTACAACAAAATCTTTATATATGTTAAAAGGTGGTTAAATTCTCAACATCTTAAAAACATGCAGAGATACAAACAGGGCGTGATTTATAAATTATCTGAAGGAATAAATTCATACTAGGAAAGCTATAAAATTCTGTATCTAACCTGTAGCTCAAACTTCTATGTCAACCGACTGTTTAAATTAAGACTGCCATAACCCCCTGATGACTTCCTCAGTCAAACAACCTACCACTACAGTTTAACTTTCTGTTCTGTAGGACCTATAAAAAAAACCTCTCAATGCTTCAAACTTCATATTACACAAAAAACATGTTAAAATTATACCATACTATAAACACTATCAAAAATAGACTAGACTGTGAAAACTAGCCTAGGATGTGCAGAAATGGAACACTCTTTCACATATACATGCAAGGCAAAAGGCGTGTGCAATGTGCATTGTAAACCAACAAGGCAAGCAAAATCAAATGGTGCAGAAAACAAACATGTAATTATAACAAAAGGCTAGTTGCTTTGTATTTCCTCAGAGACAAAACAAAAACAAAACAACCCCCCCCCCCCAATTAAAACCCAAGCTCCTATTTTGTGATGTCACACATTATCTGAGACACTGGACAATGAGTAAAACTTGGCATGACTCAGTTTTCAAGAAAAGAATACACCTACATAAAACATCATGTATTAAATAACCCACTAACTCATGAAAGTTCCTGATAGGAAAGTTCTGCTCTGTGACTGGACAAAAATGACCCTATATTCGGACTGCACAATATGTATTCATACACAATCACAACATAATGAAACAATACAAAGACTGACTGCTATAGTGATATAAAAAAAAGCACCAACTAATAACCTGGAACATCATATTAAAATTCTACCACCGAGAGACACTACACTTATAACTGAAAAGAATAAAGGAATGCTACTTATCTACAAACAAAAAAATACAATATTTATATTCAGAAATATGCAATACTATTTACATCCTAGCTAAAATTAATAAGAAAAATACAATCAAAATTTCTTGGACATTGCGTGAGAAAACTGAAGGTAAAGAACTTGTTAATGACCGGAAAATTTTAAGTGAGAAGGGAGAAGACAAAGAGAAAAATATTTCAGCAGACTGACCAAGTGCCATATAAACCAGTCCTACATAAAAAAGTTCTCAGATGACCCAGTTTTGGTGATCCTGTTCTGCATTAATTTTTCTTCAAAGTCTTTCATTTCAAAACAAAATGCTATGATTAGTTATAGATATTTAGTTGCATGTTTCATGAAAACTTTAAGGTCTAATCACAATTCATGGATAGTGAAGCAAAACTGAAAATAAAACTATATATCAGATTTTACAAGAGATCTTCATTTTATAAACAATGGAAAATGCAAGGGTTAAACTACACTGACTGTTCAATAAGTTTATTTTTTCATAAATTCTGATAAACTGAAATCTGTCCATTGAAAACATCCATCTTATTGAGTTAATAATATAACAGACTACAAGAATACAGTCATGTGCCACATAACACCCATTTGGACAACATATGACAGCACATACATCCATGGTTCCATAGTTTAAAAATTCTAATCAGAGAAAAGGACATAACAGAAGTAAGCAGACGTGGTGAACTCAACAACTTTTCCCGCATGATATGTATGTGCCATGTCTCTTGCAAGTAAAGCAATTGTGCTGTCCTGCATACAGTGGTGCAGTACATAGTCAATACAGGTACACTAGTGTTTGACAACTATACAATATGATGTTCACACAATATCCAAATCATATTAATGTCCTATTTCACATAATGTACCATGGATGTTAGCAGCACAACTTATTTCCTAAATTGCTATTAGATCAAATAGCTTACTTCATATGTATACACCTATTTATTTTCTTTATTCTATCATTTATTTTCATTTATAGTTAATACATTCCATCTTCTTATATATCTTATATCCTTCCCGTGCTGTTGAATGCCACTTAGGGCTCGCAAAGTAGTTCGCCAATTTTTCCTGTCTTCGGCGAGCTTCTCAACCTCATCACGGGATTTTATGCCTATTAATTTAGCCTCTCTTAACAATGTTCTCTTCAGAGTTTCACGCAGTCTGCCTATTTTTCTTTGGCCTGTTGTGTTCCACTTTGTGTTTTAGTATTCTCTGACTGTTTCTTCTCATCATGTGACCAACATATGTCCATCTCCTTTTCCTGATCACCCATGAGACTGGTTGTTGTTCAGTCATCTGTCTTATATCTGCACTGTTCTTGAATTCGTTCCACTTGATGCCAATATTTTCCTTAGGCATTTGTTTTCAAAAGAGTCTAATTTCTTGTCTACTTCTTTAGTTGTTTTCCAGCTTTCGCATGCATAAATGAGAGTGGATATTACATCTGAATTGAATACACTCCATACACACCATAAATAATTTTATTTAAAGGTAATACTTTATCCTTATTCATAGAAAATGAAGAAGTTCAAGAGATGCCTTCCAGAAGCTAAAAGGGTCAGCATGAGACTGAGAAAACACTGATTCTGGTTTGTTTTTTTTTACAGACTGTTAACAAGCTTGCACAGAAATCACTAAGAAAAAACAAAACAAAACAAAATCATTCCTCTATTTTTTTTTAACTGCTCTGACTGATGCACAAATGTACAACATGCCATTACTGACAGTTCTCCACCACCTACTTGACATGATACTTGGTGTTGACCTGCCGCTTAGATGTGTCCTGCCTGTCAAATCTTCCTGGGAACTGCTGCCTGAGTCTGGTGCACCTGAAGGATAGAAAAAAAGAAAGAAAAAAAAAACATCTGTCAATTCTGACCACAACTCTTCTTGCACCTACTCCATGTTTCTCTTGCTCTTTCCATTCTTCCCAGTAACTCTCCATGCTTTCCATTAACAGTTCATGCTTTCCATTAACAGTTCATGCTTTCCATTAACTCTTCATGCTTTCCATTAACTCTTCATGCTTTCCATTAACTCTTCATGCTTTCCATTAACTCTCCATGCTTTCCATTAACTCTTCATGCTTTCCATTAACTCTTCATGCTTTCCATTAACTCTTCATGCTTTCCATTAACTCTTCATGCTTTCCATTAACTCTTCATGCTTTCCATTAACTCTCCATGCTTTCCATTAACTCTTCATGCTTTCCATTAACTCTCCATGCTTTCCATTAACTCTTCATGCTTTCCATTAACTCTTCATGCTTTCCATTAACTCTTCATGCTTTCCATTAACTCTTCATGCTTTCCATTAACAGTCTATGTTTTCCATTAACTCTTCTTATGATTTTCTATTATACCACTTGCTTTTCTTTTGCACCTCTCTCTATTTACTTTTAATATACCTTCAAGCCCTCTTCTTCTCAAAGTTTTTAAACAAATTCTTTCTTTCTATTGCTTTCTCAAATATTCCTTCACTAACTTTTTATTCTTCTAAGAAACCAAATCTGTGTTACTGCCAAAGATCTTTGCATTCTATTTTTTTTATATATAAACCTTATATCATCATTGTTGGTTCATTTTTCACTTATTACTACAAGTTTGCTTGGTTTAATTATACATCACACTTAGTGTCTCTGCAAAACAAATATACATGCATTATACACTTTTCAACTAGGAGCAGGATTTCTGAAAACAGAAATGAATATTCTGTACTGGATCAATACATAAAGATACACAGGAAAAACTTAAGAAAACAGAGATAACAATACACATTGGAAATGTACATATATCACATGGAGAGGAAAAAACAATACTACTTAGAACTGTATCAGTTGAAAATTTAAGGGGAAAAATAAAAACCAAGAAGTAAAAAACAATACAGATGGGTGGACAGCATCAAGAGATGGACATAAAACAGTTTTTTTTTCTCTCTGTGTGCAATGTAAAAGCAAGCAATAGTACTAAACTGGTGATCCAATACAGTCAATATTCTCTAGGGAGATGGCACAGATGATGATGATGATGATGAGTACCTTCTAAATGAAACTGTACACACAAAGTACAAAACTATTACCTGGCTCTGGTGTCATGGCTTTGGATTTGGCAAACATTGACTTAGGCCTTGGCTTGCTTGCACTCCCATCTCGCTTTTTGGACCTGGGCTTCATTGGAGCCTCTTCCTCTTCTTGCTTCTTCTGGAGATACTGCTGGAAGATAACCTCCCTTCTTGCTTTCTCCTCAGCCTTCTTTCTCTCTTGCTCCTCCTCTTTTATCCTGGAACAGATTATACTGCATAAACCAAACTGCCACTTGTGTATCATACTCTACAATGTACAAGGGTCATACCGAAAGTCATGAGCAAAAACTTTTTTAAAAATCAGAATTTATAGATGGAGAAAATATAAATGTATCACCTTAAACTGTGAATCCTTTTCTTCACTTTTTAACATAATCTCCATTTCTCTGCACGCATTTTTCCCATCGCTCTGTAAGTTTGAAAATGCCCTCCTGATAGAATTATGTTCCAGAAGTACTGTTTTCTGGATGTTATCTCTTGTTGGACCCAGCGGGCACAAACTTTTCTATAGCCTAGGGTTTCAATCATATCCTGTACTGCATTGTGTCCTATTCCAAGATTTACAGCGATTTCAGATATTGTGACACATCTGTCTTCTTTAGTGATGTCGTCAACCCTTTCCACATAGCGTTCAGTGGAGGCAGTTTGAGGGCAACCTCTGTGAGACATATCTTGGATGCTCGTGTTTCCATCTTTGAAATGTTTCACCCACCTCCTAACATGGTTAGCACCCCTACACACATCTCCATAAGCAATCTGAAGTCTTTGGTGAATTTCAGCAGTGGGGATTTCCTCTTTAACAAGGAACTCAATAACAGCAAGTTGACAAAACGAAACTTCAGAACCCACTATTTTGTTTATGCTCAGAGTGGTCATGTGACACATGATGGTGACATCATGTGACCTCTACATGAAGTGCAAAGGATGTAGATTAAGGTGATACATTTATATTTTCTCTATCTATAAATTCTTGTTTTTAAAAAATATTTGCTCATGACTTAAGATATGACCCTCGTAAATTCATGTCTTTATCTGCTGTATGTCCATGTTGTTGCTCTCTCTCTCTGTAAATGTGACCTCAAGATTTTGGCAGCTGATGTTGTAGAAAACAACTTGCATGCATCAGAACAGATGAGGGGAACGCATGCAAAAACATCTGTACAACATCGCCCAGCATGCTAAGAAACCAGTCCCAAATCATTTCAATGCCCCCAACCACAGAGGCAAATCTGATTTTCTGGTAACAGCCATCAAACAATGTCACGCAGATGACAAGCCGCCTGGCGCTTGAGAACCGCTGCATTCAAAATTATGGGACGCTGGAGCCACACAGGTTAAACTTGCCGTTCAGCTAAACATAACATTCTTTTCAATCATCATAGTACCTCTCCACCCCCCTCTTACTTGTCACACATAGTTCAAAATCTTCTCACGGCATCACTTTGCAACCCCTCTTCCCATATCATCTATTTCACCTTCTCCTGGCTAGGTCAACATTGTATTACTCTCCCTCCCCTCCACAGTTCCCCATCCATCACCCCTAGTTACAACCCACCGACCACATATCGCATGTCTCCATTTAAACAGTCTCCACGTTCTACTAAATCCATTCCTGACACACACCGCAGGACAACCCACGTCTTACAATTTACAGCTAAGTACTCTATTTAATTATTTTTTTTTAGTAGTATTCATGTGAATCTATACTTTATCTCCTCTCTCTATTTCTTCGTCCTGTATGTTTTTGTATAATTAAGGCTCACGCCAAAACGTCACAACTTTGTAGTTGTTAAGTAATAAAGCTGCCCCTACTTTTTTCCTAGTTTATACAAGATGAGGGAATGGACTAAAATGGCTTTTTGTAACTTCCTTGAGAATACAACAGGGAGTCAACTTCTTGTGCACAGACAGCTCATGATGATGATGATGATAATGATTAGTAACCCATCTCTAGTTTCTATTTCAAATAATGCTAACAATAAACATCTGAGAGGAATGTTGGTATGTAACAACACGAGCATTCACACAGCACATACTGTCTCATGAAGCAGATAAAAACCTGCAACTCAACAGATCTCTGAGAGCCACGACCCTGACAGGTCCATCCTCTTAAGGATTCAAGGACTGAAACACCTCCCCGGATATCTGTTGCTGTGAGGGGTTGAGTAGTTGCTTCACTCTCTAAGACAGCGAGTTCCCTAACTCTCGCTAGAACAATACCACAGTTACAACACTGTCAAAGTCTGACCTTAATCTGTCCAACACATTTCACAACCCATCCCCCCCCCACAAGAACAAACAGAAAACACTTACTGTTTCTCTTCTTGCTTCTTAGCTATTTCTGCCTCCTTCTCTGTTTTCTTCTTCTCTTGCTCCTCTTTTCTCTTTCTCTGCATCTCCAGGAGTTTGATCCTCTTCTTCTGCATTTCATCTTCAGTTGCCTAGCAAAACCCAGCACACGTGAGCCACACAAACTGATATTTCATATCATGACTATTTAATAAAAGCCAAGTTTGGGAAGTAATTTTCCTTTCTTTTCTCTTCATTTGTAATTGTCATTTGTCTGATGAAAGCAAAAAGACAAAATGCTGAAGTACTTGTATTTCTGATAAGCACAGTCTGTGTCCACTCTATGTAAGTGCCTGTTGTATGTGGTGTGCACAGCCTGCAGATATGTAATATCTAACATACAATTTTTCTGACTGTTCATAAACATATATGAAACAAGTACTGGTAATAAAACACAAATCTCAGTGCACTTCAGCACATGCGTGCACATGCACACACACACACACAAAAGTGCACGAACATCCCTGCGGCTTTGGTGTGTTCTGCAGACCTGTTCAACCTACTCAAACCTATGAGCACAGACCTGACCCAACGGAAAGAAAATCTATGGGGCTCCCACTCAAGCCTGGAGAAGACAGCAGACTTCATCAGGGCGATGAGGCTGCGCATACAGCATGACTGACATCTAATAAAGGTGAATAGAGGTGTATGGTGCAGTTTTACATAGCGGCAGAGAGAATGAGTAAAATGAGAAAAAAAAAAGAATAGAAAGTATGAGAGTAAGATGAAAATGTATAAATTAAAAAAACATACAATATCCAATATTTCGATGTGAGCCTTTTTCGAGGATTACATACACAAACAAAACAACATACAACTTATCTGAGTGGCGTCCTCCTGAATAGGAAACAACACAAGAACGCGTGTCCCTTTGACTAGGCATAGAGACCACAGGGGGGGCCACAAACAAAACCAGAAGAGGCCAGAATAAACCAGAAGACAGGAAGTAGGAGGTGGGGAAAAGAGAGACAGACGAACAATAGACACCTGCATTACGGGAGGGGGGGGGGAGAGGAGAAGCAGAGAGATAACAGAAGAAGAACAAGGAATGAACACAAGGTGCCCTAAACACACGTAGCACACTAGAGATGCAAATCATAGTGGGGCAAGGGAAGCAAGGAGATAATAGAAAAAGAACAAGGAATGAACACAAGGTGCCCTAAACACACGTAGCACATTAGAGATGCAAATCGTAGTGGGGCGAGGGAAGCAGGGAGATAATAGAAGAAGAACAAGGAATGAACACAAGGTGCCCTAAACACACGTACCACACTAGAGATGCAAATCGTAGTGGGGTGAGGGAAGCAAGGAGATAATAAACCTGGTGAACAGGACCATGCCCGGAGGGGCAATAAAAATCAATAAGCCACCAGAGAAATGGAGGTGGGAAGCTAGGAGAAAGAAACAAGAAAGCAGAGTATAAATCACAGAAAAAAAGTGGAAAACTAAAGAAGCTGAAGACATTGTTAATTCCAGTTGGGCCCTCCAAGATCGTACATCAGCGGAACAAGAGCGGATCGCACTGACAGAAATGTCCTGCTTTCCCCTGTGGTTGCTAAGGCAAAAATGTTTAGCCACAGGTGTCTAAGCCCTCTTAGAAATGTTGTTAAGATATTGACAAAAATGATCTCCTAAGTGCAAACCGGTCTCCCTTATAATCTTCATGTCACAACGTTTGCATATAATAGCATAAATAACATTGCGTGAAATACAGGTGAAGCCCTCCTGAACTGATAAAGTGGACTTAGGGAAGGAGATCTGGCTAGCCTCGGCAACAAAAGGGCAAGTGTTGCATCTGCAACGTCCACAACGTCTGGTACCATAAAAAGTGTCATCTGTCTTAAGGCGACTACAAACTAAAAGGTCCAAAGGTCCATAGATTAATATCTATGACTGCCTGGATAAATCTCAAGTACATTCATAACAATTAGACTAACATGTTACAAGTATGGGTTAAAGTGGTTTGCATCGGTGGGTGCTAAGAATATTAACCCCCTTTCACAACTACATATTCCGTGGGCGTGATGTTATCCAGGATTGGTCAGAAGTCTCCTGCTGAGAAATAAGCTTATGGGCACAAAATACATAACGTTCTGACATGTCCAAGGCGCTGATGTAGAATAAGATTAGGATACTCTGACAAATGAAAAGGTTTATGGTGTTTTGTGTGATGTATTTTTTAAAAAATATTAATGATGACTACCTTACAGGAGGTCCTCTGACATCCATAACCAAGGCATTTCTTATTGCATATGTAACAATGGGAAGATATCCCAAGCAGCCCTTACATCTCATAAAAGTATACTGCATATACAGAATACATAAATCACAAAGGAGTGAATCTGTGACAATTTACCTGTTACTTCATCTTTACTCATCAAATTGGGGGCAAAGATGCTGCTCAATTTGGCAATCGGAGACCCATAGTTGGCATGTCAGCACCAGGGTTGGCAAACCATAACTGACCATGATCCATTCCCACCTCTCAGTTGCTAACCCCAGTAACAAACCTAGCCTGGCTAACAGGGCAGGGATCACCACAGTCCCCATGGCAGTAGAGTCTGCTAAAGAAGTACTGCACTGCACTCCAGGACTGGAAAAAAAAAAAGTAGCTGCCACAACCTGCTTCCACACTGCATCAGCTGCAAAGAACACCAGTTCACAGTTCCAGGGAGACAGAAGACAAGACAAGGCACATTCATCAAATCTGAGTAATGATTATGAGTGTGAGAGAGAGAGGGAGATGTGAATTAAAACAAACTTACATTCTCCTTGGCTATAGCCGTTTCATCTTTGATGATAAATCCAACTTTTGGAGATAAGTCAGTTAAAGGCATTTCTTTCTTCTCCAACATGGCCTGGCCAGCTAAAGTCGCCGTCACATCATTAGTAAGATTTGAGGCACCGCTTACGCTTGTCACTATGCCTCCGTGTGACACAAGTGCTTCTCCAGTGCTGCGGGATTGAGATAATCCCCTATCTTGATGCTCCGACAGCACTGGCTTCGGCCGTACCGGAGTCGCCTTATCGCCAAATGACACAAAGAATCCATCAGCTGGTGTACCAGAGGGCACTTCTGAGTCATCTACATGCTGTCTTGGGTGATCCTGTGCGACCTCCGCCTCAGCATAAAGATGATAATTATCTGATAAAGAATGTTGCACATTTTCCATGCCAGCCACAACATCAGAGTCATCCTTCACGGCAGTGTAACTTTTATGTGGCACTGTGAGAGTGGTTGGTGGCTGCTGTCTTTGTCTCACACCCACTTGATGTGGTGACTCATACACAGCAGCATGCGATGACACTGGGGCAGAACCAACAGTGTGCCTCATTGCTCCAGGAATAAATCCATCAGGATGGCCATTAACTGGTGAATGAGCTGTCTTGACCTGCTCTTGTTGGAGAGACATTCTCATTATCTCCCCCTGAAGCTCAGTTAAGCTGCTGTTGAGTTTGTCTAAGGATGAATCGTACTCCTGATACTCCGAATCAGACGTGGAGGGAGCAGCTTCTCTGATGGGGATTGGTATAGGCGGAGTGGCATAACGAGATGGTTTGCTGTGAGAAGTACTAAGACTAGATGACTGACCCTGAAAACTGGGCTGGACATTATCCTGTACAGGCCTGGTGGTGGTGGTGGTTCCAGCAACCTGGTCATGGCCGTGCAGTCTGTACGAGACTCCATCAACTTCTTCCCTACTTCTTCCAGGTCCTGACACAACAACATTATCAGTTTTAAACCACCTATTTCTAACATTATCTATAGTCTGCTGGATACCCTCTCTAGAAAATATCTTGCTCCCAGGTATATGACAGGTCAGAGAGGATTCTGAGACTGCACTAACATTTTCTGCCCCAGGCATGACAAAATGATAAGGTGTCTGGTCCAAAGTCCCTGGCCTTGGAGCTGCACCAATCAATTCTGATGGATCTCCACCTCTGGACAAATGACTCTGTGCCCGCCAGTCTGTGACTGTGCTCTGCCCTCCAGGACCCACAGTCAGGTGGGGAGAGTAGAGCTGCACTGGTGGCTGACTCCTGTATGCGCCACCTACTGGTAGTTTCTGAATCTGGTGACCAAGGCGAGCTTGAAGCTGGGCTTGAGCTGAAGTGGGTAGATGCTCAGGTCTTATTTCTGGCAGATCAGTCAATTCATCTTCTTCTCTCCCATCCAAATGCTTTGAGACTACTCTCATGAAGGCTGCTTTACCTAAAGACACAAATAAATTAACATGTTTACAACAGCATATAAACAGAATGAAATAAAACTTCCAAATTCTCACCTTATATATATCATTAACATGCTGTGCCCGCCTCTCTGTATGTAACTGTTATTATAATTTTTATAAGGTCTTCAGAGAAAAATCTGCTAAACTGACTCTTACCGTGCCCGAGTCTATATAGCGTTATTTCTGGTTTGTCAAGTTTGGGCCGAAGTCGATATGATGATATATGCTTTGGTTCATTAAAAAAACCAGTGTAATGTTTTGACTGTATAGTGCCCATGTCCAGTGACCCTTTTAATCATCCCCAAAGCATGGTTAGCAACGAGCGCAAAAATCAAAGTTCTGATCGAGAATTTTCAATTTTTGGTGATGTAGATAGGGATATGGACATGACCAGACCACTGCTCTTGAATATAACCCAAGTAGATCCAGACCTATTATACGGATTGGAGAAGTAGTTGGAAGGTTATTTCAGACATCATTTTAGTGAGCATGTCACATATCATCACAAGATGAGATCGACAAGTAGATCTAGACATATCAGCTGGTAAGCAGTGTAGATCTAGACCTAACCAATGGTAAGTAGGACACAATTATTGTCTAAAAACATCGCATTACTTCTTTTTTTCTAAAACCTCTGCATTTATGAAATCTTCATACATTTAGTTATTTTGAAACATAATAAGTACATGGAAATACTTTGTTTCATTCGCTTTTACCAATATACCCCTATACATATCAAGACCCGCGCTTTTACTCTGGCAAAATTGAATGTCTACGTTTATTCCTGTGGCATGGGAAGAGTTAATTAATTTTCTGCCTCTGATTTGCTAGTACAGTAAACTACAAATGTTACTCTTCTGTAATGGTTCATTCATCTCACAACAGTCTTGGAAAGTTATCAAACATCATTTAGTTCAGCAAATATCTCTCATGGCTTCTTCTACACACTTTATTGGGTTAGACATTATGATCACATACCATGTTTGTGTTGGCAAGATCCAGTACATCTGTGCTTTTATTCTGTCTCAAATGACAAAGTGTCTCTATTACTCAGTCACCCTTCTTGTGGCACTGTCTTCTGCCAGTTTTTTTCCTCACTTCACATGACTGATGTGACAATCTCTCATGGATCCTTACAGATACTTTAATATCTCAGTAGTTTTTGTTTACATTGTCATGGTGGTGTAGTGGTTAGTGCACTCGTCTGCTGATCAGAAGGTCCCTGGTTCAATTTTACACTTGGGCAGAATTTTTTTCAGACCAACCAACCAGCACTTGGGTCTACCCAGCCCCAAAAAAATTTGTACTTGGAGTTTCCTTAGGCAAAAAAAGGCAGCGTGGACAGGTGCTGGCATCCCTACCTTAAATGCTGCAGTTGCCTACAAATATGAAGGGACTAACACTTCACACCCCTATGGCATGCACATGCTACAGGGCCTAGAGATATGGTCTACCTTGTGACCTGTTTCTGTCTCAGAGTTTGCCTTATATATGTGCTCAGGGGTCATGTTGGTCTGATGAATTGGAAATTTTTGTCTTCTGCATTACACTTCATCTTCTTGTGTTCTTTCTTCCTTAGTGTATCAAATGCATTAGCTGCCTTTGTTATTCACACACTGACGATGATTACATTCAAGTTACATTTTCAAACTATATTTCTGCTCAAGATTCTTGAGCAGTGAGATTCTTGCAGTGGGGACTTCTGCCCAAGACTGGCCAGTGTCACTATGACCCATCCAAACACTGCAGTCCCTTCTACACTTGTTAGAAAGAACATGCAGTATGCTCTGGATATACTGCTATCTGTGACTGAAGCACAGTCTGGCTGCATGCAACAAGGGCTGCAGTATCAGCACAAAACTGATGCTGCCTGATTAGGGTTTCATCATTTTTGTTACGGCTCTCTAAGTTATGTTGAATTAAGCAAAGAACCATGTAACTTTGTGCAAATGATACATATGTGCTATGTATGCATTTCTGTAATGTCTGTGAACATGGCTGTGCCTCTATGCATGGTACAAACTATGCAGGAACTACAAGCAATAACAGCCACCAGTGAAGAACTTCTTAAGAATCAAAATTATACACCAAAATAAAAACTCCTAATAAGTTTATGGCATTTAACGTGTTCATATTATCACTTTTATAGTTATAAATTACTGAAAAAAAGAAACACTATAACAAAGAGTATAAATTTACACACCATAACAAGAACATAACTTTATATTATTAAATCCATACAACAGGCATGCCTACAGCAGAGCATATACTTTACCAAGTCTCTGTCTCATTTTGTTCTGTTGAGTTTCCTGTCTGTGTTTTTTCTTCTCGATTTCCTTCCTCTTCTGCTCTAATTTTAGCCTCAGCTGCTGCAGCTCCGATGGGGGTGGGTCTAACCCATTCACTGCACCGTCAGGTACAGGTAGTGGACAGGGAACTCCTGGAGGAACACCTACAGAATGTATACTACCTGAATACCAGATGTGATACTAATGACAAGCACTACATATTTCATTAAACAAAAAAAAAGAACAGCCAAAAGGACACAAAGGTTATAATGAAAGCACTGAAAATAATGTAAGCAGAAATTCTTGTCTGATACGCAGCAACACAAATGGCAGCAAGAGATTAGTGGCAGCTTTAATTTTGGTTTCTCTTCTTCTACAACACTGCAGCTGGTCAGGTATAATAGGAGCCCTGCTGCCTGGATGAAGGCTCTGTTTATTTGTTGCCCTTGTTCTAGATTTTGTGACCTGATCTAGTGCCAGAGTCTGTATTTGCTAGACCTGGGGTCAACCCAACCTTTAGAAAAAAAAAAAAAAAAAAGGAAACCTGAGGGTTTCTCTATAAAAACAATGCCAGCAAGAACAGGTACTGGCATCCCAACCTCTTCTTCTTCTTCTTCGTTCGCATTTTTATTAGCGATAATGCGTGTTACCCTGATTTTTGTGATGTGCCTTTTGGCTGGGTAACTCCGACTTCCGCACCTTTCCTTGCTAGGGCAGACTGTGGTCTTGCTCGGACTGCCATGAAGACAGTGTGGCCGGCCTGGCCAAAACTTTGTTTTCCAGCCTCTGGTGGCTGTACTTAAGCCCCTTCTCCATGTCAGATGGTTTTGAGACAGTTCCACAAAGACACTCTGACTTTGAGATGAGGAATCTGATGAGTGCTTCAACGATATCCATTCCCCGCCACCCATAGTCTACTGGCTCTGTTTTGTTTACATTATTCTGATAGCCATTGTTGTAAAGACCCATAGGCTTGTCACGTCCTGGATTCATTGGTTTCACACCAGACTTCCCTCATCCCCGCCAGAGATCTCCATGTCCCCATCCGTCCACCAACCTGACATTACATTTGACAAAAATAACAATTACAATTACAATTAGCGTTGATTGCTACAAGTTTCTGGGCTACAGAGGTAGGTCAGAGTTTTTAAGCAAACAGCTCTATGTTCCCTGTCTCACAAACACTATGTTAAGATAAGTGTGCTCTTAACACAGTTGTTCCCAGGGGAAGATCCCAACCTCAAATGGTGTAGTGGCCTTGAATATGAAGGCGCTAACACTTCACACAGAATGCAAATGCCATGAGACACATATACATGCATATACATAAGCACAGACAGAATTCTAAACTGCTGTGAGTGTGCTTTCACCTGATATTCATCAACAACAGATGTTTATGGAGGAGTTTCCGGATATCAGTACTGGGGCTACATGTTCTCAAGCTTGTGAGTCAATCAAGAACATAAGACAGTTTTCCTGCTGCCACTTGTAAATGACAAGCTAGTAAAGAACAGATATGTGATCACATCGACAGAATCTAAAATCTTCTACAAAGCTCGCCATCTCTTACACCATTTTACATCTCATATGAAATAAAAAAAGAAAAACATAATTGCATGGCTTTATGAAAGATATCTTGGTAAAGACAATGAGATCATTTTATACCTGAGTCACCTTGACCTTGCTGCTGACCCGGGTCCTGCTGAAAAGTGAATTAACATATCTCATTAAGGTAGTTTATGGCAATTACATTTCACCAACACAATAAACCATTCACATCTAGCAATGACAGTGCAGAAATATAATGTTCTCACTTTTCTCATGTTACTTTTTTTTTTTTTTTTACAAACTGGCAAGCATACAAATCACTAGACATTCCAACATCAGTCAGTCAGTCAGTCATCTGCATGTCCCTTGTGGAACTTTGCCCCCCCCCCCAACAGCTCTCTTGTAGGCAAAGTGCCCTGCTCCTAATGTGTCCATTAGTTGTGTTCAGGCTGGCTCTCTAATGTAACAGTGGCTCCAATCCTTGCAAATATCACAGATCAATCAACTGTCATTCATTTCTGTACCAAGCTCATACAGGTGTCAGGGGAAATAAAAGAGTAGATCAGTTGGCCAACTCTGCCATCCTTCATACCTTATCAAGACCATAGAATAGTCCATCTTCCATACCTTATCAAGACCACTGAAGAGTCCATCTTTCTTATCTTATCAAGACCGTAGAACAGTCCATCTTCCATACCTTATCAAGACCACTGAACAGTCCATCTTTCTTATCTTATCAAGACCATAGAATAGTCCATCTTTCATACCTTATCAAGACCACTGCAAAATCCATCTTTCACACCTTATCAAGACCATTGCAAAATCCACCTTTCATACCTTATCAAGACCATTGCAAAATCCACCTTTCATACCTTATCAAGACCAGTGTAAAATCCAACTTTCAAACCTTATCAAGACCATTTCAAAGTCTATCTTTGATACCTTATCAAGACCATATCAAAGCCTATCTTTGATACCTTATCAAGACCATATCAAAATATGTCTTTGATACCTTATCAAGACCATATCAAAGTCTATCACTGATACTTTATCAAGACCATATCAAAGTCTATCTTTGATACCTTATCAAGACCATATCAAAGTCTATCACTGATACTTTATCAAGACCATATCAAAGTCTATCTTTGATACCTTATCAAGACATTATCAAAGTCTATCTTTGATACCTTATCAAAAGCACAGAAAAGCCTTTCTTTCCAGCGCTTCAGCTCAGCAAAACTAGTTGTAGATGATGGTGACTTGTTAAAGACTCCTCCTCCTTCCTCCCCACCACCTCCTATGGTGTCATGATGACCTGACATAATCATAACTGGTTTGCTGCTGGTGTTGTTGTTGTTGTTGTTGGCATTGGGTGCTGCAGTGTCTAAGGCAGTGATAAGGCCTGATTCTCGCACCTGACAGAATGAATGAGGTTACACCAAAAAATCTGATACTTATGTTACTAGTAACATTATTAATCCTTCTTATATGGTTAAAAGCCACTAATTAGAGAACTGTTACTGATTGCATTCATGTGGTCAACAGTAGCCAATTCGATATTTATATTCTTTTTTAATATAATGCAAATCTAGAGAGCCCATCTTTTAAAGACCTACACAACCAGACATGGTAACAGGGCTTGGGACTTAGGTGAAAGATGTTAGACTGCTGGGAGGACCTGGATAAGACTGTGGACTTCATCCTGGCAACCAAGCTTCTGATTTACCATAACCAAGAACCTGAATGCCAAAGATGATTAAAATCTATAAATGTAAGAGTTATATGACTGATTACAATTTTTTGTTGGTTCTCCCCCCCCCCAAAGCTCTTTAAACACAAAATATGTTCCCAGTCTAGAATGTTTGACTTCTGCAAGAGTCACGTTCCCAGTCTAGAATGTTTGACTTCCGCAAGAGTCACGTTCCCAGTCTAGAATGTTTGACTTCCACTAGAGTCACGTTCCCAGTCTAGAATGTTTGACTTCCACAAGAGTCACATTCCCAGTCTAGAATGTTTGACTTCCACAAGAGTCACATTCCCAGTCTAGAATGTTTGACTTCCACTAGAGACATGTTCCCAGTCTAGAATGTTTGACTTCCACAAGAGTCACATTACCAGTCTAGAATGTTTGACTTCCACAAGAGTCACATTCCCAGTCTAGAATGTTTGACTTCTGGAAGAGTCACATATCTCCAAACTAGTATGGTTTTTTGTGTGTGCTCATGCACTGTTTTGTCTTTTCTGCTACTCCTTCTATAATATTATGCTTTATTTTTTTTTCCATTTCTTTTTTTCTGTCTCACTTCATCTTTCTATCTTTAGTCAATCTACATGTTATACCTTCACCAATTTTAGATTCTATGAACCAGCTATTTCTCAAATTATTTACTTTAAAAAAAAATATGGAAAAAGAACTGAGAGATCTACTTTCATCATCATCATCAAGTATGTCATTCACGGGTATTTCAATCAAGCCTCTCTCTCTAGTCAACCGTCTCCAACATTTAAGTTAGCAACACGATGATAGGCTTATTTTATCAGTGCATCTGAGCCCATCCGCTTTTTTTCTTCCTCTGGAATTTTTTTTTCCATTTTTTCACCGGGCTTCAAACTATTGCCTGAATTTTACAGCAGATTTCACTTAAAAGACTGCCTTCATAACAAGAACCAGTCCATTATCAAATGCACTCTCCAAAAAAAAAAAAATGTAAGAAGAAGAAGAACTGGCAAAGTAGGTTACGATTTGAGATGATTCTTGGGTTGTCCCCTTGTAGGTAGGAGGTTCCTTGTCTTTCTAGAATCTGGGGTTCAATTCACACTCTCTCTCCATTTTTCTTTCTCTTGTGTCTTCTTTTTATATTTTTCAAGACTAACTGCATCAGTTTTGCCCTAAATCTTTGCTGTGTAAAAGTGCCGTTGTTCCCAACAATGCTAAAATTGGTCACAAAAATAACACAATTTACAACAAATCTTTCATTATCAGCTGTAATTGACTAAAACAACTGAAGTGAGAAGGAATGCAGATGTAGTTATTACTCTAATTAGTTAACTTCTCTCAATGACATTTTACCATAACCCAAGAACAATATAAACTTCTTACATCTTACATCCTTTCTGTGCCGTTAAACATCACATAGGGCCCATATAGTTGTTTGCCAAGTCTTCCTGTTCTCTGTGAGTCTTTTAACTTCATCAAGGGATGTTATGCCCATTAAAATGACTTCTCTTAACAATGTCCTCTTTAGAGTTTCACGTGGTCGACCTCTTTTTCTTCAGCCTGTTATGCTCCACTTGACAGCTTGTTTTGGTATTCTCCGATTATTTCTTCTCATCACATGGCCTACATATATCCATCTTCTTTTTCTGATCACCCATGAGACAAGTTGTTGTTTGCTCATCTGTCTTATCTCTGCACTGTTCTTGAATTCGTTCTACTTTATACCAAGTACTTTCCTCAGGCATTTGTTTTCAAAAGTCGATTTCCAGCTTTCACATGCATAAATGAGGGTGGATATCACATCTGAATTTAATAATCTTAACTTGGTTTTTGTGCTTATAACTTTTGAATTCCAAATGTTCTCAAGATTTTTGAAGGACAATGCTGCTTTTGCAATTCTAACTTCCTTCCATCCTAGTCTATGTAGCTGCCAAGGTATGCAAATTGGTTTACTTCATCAACATATACATTTTTCCTTCCTGATTAATAAGAAGTTTCATTATTTTTGTTGTTGTTAATTTCAAGACCTGTTTTGCTAGCCAAGGAAGACAGGGAATCTGTTTTTTTCCTGCATCAATTTCACATTGTCACTGATAAGAGTTATGCCATCTGCAAAATCAAGATCTTCTATTTGGGTCCCATGTACCCAATCAATGCTGGTTTTACCTGTACAGCATCTTTTCATTATAAAGTCTATGGCAACTCCAAAAAGCAATGGAGATAATATACATCCTTGTTTCACGCCTGTTTCAATCTGAAACCGTTCGCCCACTCCTTCTTCTGTCTTGACTGCGCAAACATATAATTAGATCCCTAATGATGTTGACAATTTTAGATGGTATTCCATATAGTCTTAAAATTCTCCATAACGAATCTCTGTGAATGCTATCAAATGCTTTTTTTAAGTGTCCATGAAGTTTAGTATTAACAGTTTCTGCTTTTCAATATGTTCTTCAAGTACTATTCTTAAAGTAAAGATCTGGTCGAGACAGCTTCTCCCTTTTCGAAATCCTGCCTGTTCTTCTTTCATTGCAGTATCCACTACATCCTTAATTCTATTCAGAATCACTTTACAAAATACCTTTGACACAACTGATAGTAAGGTTACACCACTCTAGTTATTGTAGTCACTGAGATTGCCTTTTTTTTTTTGGTATTTTAAGAATGATTCCCTATTTTCATTTAGAAGGGACCTTTTCTTCTTTCCAAATTTTATTAAAACATTCTTTGTAGTTGACTCATATTGTCACTGTTTATAGCTTTTAACATTTCGACTGTTATTTCATCTTCATCTGCAGCTTTGTTGTTAGCCATTAGATTCACTGCCGTTTCATTTTCATTTAGTGTAACTTCATCTAAGATGACATTTAGTTGTGGGACTAGTAAATCAGTTTCAAGATTTATTAATTCATTTGGGTGTGGTCAATTAAGTATTCTTGGAAGTGTTCAGCCCATCTTTGCTTTTGGTCTTTACTTGATGTTTTGCTGCTTGTTTTGCTAAAGACTGGTCTTTCTCTAGAGGTAATAACACCTGTTAGCTTCTTCTGTATGTTTTTCTGACTCCTGTTTTTGCTGCATTTTCTGCTTCTTTTGCCATATTGTCCATATATTCTCTTTTGCCTCTTCTAGCTGAAATTTTTACTTTATTGTCTAGTTCTCTGTATGTCGTTTTTGCCAGAACTTTTCCAAGATTTGTCTTTACATTCAACATGGCTAATTTGGCTGCTCTTCTTTCATGTATGTATTTCCATGTGTTATCTGATATCCATGCTTTTCTACTTGTTGACCGCAGTCCAGCACTCGCTTTTGCTGCCATGATTATGGCTGTGCTGTAAGAATTCCATAATTCATCTATATCTGTCTCGTCTACTTCTTTGAGTGTTGTGAAATGTTTGGTAAGTTCCAGACTGAAATCACTGTTGGTATTTTCTTTTTGTAGGTTATGACTGTTTATCTTTCTGAGTATTGACTTCTTGTGCTGGCTTTTCAGTTCAGCAACCCTATATGCTCTTACATCTATCAGAGATGTTCTGAATTGTTTTCTAATATAAAAATGATCTATCTGGTTTCTGATTCTATCATCTGGAGATATCCATGTTGTTTTATGTATTTCTTTGTGTGGAAATATTGTTCCTCCAATGACCATGCCCTCTGTTAGACATATTTCAATTAATCTTTCTCCATTCTGATTTACTGTATCAATTCCTTCTTTCCCTATTACTTTTTCGACATCAGTGTTATCTTTTCCTACCTTGGCATTGAAGTCTCCCATGACAATTAAGGCGTCGTGTTTAGGTACTTTGTTGATAAGTTGTAGTTGATAATAGAAATCATCTTTTATTTCATCATCTGCATCATTCGTGGGTGCATAGCACTGTATGATTGTCATTCTTCCATGCCTTATTTTGTATCGTGCTCTTATCATACAACTGTTCACTGTTTCTCATTCTGTAAGGTTCTTTGCTGCCGCAGATGACACATTTATACCCACTCCTTCTTGGTATTTCCCATCATCTCTTCCGGAATATATTATTAACTTACGGTTTTCCACCATTATTTTCCTGCTTTTGGCTATCGCACTTCACTGATGCCCAACATATCTAGGTGATATCTATCCATTTCTTTCATTACCTGAGCAGTTTTTGTTTGGTCACTGTTCTTACATTCCAAAATCTGATTTTTGTTATGTGTTTGGGGCCAATGAATTTTCGATCATTGTCAACGGCATGCAGAATTGCTGACCCTGATGTTTGGTAACAACTGTTGTGAAATTTCATAACAGCAAGGTTTTTCCCCATCTAGAGTCATCTTTAGATGGGTCTCAGGATGAGGTTATTGGCCTCATGCCCAACTCCCATTTTACAATGTGGGGGGACACAGAAGACTCACACAAAAGTATGCCGGCGAGAGCGTTAAAAAACTCCCGTCATCTTGTATGTCACCCGGAAGCATAAACTTACTGAAAAGAAAACTGAGAATGTGAGTTATCTTCCTGTGAGAGGTGCAAATGAATAGACAGACAAAGCAAAATGTATGAGAATATTGTTAACTAACTTAAAATTTCTTTAGCTGACCTTATATTCCTGGTGGATTTTCCTGGACTCATGATCAGAGTACTCCCCTGAGCTGGAGATGCTCCCCTCCCTGGATCTGTCTGCTGATGGTGCCACAACAGAGGTCACATCCCCACCATTTGCAACAACTGGAACTCCTGCTGTTCTGGCTGTCTGTGCAGTACCTGCATGGTTCTCCAGTGTGTAACTGTCATTGGTACTTAAGGCTGTAGATAATGACACAGAGACGGAACATTATACAAATTGGTGTTCAGGAAAGTCCGTCCATTCACCATCGAGACTGCTAAAAGTAGAAAGCAGAATAGGCAGGATTAGATTGGAAAATAAATAGAAATGATGGGAGGAAAAGACAGAATTAGCCTCAAAAATGTATAAATAAATATAGAAGAAAAGGCAGGATTGGCTTCAGATATATACAGAAATGATGGCAGAAAATGCAGGATTAGCCATGAATATGCATATAGAAATGATAGCACAATAGGCTAGAATAGCATTGAAAATATCAGAACAAGCACGTTACACATGACATAAATAAAAACAGAGTAAAACAGAATTCCAGTAAAATGAACAAACTATATGAGAGAATCTCATCAAAGGATTTTATGCCTATTAATTTGGCCTCTCTTAACAATGTCCTCTTTAGAGTTTCACATAGTCGATCTCTTTTTCTTTGGCCTGTTGTGTTCCACTTGATATTGAGTGTGCTTTGTTGAAATGGTTCATGCAGACATGTTCTGCACAGTTGCCTGTGTGCAGTCCTATGTTGGTGGAAATCGCAGAACATTTTGCTAAAGAAATGGATATGCCTGATTGAAAGTGTTCGAACGGCGTTCTTGAGCGCCACATTATAACATTTAAGGTCGCTTCAGGTGAAGCGGCCCGAGTTAACAATGATGTCATTAATGACTGGATTTCGTGCCTGCCAAAAATTTTGGACGCGTACAGCCCAGATGACATTTTTTACATGGATGGAACAGGTGTGTTTCATAACCTGCTACCGAACAGAACTTTGTGCTTTCGTGATTAGAAATGCCATGGTGGCAAACGAACTGAAGATCGTTTAACAGCTGTCATGTGTTGTAACATGTCTAACATGTCTGATTAATAGAACAATTATCACTATACAATGCAAAATTGCACATTTTTTTACTACTACTGTTGATAAATCAGATGCTGCTTGATTTTAGTGTTATATATACTGTAAGACTAAGACTTACTGTATTTTGTGATTAATATATTTTGTGATTAGTACATTTTGTGTCCGATGACGATAGCTTTGGCTGTTTGTTATGTGTTTAATGTAAAAAAAATGTGGGGCGGGTGGATGGATGCACGCACACGCTGGCCCAGTTAAACCTCTTATAATAGACCCCCGCTTAATGTCAACTTTGCTTAATGTCACTGTATTTTGACGGTCCCAATGATGGGACATTAAGCGAGTCCGACTGTACAAGTATAATAGTGTGCTTAGTTCTTCTACAGGTCCAAAAATACAGATGTAGCTAAAATTAGAAACAAGGATTATATGTAGTTGCCAAGACCATTAAAATACTACAAGAGGTATTCAAAACAGTAAGTTTACAAGACATGTAACGTTTATAAAAATGATGTGACTAATAGGCATGGTTGCAGAATTTTCCATAATCATCAACTGGCAAAGCTATGTCTGATGACAGAACTATGCAGTGCCATCTAGGTGGAATATGTCAGTTAAAGATGGAAAGTCTACTGGACAGTGATCCAAACAGGAGGTCTGTGTATGTGCTGTGATAAAATTTCTCAATGCGAAACAGTTGTCAGCTGTGGAAATTCATGGCCAGTTGTTGGAAGTCTATGGAGAAAGTGTTGTGAGTCAACAGCATGTGGCAAAATAACATGCAGAATTTTTAGCTGGGCGAGTGACAATCAGCGAGACAGCATTAAAAATCAGACCCACCACAATGGGTTTAACAGTGAACAAAACATTTCTTATGTGCAGTACTTAATAACTGACAAGTGATTGTGAACAAACTGATGCATAACTTGAATCTGTCATGAGAAACAGTGTCCAGAATGATCATGCAGTTGGGATTTCTTAAGATGGGTCCCACAAGGCAAAAGAAAATGGCATATGCCCTGTCATTCCTGCAACAGCATGCCATTCATGGCTGAGACTTTCTGGAATGCAACGTCACCAGTGACAAGACATGGATTCACTACAACCACTCCAGAATTGAAATGTGCAAGCCATGGAATGGAAGCATCCGGACTCCCCATGAACCAGGAAAATCAAAGTCGTGCCACCTGTTGGCAAGTGATGGCTACTGTGTTTTGGGATCAGAAAGGCATGTTGTTGGTCAATTTCCTGGAAAGGGTAGCAAACAAGTAGCTGTGTATGGTGTAACACTGGAACATTTATAACTGCCACCAAGTCACAGCCCTGGGTGGACACAAAATGTTTTGCTTCTTCATGATAACGCTTGTCCACACACAGCCGTTTCGATTCGGGGAACTTTTGCAGCATTTTGGGTGTGAGAATTTAGGCCACCTGCCATACAATCCTGATCTGGCGTCAAGTAATTTTCACCTCTTCCCAACTCTCAAGAAATGTCTTGGTGGCCGCAAATTTCAAAGTGATGAGGATGTGAAAACAGCAGTGACATGGTGGTTCTATGTCCAGTACACCACATTTTATGAAATTGCCATTGAAAAACTTGTCCTACGTTTAGACAAATGCCTCAACTGTCATAGTGACTATGTGGAAAAATAAGCTGTCCATCATGAAAGATAATGGATGATTTTATCTACGTCAAAAAGCAGAAAAGTACTGGGAATATGGAAAAGAAGTACATAATATCTTCACTGACTTCAAGAAAGCCTATGACAGCATAGGTAGGAGCTGCTTATTGAAAATTATGAAAGAATTTGAGATACCTAATAAATTAATAAATCTGACCAGAATATGTATGGAGGATACACAACATATAGTAATATATAAAGGAAGAAAGTCAGAACCCTTCTCTATAAGAACTGGTTTAAAACAAGGTGATATATTATCTCCATTACTATTCAACCTAGTACTTGAAAAGGTAATCAGAAAAGTGAAAGAAGAAAGCAGCACAGAAGAACAAGCTAAAATACTAGGATACGCTGATGACATCGACCTAGTGGTGGAAACTATGCAAAAAGTCATCAATACCAGCATACACCTGAGAGATGTAGCACTAAAAGTGGGCTTGACCATTAACCAAGATAAGACAGAGTATGTGAAGATATCAAGAGACCAGAGGCAGAATGATCCAGATTATATAAATGATGGAGAGATGATTATTAGGAAATCAGAAACATACAGATATCCAGGCACAACCTTCAACAGATGCAACATAGTTAAGTGAATAAATTAAAATCAGAGTACAGATACGGAATAAAATATACTTTGCCTTGTAACACCTGTGAAATCCAAAATCCTGTCGAAAAACACCAAAATAACAATTTACATAACTATTATAAGACCAGCTGTCATGTATGGATCAGAAACGTGGAGTACAAGAAAGAAAAATGAACAACAATTGCAGATCTTTGAGAACAAGATCCTAAGAAGAATCTTTGGGCCGATAAAGAATACTGACAGTGGAGAATGGAGAGCTAGAAAGAACACTGAACTGAACAGCTTATTTAAATCCGAACGAATTATAAATGTCTTGAAAGTGAACAGACTATGCTGGCTGGGGCATGTAGAAAGACTGGAAGAGAACAGACAAATGAAAATGATGTATGCACAGGAGATGAGGAAACAAGACCAAGGGGTAGACCAAGACAGAGATGGAAAGACAACACAGAAGAGGATATAAAACAAATTGATGTCACCAACTGGAGAGAGAAGAATAGGAATAGGGAGGAATGGAGGGCGAACGTTATCTGCAGCAATGAGCCTTAATGGCTTGGAAGGCTGAAGAAGATCATGAAAGAGTACAACGTGTTATGTATGCATGAATTCTGTGTGAAGCAGTAACCCTTATAAATTTACTTTTGGGACAACCCCAACACAACAGACCTTTGTAACAGGCTGCCTATGAGTAGGACTGTCCCACTATGACAGGGACATAAGAGAATCTTTAGTATCCTAAAGCCAGAAGGTCCTGGCTTACCGCTTCATTCTTACACCTTATTCTTTCCACTTTATTACCTCTGTTTGGATCTGTGCTGTCCTGGAGCAGAGGGACTGTGGCAGACTCTTGTCCGGTCTTCAAGGCATCATAAGATCTTTCTTGCGCTCCCTGGATCTCGGAGACATATCGTGGAGACTGACTTTCACCTGCAGTGTTGGAATAACACAGAGTCTCATGTAAAGTTAACAATCTATATTTTCTACCATATTACTGTGGACAGAAGTTGATAAATTTTACCAAGTTAGATCTATTTATATACGGATTCTGTATCTATGCATACTGAACTTTTCAAATAACTGCTAAAATATATAAATACAAGAAGCAGATTTTGGAACATTTTTCTTAAAATGAAAATGTGGAATGACCCTGTGACGCACCTAATAAGACCTCACAACTGCAGCACAAGAAAACACCCAAACAACATATAAAAATGCATCCATAATTAACAGTATGTGACATGTGGCAAGGTGACAGCACATACAAACATGTCATGGACAAAACAAAAAAAAAAAGCTTCAGACCTTTCCCTACTGTTTTTCATTCTCTCAGCTCTATATCACTGTAGGATCATAGTGTCACATAACATACAACTCAAACTTACTATTCTGCTTTCACAACTTCAGCAAATATTTAGCATCAAGTTAATGTATGTTTTATATTCATATGGAGAGAAACTATCACAAAATGCCTGGACAACCTAGCAAAGCAGCTCAAAGACATGAAAAAAAAAAAAAACAAACTGACAGACATTAATGTCTGAACCAAATAAAAAAAAATGATTAACTATTACAAGAGATGGTGATCATGATGATGAGAAGTACTAAGCAGAAAGATGATGACATTAACAACTGCTGTAAAAGTGAGCTACATTACCAAAGATATATACTCCTATATGCTAGGTCCTGCTGTGGCGGAGCCTATAGGGAAGTTCAGTTTTACAGTAGTCAGGTAGGCAATATCTCAAGACCCTACAAGCATCATAAGAAATTCCCTGACAAATTTTCATAACAATGCCTCATATGTACTTGGGATAGGTCTCAACTATCTCCAGAGACTAGCACAAATTAGACAGACTGGGTAGAACGGATAAATCACCTAACACACACACAAATAAAAGTTTGCACATACTGAAATGAAACAAAGAACAGAAAAACAAAATAACACTAACCTGCTGCTAAGGATGATACTGTTACTTCATCTGATGATACACTCAGACTTGCACTAAGATCTTCACCCTCTGATGGCTGCTGCTGCAACTGTGACATGAACTGCTGTGCTGTCGGTGAGGTCGGCTTCCTCCTCCTATGCATTCTACCAGGAAAGAATCATCACAAACATTTCAGTAATGGTTGACTATTATTACTATCAGTGTATTCACTTTTATATGAGTTTGCACAGTGGTTGGCCATGATCCTTACAGTCATGTTTTAATGCTACTTCGGCAACAGAATCAGCGACACACAGGTGACACGCTCGCATTCAGGGTTGGTGAACCATAGACCTTATCTCACCTCTCCCTTAGTAACAGGGCTAGCCTGGCTAACAGGGCAGGGATTGCCGTAATCCTCATGGCAGTGGAGTCTGCTAAAGAAGTATTGTACACCCTGTGCCTTTAGTCCCACGCAAGGACTGAAAAAACAGCCACCATAACCAGCTCCCAATCCAACATGATGCTCTGCCTCAACGCTTTGATTGACTGCACTGACTGCAAAGAACACCAGCCCACAGATCCAGGAAAAAGGATGCTACTTTTTTAAAAGTCTATTTTGTTAAGATTTCAGGGTATAAAAAAAATCCTACTTTTCACTACTCTGAATTGTTTGGCTTCTTCCCTTAATGTAACTTATTTGGTCCTTTTGGATCAAATGTAAAAAATTAGTTATAGAAAATAAAAACAGGGCCATCACCTTTAGCAATCTGGACATGTCGATGGGTGCTCCAATCCATTCTCAATTATCTCAATCAGTGTACAGCTATCTAAATGTAGTTTAGTTTTTTCCACTTCTCATTTTATTTCATACTTATCCAGTATTTAGCTTTTCATAACATGCCCCTCTAACCTCCTCTTAGTTACATATAAAAAAAAAGCCGTGCTCATTTTGTGGTTGTTACTTTGGGAGTGCTTCCAGTCTATTTAAATGGTGCAAAACTAGAAAGGAATATAAATTTATGGGTTGTGAAAAAATGCAGAAAATGACACAAGATCACATTTGCAGAACACATAAGGTTGGAGGCAGAAATCTTATTAATAAATTTTAAAAAAAAAAAAACTTTTCCCTTTCAAACAACTTCAATGCCACATTTTTTTCTTAATTATCCAATTGCACGACAATCTGCTTCCCCTAATCCAGTGATTATCAACAGGAAGGCAAGTGGCTCCCTCAGGGAAAGATTTCAAGTCTAAGGGGAGGAAATAACTTTCTTAAAAGAATGTTAAATAGAGAAAATTGTTTCTGGATGAAGATTTGGTAATTATGGTAGGAAATTACTTCCATAAAAGAATGTTAAATAGAGAAAATTGTTTCTGGATGATAATTTGGTAATTATGGTAGGAAATTACTTCCATAAAAGAATGTTAAATAGAGAAAATTGTTTCTGGATGATGATTTGGTATTTAGGGGAGGGTTTGACACTACCTGGGTTGAAAAAAATACTGGGATTTGGCACATTGAGAACCATTGTGGGCCTAATCTCACACAGAAATGTCCAAACCAACCTGTCTCCCCTCTCCTCTGCTTTGCTTAGATTAGTCTCCCTCTCTTTCGTTGGCCTCAGTAGTGCAGGTGTGAGGGGTTCCAGCTTCTGGTCAGCGTAAGTGGCATATGGTGCTCTGATGCCCTTGTGGTCGGAAAGCTGCTGAGGAGAGGTTGTGAAGCGGGACTGACCTGAAGCGACACTCTCAAGCTCCATATAATCAGGATGGCCAGGCCCCACCACAGCATCTCTGGTAAGCCAGAATAGAAAGATTACAACCTGAAGCACCTCAAGAAAATAATGTTTTAAAAGTTCCACAAACAACTAAGATCTTACTGTTTCCTACTTTAAGATAAGAAAAACAGAATAAAAAAAACCAAACTATCATACACTGCATTGTTGAAATAATCAAAACATTTTTAACATATTATTTTGCGCCGGCCAAAGAAGTGAGATTTGAGAGATTCTTAGAGGAATTTGATGGCCAACCTTTATTCAAGACAGTCTCTAAAAGTCAATTTTTTTTTTCCACTGGTATGAATGTTCTCTCTAGACACTGATTTGCTCTCATTTTTCATTAGTTTGTGCTCCTGTCACAGTCTTCCATGGCCATTTCTCTCCTTTGCTTTTTCGTCTCGTCTCTAAGTCTAGACTAAAGAAAAGAATACTTCAATTCTAGCACTTACCGAGGAGAATCCAAGCCAGACAGATCCAAGCTGAGACTATTATTACCACTAAAGCTCTGGTTCATTTCCGAGTCAATGCTAACATTAGCCAAAAGGCCACTGCGGCTATCTCCATCATCATATCTGAACATACAAACAAAGGAGTAATTATAGCTTGGAAAATTAAAGCACTTGTGACACAGCATTGGGAACAAAAATAACTGTGCCAGAAGAACAACACAGTTTTCAAGACCTGTGACCCATAACTAGTCAAAACCCTATCTTACATCCTTCCCGTGTCACTAAAAATCACATAGGGGTCGTATGGCAGCTTGCCAAGATTTCCCGTTTTCTGCAAGATTTTCAACCTCATCAAGGGATGTTATTCCCCCTAAACTGGCCTCTCTTAACAATGTCCTCTTTAGAGTTTCACGTGGTCAATCTCTTTTTCTTCAGCCTTTTGTGTTCCACTTGATAGCTTGTTATGACATTCTCTGGTTGTTCAAAACCCTCTACCACCTTCTAAAATGTGTAGGAACTGACATACTTCTAAATGTGGTGGAGCTGCCAAGACAGTCAATGTAACACATACACCATTTGATTCAATGCCTATGATTCCAGACTTTTACACTGCCACTGAATGCCATGAAACCAAGATTCATGATCACAGGGAGGCAGACCAACACAAGTACGGCACATTTCTGCATCATTTTTATAACTTCTCATGGTGCTATGACGCATGTAAATTACACCTAACATCTTCTTTAATGGATGATACATCACTGTACACTAAAGGATATATTTAAGAGATCACAGAACCTCTGCACTGTGAGTGCAATGTGAACTTCTCAAAGAAATAAACATGAGGAAAACAAAATACTCTGGCCATATCAAAAGACACAACAATATACTGAAGACTATACTAGAAAGAAAGGTGGAAGGAAAAAGGGCAAGAGGAAGACAGAGATGTAGATGGGAAGATAACATACAAAAATGGACAGGACACAGCATGGCTGAGTGCACCATCAAGGCAATGGAGGGAGGGAGGGAGGGAGCGAGGGAATTGTAGACTCATTACTGCCAACCATTGTTCTGGAGAAGGCATATGATGATAATGATGATGATTATTTATTGCACCAGAGACAATACCATCTTGTCATATGCCATGATCTATTATCATCTCTGTGGAGTTAGCACTGGAAGATAGTGCTGAGCAGAAATCTCAATGAAGTATGTGTCACAGTGCCTCCTCACTGTCTTCCAGCTCCAACTTCCCTCCCTTCACTTCTTCCTCTTTTCTTTCTGGTTTTTTTTTTTTTATCTTCATTTAAAACAGGACCATATACCTTCATCTGTCTCCAAGGAAATGAGGAGAAATTTACCATTTATGAAGAAGTTGAAACCGGACATAAAAAAAAAACAACAGAAAAGCCATGGTCTGAAGCACTACTGTGAGGAATCATGTATCATTTATGAAGGAGTTTGAGTCAAACATAAGAAATATAGAGGAACTGGAGTCGGTTACTGGCCTGATTATGCAATACACACACCATACAATTAAGTCTCTATACCTGAAAATGTCATGTATGACAAAACCAGAAACCTTCACTTTAGAAAGACCATACACACTTACCGCTTCTCAGACTCTACAGAAAGGTCACTATCCCATGTAGGGTGAGAATGTCACCGAGTCTTCTCAGATTTTTTTAAAACAATTTTACTATGACTTCAAAACAGCTGAGAAACACATAAATGCCTTTGAATGTAAATGCTACAGAAGAGTTCTCCAAATATCGTGGACACAAAAAAGAATAAATATATCTATACTACTAGAGCTTAATATTGAAGAAGGCTGGCTAGTAAAGAGGATTAAACAGAGAAAACTTAAATATTCTGGACACATTAAACGTCATGATAATTTAGAGAAGACCATACTGAAGGATACATAATGGGAAAAAGAAAAAGAGGAAGACCAAAATGAAGATGGCTGCAAGAAATCGTTGATGATCTGCAAATGGACGCAGCAGCAGCAGGCCATCTTGCTCACAACCGAGAGGCCTACAGGAGAGCTGTTAGGGAGGCAAAGTTCTGCAAGGGACATGCAAATGAATGAATGAATGAACTATGACTTCTGAATCACCTGTGAATTAATTGTGCCTACCAGTGGAAGTGTTATTCTTGTTAAGAATTCTTTCTGCTGATAACAGCTGAGGGAAACACAGTCACCAAACTGATGTCATCCCAGCAAACTGCAATTCTCTGTTCTCAGTAGGCTCCATCATGACATAAACTCCATCAGTCCTTTGGTCGTTCACTAGACTATTGTAATACTGTACACTCCTGCTAGCACTTTGTGGAAGAAAAGAATGGTCCCGGCCAAATATGGTCCAGATGTCTTTTCTTCCCTAAATGATGTAGAACAGACAGCAGATACTCCAAAGATCCTGTTATACAGCTAAATACACAACAAACCATGCTTTTCAAGTTCTAAACTGGGTATTTTAGACTACAAGTCCATCTATACAGAGAATTAAATGATCTTAAACTTGACCCCAGGAACAGAGCATGGTTGGAAAACCAAAGGGGGCAGGCCCAAGGAGCTCCTGCTGATTGTGGGATTATGGAAATGGCCCATATGTCCTTGTCTGAGTGGATGAACATATGAAGCTGAAGATGAGGAGAAGAGTAAGAAGATATCAAGAAAAAAAAAAAAGAAAGAAGAGGAGGAGGAGGGGAGGAAGTAGAAGAATAAGAAGAGGAGGAAGAAGAAGAATAATGATGCAAAGATCAGTCTTACTACCTCTGTGATGTTCTCTGATCATCCTGCCAGGCTAGGACAGACTTGTGGATGGTCTCTCGATCCTGTGGTGAACACAGCGACAACGTTCTCCTGCCAACTCGCCTGGTGATTGGAGGTGATCCTGATATCAGTAGACCCTCTTCTTGTGGAATGCTGCGTCTGCCTCGTCTGGGCAACAAGGGCTGGTGCACACTGAATATATCATACAACGTATTGCTTACAGACCACATTCAAAATATCCAATACAGTTCACAATATACAGATTACAGTAAAATAAAAAGTGCTTAAATGAAATCCACTTATGAATCAGGACAATAAATAATGGACATCTATTTGTCCAATGTGATCTAGAAGATATGTATGCCACAGCAGCGAAAAAACGTTGAAAAAAAAAAAAAAGAAATGGTCACACGCTCTGAAGAGACCTCAGCAACATCGCTAAAACAGCCATGCTATGGACATCACAGAGAAAGAAAGGTCTACCTAAGACTACTTGATGGAGAACTGCAGAAGCAGAGGTAAGTAGCCTGCAACACAGCTGGGACACGTTACAAAAGCTGGTTGCAGACTGTGAGAGGTGGAGGGAATTTGTTGCTGCCTTGTAAGATGCCAAAGGGCATACTGTATGGTGACTGTTTAGCCAACCACAGAACAAGGACATGGATGGATGGCATGGGACAGATTTATGAATCAATTACTATTTTTTTTTTCTTACAGTTGACTGCATGAATAAATTGCTTGAATAAACTTATTCTGAAACAAATACTTAGAGAGACATCAGTTACATTTCACTGTGATTTTGAAAATGTTAGTAACACACCAAATCTTTCAATTAAAAGTTAGCTATGAGTTGCACTTTAAGTAAATTATTATACAAGGTATATGACACTGCCACAAAAAAGTTATGTGTTAAACTTTCATCTAAAGGTTACATTCTGTTATCACACTGAAATTATAGAAGAAAGTTAGCTGTGCTATTATGCTGTTAAAAGGAAGTCAGCCATGCTATTTCACAGGCTTAAAAAGGATTATCCATGTTATTTCACTATGAAATAATATGGATGTGGTGGTGCAAGATAGAGAGGGGTTTGCTATGTCACGAATGGATTCAGCTCTTGCAGCAATCCGGCGTCACCAGGCTAACATGGATATATTGCCAGGGACATGCAGGAGTGAGAAGCAATAAGACAGCCCGGGACATGCAGGAGTGAGAGGCAATGAGATAGCCAATCATGTTGCTCGTAATGCTATTGTAGCAGGTATAATTCCTATGGACAAGGAGAATCCAGATATACTGAAGTCGGTGGCTGGAAAAAAACTGGAGCAGGAAGGGGAAAGGGCAAGTGTTGATAAAATACATCTACAGCAAATGAAGGATAGATGTGTGAGGAGGAGGAAAGGAGGAGCTGGATGGCTGGCTGGCTGGTAGAGTTCAAGGTGTGCCAGAACCAACAGCTAAATGGCACAATTAGTGTTCAAACTTTTCGGTGGTTACGGAAACAGACCAGAGCATGTATGGGTGTGCCCGAACTGCAATGAATTCTTAGACTGCAGATTCAACGTTATGTTGTAAATTTTCAGGGCAAAAAAAAAAAACTGTCTTTATAAAGAAAAAAAAAGAATTAGCTATGTTATTATACTGTTAGAAAAAAACAAAAGGTATGCTTTTACGTTTAGACATATCATGGACACAAAAAGAACAAATATATCCATACTACAAGAACTTAATATTGAAGAAGGCTGCCTAGTAAAGAGGATTAAACAGAGAAAACTTAAATATTTTGGACACATTAAACATCATTAGAATTTAGAGAAGACCATCTTGGAAGGGTACATAATGGAAAAAAGAAAGAGAGGAAGACCAAGGTGAAGATGGCTGCAAGACATCGTTGATGATCTGCAAATGGATGCACCAGAAGCAGGTCATCTTGCTCACAACCGAGAGGCCTACAGGAGTGCTGTTAGGGAAGCAAAGTTTCGCAAGGGACATGCAATTGAATGAATGAATGAATTAGCTCTTTCTGTGCCTCAGGAAAAAATGTGGACGTTCAGTTGGAACTAGAATAAAAGTGTGGGTCTTTATAGGGGGTATAGTTATAAAATGGAATGGAAAACACTATCTCCATGTACTTATTATGTTTCAAAATATAACTAAATGTATGAAGATTTCATAAATGCAGAGTTTTTTAGGAAAAAATAAGTAATGTGATGTTTTTAGATAATGATTGTGGCCAGTTTACCATCGGCTAGGTCTAGATCTACACTACTTACCATATGAGATGTCTAGATCTACTTGTCGATCTCGTATTGTGATTCTATGTTGCATTCTTGCTAAATTAATGTTTGAAATAACCTCCTACTTCTCCAGTCATCTAATATGTCTAGATCTACTTGGGATACATTCAAGAACAGTGGTCTGGTCACAGGCCATGTCAATGCCCTTATCTACATCATTGAATAATTTAAACTTTCTCTTCCTTTTTCTCGCTCGGCATCACTCATAACTAAGCACTCTTTCATCATTTTGAAAAGTTTCACCGGACACGCGGACGAAATATGCACAATCTAAACGTTACACCGGTTTTTTTAATTAAACAAACCAAGCATCAATATAATGATGATACGTAGCATGTTGGAAAACCGAAAGCGTCACTATAGTGCCAAAAGGCACAGGTAGAGTTAACGCTTTTACACTTTTATCTTCTCCCAACAAAATGACTACAGGCTTAACACAACTTTAACACTCAAGATAACAGTAATAAAACATCTTTAGACTATTCATACTGCATACAGCTCTCCCAGCTTACTTTGATGCAGAGATTACTGAACGCCCCATGCCCAGATTGCTGGCAGTTTCCTCAAAGCTTTGCCTTTGGAAGCTTCTTTTGGTAGCTAGGCTGACTGAGACATCAGGAATCATGCTTTGTAAAGTCTTCTTTCCAGGCACTGATATGGCTGAAAATAGGAATCAAGACTTTGAAAAACCTTAGAAGCAATTCTGAAATGAGACAATCATGAGAACAATATGTTCATTCATTTTGCGCAAAGCTGATTGGCAGTCATGATCAGACCTCTACATTCTAAGGTTTTGAGCATTCAGAGACAGCTTCATCATCATCATCATCAGTTCTCTGTACTCCCAATGGACCATAAGGCATCAACAAAGGTTCCCCAGCCAATCCTGTCTTGAGCAAGTCGGGATACCTCAAACCACGTTTTTCCTGCTTCCTTTAGTTCCTCCTGTATTGTGGTTCTCCATGTCCCCAATGACCTGCCCCTCTTTCTTTTTCCTTGAGTTCTCCAAATCAAGGCAGTACAGAGGCGTCTTATTTCTTCCATTTGTAGATGTATCCCAGCCATTTCCATCTTCGTCTTTTGACCTCTTTAGTAATGTTCTCAATGCCTGTTCGTTTGATTATTTCCATGTTTATTATATGTTCTTCCCAGCATATTTTAAAAATTCTCCTAAGGCATCTTCCTTAAATCCTCTCATCTGCTTTCAGTTCTCTGACTGGTTCTCCACATTTTGACTGTACATAATAGAAATGGGTGTATGCTGGTAAGTCACTTACCATCAACTTTCTCTTTAGACTGTTTAGCTGAGATCAACCCACTACCTTCAGCAAGGGTTGAGCCAGGGCCCTCAAAACAATAGAAAAGATCAGCAAGAAATGCAATGATGTTGGGTTTCATCACTTCATGAGTATATAAAAGATCCTCATATGAGAGGTGTAAACTCTTCCAAGGCAGATGGTTCTGGCAGAACTGGCGTATCTGACACAGATTGTGCAGTGAGTCTGCTATTCCAACATTTTCCTCGAGACACAGATCTGGGAAATAAGCAGTAAATTACTTTAAATATTCTGTCTTATATAAAACAGATGTTATAACGAAGAAGGCAAAAAACCTGAAAAAAACCCAAAACAAATGTTTCATCATCATCATCATGTGCTGTGCCAACTGGCGTTGGCTATTATGCTTCTATAGAGTACCCGATCCTTCATGCAGGCCATCAGTTCAGTTGGTGATCTCCTCTCGCACCATCCCGTCAGACTATCCAGTATCACTTCTCTTGGTCTTCCTCTTGATCTTCTTCCTTCTATTTTTCCTGTTGTTGTTATATTTTCAATGCCCCCTTTTCTCATTGCATGTCCTATGAAAGTACATCGTCTCTCTCTTACCTTTTTGCCAAGGTTTTTTGTCTCTCCAGCTCTTCTCATACATTCTTCATTAGTTATTTTTGCTGTCCAGGGGATTCGCAACATTCTTCTAATAAACCACATTTCTGCTGCTTCCAATGATTTTTGTGCAGACTTGCCTATTGTCCATGATTCACTTCCATATAACAAGATAGGTTCAATATAGCATTTTAGGACTCGTTTTCTAACATTCATTGATAACGATGTGTTAGCTAATATGTTTCTCATTCTCTGAAATGCAGTCTTTGCTTGGGCTATTCTGTTCCTAATTTCTGTTCTGCATTTCCCATATGAAGTTATTACTGCTCCAAGGTATTTGAATTTCTGCACCTGCTTTAGAATAGTTCCGTTTAATTTAATACTGCATGCTGGTGGATTCTGTTTCTTAGATACAACAAATGTACCTGAAAGAAAGTCCCCAAAGAATAACTGAGAGGTGAATCTCACATTTCAAGATAACAGCCTAATGGAACCTCTTTTATGGGGATGCTTTGTGAGTATTAGTCCAAGAGTAAGTCAACAGCTACTACATTTTAATGAAGCATGAGATTCAACTTTCTGTCACTTTGTGGCTTTCCTTTCTCTTACATCATGAACTTCACATTTTTTAACAAGGATCTCCATATACCTTAATGCTCATAAAACTTGATGAAATAATTCATAGGTCTCAGATGAGAACCATAACATGCAGACAATCTGAAACTTACTTTCAGACTTTGCTATAAGGAACTGACAATGAAGAAAATATGTGTTTTATTTTCAAAGGGTAAAGAATTGAGTACACAGAATTGCCTTATTTTTCTGACCTTCACAGAAAACTGGAAAGCATTAGACAGGCTACATAAAAGAAAAAAAAGACACACAAAAAAATGGTGATATTGGTATACAGGAACAATATACAGAGTAACAAACATAGTTGCTCAAGACAGAACATGCTTGCAGGGATACCATCTATATCCCAAGCCTCATAAAGGACCTGTGAGGAATTGCAGTGCATCATAAACATAAATGACCTAACTTTGCATATCCACTTCCAAGAATTTTAGTGCTTCATAAAATCTAATCATCACTGTCACACTGCCCTCATTAGAGGATCCCCTTTTAACCGAACTAGACATCCTTGTTAGCTTATTCTGGCATGAAGAATCTCCAGAAAAGACATCACATTGGATGCAATGTATGTTATGCTATCCTGACATACTCATGACTTTCCCCAATGTGCTGATGACTTCCATTACATACTGATTATCTGCAAACATAACTGGGACTTCCATGACATTCATAACTGGGACTTCCATGACATTCTGGTGACTTCCCTGGCACACAATGATTTCAGTGACACAGTGTCTTTCATGACATATTGATGATTACAGTGACAAACTGAAGTCCTCCATGACATACTGATAACTTCCCTGACATATGATGACTCAAATGCAAAGCTGAATTGACGGTCTCCCTGTAACTGTGAACCCTCTTACATACATGCAACTGATGTTGCCGTGAAGATCTAGAAACTCAAAGCAGAAAATGGGCTACAATGGCTTGATTTACTTGTTGAAGCGGATCTAACAAGCAAGGTTTCTTTACCAACTGTATGAATAAACTTATTCCGAAACAAATACTTAGACAGCACTCCATTTCCAGAAGCATCATGGGTGAGATATAGCAGCCAGGACCTCACCTGACATCAGTGATCGCGCTAACCGGCAATTACTGGTAAATTAAAAACAAGAACAACCAAAACTTTAGGAGGTTGTTGGTTACTGTGACCAGTTTATATTATCAAAAACCTAGTAAAAAAGCTACAGGTGAAACTGGATGGAAGATAATCAGCCTAGCAGGTTGATGATACTCATTTTGCATGAAGAAGAATCAGCCAGTGTTGACACTGGTTCAGCATGTCAGCATTTTGTAAAGATTACACCTCACTGCCAATAATATGTTTGAACATTAACTTTCCACTGATGTTTGTAAACTGTGTTTAATTTTTACATTTAAAAAAAAAAAAGTATAAAGTACCAAACGTTCTATTGGAAAAAAAAAAACCCAGTATTTTCGAAAGTACTTCATGCAAGCATAATTGTACGGCTTTCGAAAAAAAACAAAAAACTTAGAGCAATCATTGTCCAACACAAAAACAAAGAGCTCTGTCACACAGAACTTAAAGCAACAAAGAATTAACTAAACTGTGAGATATATCTTTTAACAGATAACTTGCTTCTGATCATATTTAAGAACCTCTCAGGCCACACTTCTACTAGCACACAATATCAATACGTTAGTTTCAACCTTTGATGTTCAGTATATGTGGTCTGTAGAAGGCAATGACTGCTGCAACACTACATCCATCCCCTATGTCTCTCATGACATCTTCCAGCAATGGCACTTGAACAGGTTCACGGTGACTTAGGGATTTGCCAGACAGACGTGCCTGGGTTTGTGAGAAAGAATGTGCTAATTTTTATGGAAGAAATGTACTAAGGATGAAGGAATAACAATTATAGGTACCTAATACTCATCTCTGTCTTTCTTCTGTGGGCATCTTCAGCTACTAATCCAAGTAAAACCAGTAATCTTCTTGGGACTTTTATGTTACTTCACAGCATGCTATATGGCACTATTGAATTATCTTACCAATATTTTGCCAGTATCATAAAAGCTTAATTTTTCAGACCAACCACCACCTGGGTGGGTGGGTGTGTGTGTGTGTTGGGGTGGGTGGGGGGGGGGGGGGTGGGTGGGTTTAGGGTCAACCCAGAATCAAAAAATGGAAAATAAAGACACTTAAGACAGTTGTTGGTGTCCCTACCTCAAATGTTGTAGTGGCCTGCACATATGAAGGCACCTACACATCTCACTTCTAAGGCAAGACAATGCTACGGGATGTAGATTCTATAAGGGCTTGGGTCAATGGTTCTAAGTTTATTGTAAAGGCTGATTTAAAACTGGTAGTAAATCCAAAGATTTAAAATGTTCTCTTCTACAGAGTAACTCCTCTTAATCCATTACATTCTATAATTATTTGTTTCGTGCTTATCCTTTGCTGTATCTAAGCACTAAGTGACTTTTAATGTCCAGCTTCTTGTTTCACTGCCTTGTAACCTAAGTTATCTGGGTGAAATTATTGCAATAATAATAAGATTTCTACCTTCTGTCCTGCTAAACCTTCAATGACTTCCTCTGATCCTCCTCTGCTCCAGCCCTCTGTAGCTAGGACTGTACAAATTTTATTCACCCAGAATCTTAAAGCCTCTTCAGGTGTATCTGGCAGTTCAATGGAGGCTGGGAATGTTGTGAAACGCCTTAAGGGGAAACAACAAACAAAATATTAATATCCGCAAAGTAGCAAGGAAGAAGACCAAAACCCTATAACTACACTTTTGTCATATTAAAGAAAGCAGCAGCAGCAATTGGTGATGCTTAGGACAAAAAAAGGCTGGAAGAAAAACATAGCAATATCAGACACAAATGCTATAAAGGGCACAGGAACTGTAGATCAGCTGGTAACATCATTTGATGATGTCTAATATCATCAGTTCCTATACAATGAAAGATATATTAAGGATGATATCTGACTACCCTGGAACTTGTCCAGAGTTCTAGGACAATGATTCTAACTTAGGACCAAATGATAATCACCAACAGGATACATGTGTCAAAGAGAAATCTACAGAACCTTAAAATACTTTCTAAATTCACTGCGATAACCTTGAGCTAAGGAATTTTTTCGTCTGCTGTTTTTCAATGCACTTCAGACTGAGAATTATTTCATAGAAAAGAAGAATTCTATAAACATGTTGCATCTTTTATTTCAAGGATGTAATAAGAATTATTTGCTCAAGATAAGAATGACCAAACCTGAGATAAGAAAAGACCCCAATAAACCATCCATTTCAGATTTTTCCACTAGCCACAGGACTCGGAACACCTGGCAAAAGATCATGCCTTACGGAGACTGACCCAAGTGTTTGAGCGTGCTGCATTAACTGTCTTCCAAGTTTGGAAGACAGTTAATGCAGCACGCTCAAACACTTAAGTAAAGAGAGACCAGATCTTCAAAACACGAACATGGTGTGCTGTTACTGTGACCAATCACATATTAGAAGAATCAACCATGAGATGATGTTTGGCAACTTTTACAAATGGCCAACATCCATACCTCCACAGCTATCTCCTCAGATAAAAAACCTAAAGTTATACCAAATGGTCCCTAAATGTCATAAATCTTTACAAGAGTTGGCATACTGCGGATACCATCTCAATGTATTATCCAAGGGAATGAAGAGGCAACATATTGGCAAAGAACATCCAGGACACCAGAAGAAGGATGCCTACTGCCAGTTCAGCAGAGGAGAGCAAGTCAAGATCTTTAGAAAAGGCCACAAATGATTGAGGCACCACATGTTTAACAGGCTCAAGATAGGCACAACTGATGAATGCACCTGTGGCACTGACAGAATGACAGCCCAGGACCTGTTACAAGACTGCCCATTGTCTGAGGAACCAAGAAAGCGCTTTTGGCTGTCACCTGTATCGCTCCATGACAAGCTGTTTAATGATCTTAACAGCCTAAAACAAATGGCAGCATTCTTCAACAATACCCAAGCTGATGTCTAAAAGTGTTCGAAGAAGAAAAAAAATGTTCCTTGAGATAAAGATGAATTTATATGAATTCCTAGTGAAAGTAGAATCCCAGCTCATAATGAAACTGTACACACTGAATATTCTAAATGTACTCATCTTTCTGTATTATACACTAAAAACTGTCACCAACTTTCTTCAACCTGATATATCCAGCCACACACACACTGGTCAGTGAAGCACAATCTTCTCATGAAACTCACCTAACAGCTTTAACCACTTTGTCTACGCTGGCAACCTCACAAATATAAGCTTTCATGAGGGCATCAATCAATGCCTGGTGGGCTTTCTGTGAAACAAGATTACACACTATGAAAAAAAACTGCAAAATCTGGAAAAGGGGGAGGGGAGGAGAATGTAACTGCTGTTATATATCTAATGAATATGTTAATTTTCGACCAGCAGAAGATTTAAGCTGGCTAGAACATGTCAATGGTCATGCTAAATCTGCAGCCCTGTCGCCCTGACAAAGTCCGCCATCTTCACCAGGCTTGAGTGTGAGCTCTCACAGCTTTTCTTTCAGTTCCTCTCCCTTGTGCCAGATCTGTGTCTTGGAGGCTTGAGTGTGAGCTCTCACAGCTTTTCTTTCAGTTCCTCTCCCTTGTGCTAGATCTGTGTCTTGGAGGCTTGAGTGTGAGGTCTCACAGCTTTTCTTTCAGTTCCTCTCCCTTGGGCCAGATCTGTGTCTTGGAGGCTTGAGTGTGAGCTCTCACAGCTTTTCTTTCAGTTCCTCTCCCTTGTGCTAGATCTGTGTCTTGGAGGCTTGAGTGTGAGCTCTCACAGCTTTTCTTTCAGTTCCTCTCCCTTGTGCCAGATCTGTGTCTTGGAGGCTTGAGTGTGAGCTCTCACAGCTTTTCTTTCAGTTCCTCTCCCTTGGGCCAGATCTGTGTCTTGGAGGCTTGAGTGTGAGGTCTCACAGCTTTTCTTTCAGTTCCTCTCCCTTGTGCCAGATCTGTGTCTTTGAGGCTTGAGTGTGAACTCCCACAGCTTTTCTTTCAGTTCCTCTCCCTTGTGCCAGATCTGTGTCTTGGAGGCTTGAGTGTGAACTCCCACAGCTTTTCTTTCAGTTCCTCTCCCTTGGGCCAGACCTGTGTCTTGTAGGCTTGAGTGTGTCGGACAGGTCTGCAGGATGTGTTCTGGTGTCTACTAAAACAGTAGGGAAACACTACAGTAACACTACATTGTTAAGCTACACTAACGACCAACCAGTCTAAACGGAGCTGTCTGTACAAGCACAGTTTCAGTGACAGCCGAGTCCTGGGCATCAGATATGTAGATTCCTTTCCTGGATAAAACCTGAATGATGCTCCAGTGGCCTGAAAGGACAACACAGGAAAATAAAATTGTTGAAGGAAGTTGCTCTATAAATAATCATGCAGATTTCATATATCAAACAAAAACAAAAACATGTCAGTTTTTTAAATGATGACATAAAATATAAATAACAAAAGTAACATAAATCACGTTCAAGATACTCATACATATATTACATTATGCCCCCACTTTTCTCATTAATAAATGACACTGACACACAAATTTTATTACTTTCTTTCCTATTCAGAAGACTCATCCAAATTACACATATAATTAATGATCTCCATCTTTTTTTTTTTTTGTAACATCCATGTTAAGTTTATGTTTCATCATTAAGAAGTAACTGATGCTAAAGATGTAAAGTACATCAGAAATTTGAAGATGCTACCGAGTTAACACGGCATAGTCTAAGGCTCATGATATTAAACAAAAAAAAAACTAAAATAAATAATTAGATGCACATTATTTGCAATGTCCAAATGTTCCTTAGTGTTCCATTACTTTTCACTGGAGATCTCTTCAATGTCCCTCCCCATAAGCTTCTATGTTGGATATGCTTCTACTTTCCATTTCTCAGCTTTTGGCACTAGTGTGATGATGTCTGTCTATGTTTCACAGCAACACAAAACAACTGTCTCTGCTCTCCCACAGAAACTCACATGAGATTCTAGGATAAACCACTTACCTTGCCACTGTGTATGTGTCTCAGGGAACATATTGCTGCAGGCCTGACAGTAAAGTTCACTTGAGGACAGCAGGTTCACCATAACAGGTCTCAGTTGCAACTGACCCTGTCAGAACATCACAGACATAAAAAGAGTCTTGATCTGATCCTTGACCCAGAGCTATTTTGGCAGAAAGACCCATAGATTAAGGATGAGAAGTAACACAAATTAAAGAAGAGACAGACGAGATCTATGGCTGAGAGCCATACAGGCAGGGACAAAGTGATTAAAGTTAAGAAGTAAAAAAATCAAGGAGACAGATGAGGCCTATGACACACAGATACAGGCAAAGACACCCAATGATTAAGGTTGAGAAGTAAAAAAATCAAGGAGACAGATGAGGCCTATGACACATAGATACAGGCAAAGACACCCAATGATTAAGGTTAAGAAGTAAAAAAATCAAGGAAACAGATGAGGCCTATGACACATAGATACAGGCAAAGACACCCAATGATTAAGGTTAAGAAGTAAAAAAATCAAGGAGACAGATGAGGCCTATGACACATAGATACAGGCAAAGACACCCAATGATTAAGGTTAAGAAGTAAAAAAATCAAGGAGACAGATGAGGCCTATGACACATAGATACAGGCAAAGACACCCAATGATTAAGGTTAAGAAGTAAAAAAATCAAGGAGACAGATGAGGCCTATGACACATAGATACAGGCAAAGACACCCAATGATTAAGGTTAAGAAGTAAAAAAATCAGGAGACAGATGAGGCCTATGACACATAGATACAGGCAAAGACACCCAATGATTAAGGTTAAGAAGTAAAAAAATCAAGGAGACAGATGAGGCCTATGACACATAGATACAGGCAAAGACACCCAATGATTAAGGTTAAGAAGTAAAAAAATCAAGGAGACAGATGAGGCCTATGACACATAGATACAGGCAAAGACACCCAATGATTAAGGTTAAGAAGTAAAAAAATCAAGGAGACAGATGAGGCCTATGACACATAGATACAGGCAAAGACACCCAATGATTAAGGTTGAGAAGTAAAAAAATCAAGGAGACAGATGAGGCCTATGACACATAGATACAGGCAAAGACACCCAATGATTAAGGTTAAGAAGTAAAAAAATCAAGGAAACAGATGAGGCCTATGACACATAGATACAGGCAAAGACACCCAATGATTAAGGCTGAGAAGTAAAAAAATCAAGGAGACAGATGAGGCCTATGACAGATAGATACAGGCAAAGACACCCAATGATTACGGTTAAGAAGTAAAAAAATCAGAGACAGATGAGACCAATGACCGAGAGCTATACAGGCAGAGACACCCAGTGATTAAGGATGAGAATTACAAAATTCAAAGAACAGGCAGATAAGATCTATGACTGAGAGCTATAAAGGCAGAGAGATATCCCAAGATAAGGGCTGAGAAATGAAAAAAAAACAAAAAACAAAGAAGAGACAGAGAAGTGATAAAGAAGAGACTTCTTTGAGCACAAATGTATTAAAACTGTCACTTCTCTCTTCTCATAACAAGCAAAAATGTAATACCATGCACACACGAAGACTAGTGAAGCTTGCTAAATAAATCCCGATTCTTAGACCCAATCTGGAAATGACAGAAAGTTACTGCAGCTCAACTTATGAAAAGCTAAGATTTCCATTACACACATAAAGCCTATGGGGAAGATATATATATAAATATCTTACATCCTTCCCGTGCCGTTAAACATCACATAGGGCTCACATAGTTGTTTGCCAGGTTTTCCTCTTTTCGGGGAGTCTTTCAACTTCATCAAGGGATGTTATGCCCACTAAACTGGCTTCTCTTAACAATGTCCTCTTTAGGGTTTCACATGGTCGACTTCTTTTTCTTCGGCCTGTTGTGCTCCACTTGATAGCTTGTTTTGGTTTTCTCTGATTGTTGTTTTGGTATTCTCTGATTGTTTCTTCTCATCACATGACTTACATATGCCCATCTTCTTTTTCTGATCACCCATGAGACATTTTTTTTATTTTTAAAACTTTGGATAATGGGCATAAGAACTCTTCTGGTGTTGGTTTTCACAAAAGAAGAGAGAAAATAATCAATGTTCAAAAGAAATGATACGGATAAAGATAAACCGTCTTGCACGAAACAAAATTCTCACAAAAAGTAACAGTATGTTCATATTTAGTAAAAAAAAAAAAAAAACTGAATTTGCCTCTTAAATATCGAAAGAGGCATGTCAGAAAATTAAACAATAAATGAAAGGAACTTATCAGATATTACGAACTGTGACAGTAACCACTGAAAAACTGGTAATAGTGGTGTAGAGTTAGATGAGATATATGGTGCAGCTTTACAAAAACAGGTAGGGGGAGGAACAAAGGAAGTAAAGTAAGAAATAAGGAGCAGGAACTGAGAAATGCTTATGAAATATATGGTGCAGCTTTACAAAAACAGGTAGGGGGAGGAACAAAGTAAGTAAAGTAAGAAATAAGGAGCAGGAACTGAGAAATGCTTATGAAAAAATCAATAACAACAACCAAATATTTTGGTAAAATTGCCTTCTCTTTGCCTTTTCTGCCGTCCTTGATAAAGGCTGGTTTGCCAAAATACTAGGTTGTTGTTTCTTCATAATCACTGCTAACGTTTCTATCTTCCACTATCGACCTGTTTTTGTAAGACATAAACATTTGCTGCATTACTGACAAACAGAAAGCAAAAATTTTTTCGTATAAACCAGATCATTAAAAAAAAAAAATACTGGGATGTACACCTTGGGACTGAGAGATGTTCCAGGCAAACAAGTGTTCAGCATGTGAGATGCTAACTGCTTTGCCAGAAACACGAGGACCCAAACAGCAACAAAACACCCTGTCTTTATGGCAGAGCCACCTGATTTATGAGACTAAACCATTTCTGCACTACCTCATATTTCTCTACCGGATAAAAATCCATCAAGATTAAAACCTGTCAGTTCAGACCATCTGATCCACAGAGTGGCATAAACAGATGGATGCCAACATTAAAACCCTCATCTTGTCCCTTCTGCCCAGAATGTTGCTGGTGGAAATACAGAAACATGAACTAGAGTTCAGGAAAAGCAATCATCAAAAAAACAGTGGTTCTCAAACTTTTTCAAGCTGCTGCTCCTTTGCTTCCAAAGTCACAATCCTCAAGCCCCTAAATACTTTTTTTTTTTTGTTTCTGATAACCCCTGCCATTCCCTCTTCCCTCATAGCCTCTCTGAATCTTCCCAATGTTCTCTGAGGGTCCGATGTTGCCCAATCTGGGCACCACTGAACTATATTAGCATAACACAGAAGATGCCAAGAATTGTGCATTCAATTTTTTTTTTATACCACAGATGGTATCTTACATCTTTACTGTGCTATTAAACATCACATAGGGGTCACATGGTAGTTCACCAAGTTTCCTGTCTTCGACGAGCTTTTCAACCTCATCAAAGGATTTTCTGCCTACTTTTTTTTGGCTTCTCTTAACAATGTCCTCTATAGAGTTTCACGCTGTCGACCTCTTTTTTTCTTCAGCCTGTTGTGTTCCACTTGATAGCTTGTTTTGGGATTCTCTGATTGTTTCTTCTCATCACGTGACAGACATATGTCCATCATCTTTTTCTGATTCCTAGTGAGACAGGTTGTTGTTCACTCATCTGCCTTATCTCTGCATTGTTCTTCAATTCGTTTCACTTTATACAGAGTATTTTCCTTAGGCATTTGTTTTCAAAAGAATCTAATTTGTTGTTTATTTCTTTAGTTGTTTTCCAGCTTTCGCATGCATAAATGAGGGTGGATATTACATTTGAATTGAATAGTCTTAACTTGGTTTTTGTGCTCATAACTTTTGAATGCCATATGTTCTCAAGATTTTTGAAGGTCAAAGCTGCTTTTGCAATTCTAATTCTAACTTCCTTTCTGGTGTACCATCATAGTCTATGTAGACGCCAAGGTATGCAGGTTGGTTTACTTCTTCAACAGCTGTTCCTTCTACATATATTTTTCCTTCTTTATTAATGGGAAGTTTCATTATTATTATGTTTTCCTTGTTAATTTCAAGTCCTATTTTACTAGCCATTGAAGACAGGGTATCTGTTTTTTCTTGCATCAAATTCACATTGTCACTGATAACAGTTACGTCATCTGCAAAACCAAGATCTTCTAGTTCGGTCCCATGTACCCAATCAATGACCGTTTTACCTGTGCAACATTTTTTCATTATGAAGTCTATGACAATTCCAGAGAGCAAGGGAGATAGTATACACCCTTGCTTCACGTCTGTTTCAATCTGGAACCATTCGCTCATTCCTTCTTCTCAGAGATGGCATACAGTAAAAAAAAATTATAAGAACATTTATGATCAATAATTACCAAGAGAACATAAAAGAATGAAAAACAAGTAACTACAGGTTGAAAAATAAGACTTAACAAGCACAATCTGCACATAATGTAAAACGCCCAGGAACCGATGCGCAAATTATCAAAGTTGTTCTAATGATAAAAAAGATGCATGCGATGGAAGATTAAAAGAGGAGACTTCTTTTTCTTCCTCTTCTTGAAATGCAGGCTGGTGTTCTTTCCAGCTGATGTGATGAATATGTTCAGTTACAGCACTGTGTCTGACTGGGAGCAGGTTATGGTGGCTATTTTTCTCAGTTTCCGTGTGAAGCTAACCAGCAGGGATTGTGCAATGCTTCTTTAGCAGACACCGCCACCTTGGAGACTATGGCGATCCCTAACCCCCGTTAGCCAGGCTAGGCCTGTTACTGGGTGTACCAAAGAAAAGGTGGGACAGGATCTTGTCAGCAGCTATGGTTCACCAACTCTAATGCTAGCATGTCAGTTATGGATCGCTGACTGCCAAATGAGACAGAGAAGAGACATTCTTACTGAAAATGCATACAATATTCTTCTCAAGAAAAAAAAAAGTTTATTTTTTGTCTGTTTCATTTGCATGGGGGGGGGGGGGGGGGGGGCTACATCCTACTACAGGATTATATCACTGGTATCAACATGGCATATACATGAATGTTACCTGTGCTGTTTCGTAGAACGGATCTTGCAACTCCTTCGGGACGGCGCTACCGTAAACTTTAGACAGTAGCCACGATAGAGATGATTTGATCTTGGCCTGTGGAAGACATACAATAGCTGCATCTGATTAGCTTGTGTGGAGCTATTAAAAACAACACACGGCGCCATGTACACGTAATCTCTTGACGTGCAGAAAGAAACTTTGTCCTTTCTTATTGTCATTACATAAAAGTGTTAAAAAATATGAGATAAGCTTCACCTGGCAACGAGACAACGATATGATATTTGGGCCCACTTATCATCAGTAAACAACACCAAACAAGGTGGCACATAACATATATAATGAAATGTTATATGTAGTGAAAAACTGAACTAAAATTAACCTAATTAATTCACAACATAAATGGTGCCACAGAAATCTAACCACCCCCACCCAAACCTCTATGAGGTCTTGTACGAACTCCCTGTAACTGTTAGCCGTTGTTCTTTGTAGCCGATGCTGTAGAGATGTTGAGGCACAGCATCGTATCGGCGTGGGAGGGGGTTATGGCGGCTAATTTTTCAGTCCCGGAGTACAGCTAAAAGGCAGGGGGTGTGCAATGCTTCTTTAGCAGACTCCACCACCATGGGAACTATGGCGATAGTTAGCCAGGCTATGCCTGTTACTGGGGGGGGGGGTACCACGGAGAGGTGGGACAAGGTCTTGGTCAGCTATGGGTCGCTAACCCTGATGCTGGCATATCAGCTATGGGTAGCTAATTACCTTATCTTCTCTATGAGAAAAGAACTGGCAAGAGACCATGCCACGTGGCTAGCGCGCTGTTTGTTGTGGAAAGTGGGCTGCTCACCCCGCCGGAGTCCGTGGCTTTGAGTCTCAGGTAATTCTCTTATCATGTTTCTTCCTCTCACCGTAAGTGCTATTTCTACTTTTTTTTTCAAATACTAACCATATAACACTGTTGTTTTGTAGCCAGCGCGACAGACATAAGTCCTAGCTAAACAAACCAGTCTGCGACACGCGGGGAGAGCACGAGTGAAGTCCCATCATTCATCACGAGGAATAAAGCTCACAAGCAGGCAAATCGTAAAACGAGCCAGATAACGAGGATCAGCTGCCAGTTTAGTGCTGGCAGATAAATACAGCGCAGGTGAGTACGCTCATAGAGTTCATTAACTTTTTAAAAAGCTTACTCGGGACAGCGTCATTCTTCCCCCCCCCCCCCCCCAATTTGCTTTACTTCATTTCTTCCCCCTCTACCTCTTATCAAAGATCATTTCTCTCCCCCCCCCCCCCACCAAATAACTTTACTTTTCTTCCCCCTCCTCCTCTCCCTCTTCTGGATAACTCCTTCCTATACAAATGTCATTATCATCTCTAACTTTCTTCTTCTTCTTCTTCGTTCGCTTCTACCACCAAAACCGCACTGTGATCCTACTGAATTCACGCCTGTGGTCCTCGTTAGGTCCCGTGGTCCCCTGTGTGGTCCCCGAAAAGACCACACGAGATCCACGAGAGGACCACAAGGGGTTCAGAGTATCACAGGGGTTTAGCCTGTATTCTTGGTGGGTCTCGGAAGCGGGATTGCGTGACACCGTGGTTTTCATTGCACCAGTTTAGTCTAGGGTTGGACTTTCTCACCGGAAGACCTCGACGTGTTTAGGATATCAGTGCATCCCCGCTGGGTGAGAGGCGGTAGCCCACCCAGGCCAGAATTGGACTTTCTCACTCTAACTTTCTAAATAATAGCCCACTTCCCCCCCCCCCTTTCATACACCTCAGTCCCACTTAATGTCTTATACAAGTTTACTCCCTCTACCACCATCACTAACAACTTCTTCCGCCTCTCCGCCCGCCAGAAAAAAATATCTCGTCATCCGCTCCACCACCCCATCCCCCTAAAAAAGAGAGTTTCATTCCTCATCACCCCCCTTTCCAAAAAATACCATTTACTTTCTCGCTATCCGGCCCCCCCCCCCCCCCCCAAAAAAAAATATTTACTCCCTCACTATCCACAACCCCCCCCCCCCCCAAACCAGAAAACAAATTCCCACTGCTTATAACATCTTTTTTTTTTTACTTGTACTTACATACAAATAAATAAACATCTTTTTTTTAAGTATTAGTAGTAGGCGGTTACAAAAAAAAAAAAAAGGTAAGAAGGTAAGATTTTTGATGAGTAATCGCCAAGTGTTGAAAAGGGCAGGGCAGGAAGCAGGAAAGACGAAAAATAAAAGCTACATCAGAAAGTTCCCATGCACATCCGAGCTGAAGCGTGCATTAAATATGGACAAAGAAATACTGGGAGAAATGTGCTCCTCGTAACAGCGACCTTCAGGTGCAGGAGCGAGTTAGTTCCCCCCCCCCCCCCCGGGCTGACTCACCGCGGTCACATGATCAAAGCTCAATATCTATACGCGAGAGCCAGCCAGTGAAAGAACTCACCGCCAGACAGAAGAAAGGCGGCGATGTCAGCACAAGTTATGCCAGTAGCCTTTGATACTTGTCGACGGCCTTTCCGTTTTGCACAACGAAGGACTATATTCAATGCTCCCGACAGCTTCGGTACGTTGTACTGCTCTGTACACACCGACTGTCTTTTCAAAAGGCGACGTTGTTTATCAGAGACAGCGACCCAAGACGTCCTCCTAAATCATAATCGTCTTTTTGATAAGTCTACATTCTAACGGGGTTACACTCATGTAGTAGTCCTTATAGCGGTACAATTTGCCCAGAAACCTGCTCCGTAGGTTCACTCAAGATCCTCAGGGAAGCGACCTTAACCCTCTCCCCATCCTAATCGAAACCCGTGCTCCAAGACTGTCGCCAAGTCGGATGGAAAGATTCCACGTTTGCAGGTAGACAGTCACTTAATACATACTTCTCGTGGGTTGTTTTTTTTTTCACTTACTTGTGTTTTATTTTACGTAAGCAATGTTTTCTTTCATTCCCTAATACTGCTGTTGCGCAAACCTCCTTTAATCCAGATTGTTAAGACAGCACTGCTCAGACACCGGGAAATGTAGTTTCCATTTCCCTAAGCATATTATCGCATCACTCAAAACATCTTTAGAGACGCCTACGTAGTAATAATGTTCTAGTTTTATTACCAGAAATCAACCGAGAAGAAGAAGAAAAGATGAAGAAGAACAATAACAATAACAAGAAACAATAACAACAGCAGCAACAATAACAACTAGAGCTAATACAAGCATATAAAAGATGAAATCATGAAAAGAAAACCCTAAAAGAAGAGACCATAATGTGAAGACATCCAACTACTGTACAAATGACTTGGAAGGAGCACTACTATCAGCTATTTCACAGTGATCTGTCTTATCACCCAAAATGTCTAGGTTCAGTAACTTGGAGCTTATGACCTCCAATAAACCCAGCTATAAAAAAGTAGGTACCTGACTTATTAGTGAAGGGAAACAGCGCCCCAAAGACTGGGAGATTGCAGAGCAATGCTCATCAAACTGCATTATACAGCTGATATATATATATTATATATATATATATATATATATATATATATATATATATATATATTCAGGCGTGTCTAAAAAGTTCGGTGAATGGTATCAGAAAACAAACAAAACAGAAGATACAAAGAAATTACCTTTAGTGGCCTTCAAAATAATCGCCATTCTTCACAGCATACTTTTGGCAACGTTCATAAAGCTTCTGGAAACTGTCGGCAAAGGCCTCTTTAGGAATCGATAACAGAATCGCTGTCACATGTTCTTGGATAGCCGCCATGTCCGACAAACGGCATAAACCGGTGACAGATCTTCCGCTTACCCAAATCTTCACGGACGACGGTGCGCACCGTGTCCTTGCTAATGCCCAATTCCTTTGCCATCAATCGTAAAGTCAGTCGCGATCTCGTGCCAGCATTTGTTGGTCTCGCTCGATCATGTCTGTGGGTTTTGCTTGTCGACGGTCGACCCGAACGTAGCTCATCCTTAGTCACTTCCTTCCCGTTGAGAAAGCGTTTGAACCTGTCGTAAACACATTTTCTGTTCACGGCTTCCGTCCCGTAAACTTGCACCAACATTTCATGCGTCTCCGTCACCGTTTTCCCCAATCTGTTAGCAGAACGTGATGTTCACTCGTTGGTCCACTGTACTGTGACCTTACCTCTCACACTAAGCTTGACTGTCCGCAGCAGGTTTATCCTGTCGGTCACGTGTATTCCACGGTAGGTGGCGCTTCTCCGTGTGTCTCTGGATAGCTATGTGCATGGTCACGCACCTGGCCCAGGTTGCCGTTCTGATATCGGACCATTCACCGAACTTTTTAGACACACCACACAAGTATTATCATTGTATGCATTTTTTTTTCATTTAAGTAGGTATAATCTAGCTGCGCAAGAGAAAAATGTATATTTGGAAAGAACCGCAACAGACGAAGTAAATCATTTTGTTCATCTCGGAAGTTACACTGATCAGGAAGGAGACACTAGGAAATCAGAACCAGAATAGCAAAGGCAGCAATGACCTTTAATAATCTTCAGAAAATCTGGAAATCAAAACTCCTACACACAAGAACAAAGCTCGGGATATTCGTCTCAAATGTAATACCCATCCTTATGTGTACATAGAAAAAGCTGGAAAACAACTAAAGAATCATATGGCAAATTGGATGCATTTGAAAACAACTGTCTGAGAAAAATACTCTGGAATGAATTCAAGACTAAAGCAAAGATAAGAGAAATGAGCATGCAGCGAACAGTCTCAGCAGTGATCGAGAAAAGAAGGTGGGCATATGTGTGCCACACCATGAGAAGAAACAATCAGAATCACAAAGCAAGCCATCGAATGGGAAACACCTGGAAAAAAGAAAAAGAGGCCAAACTCGAGAGACTGTAAAGAGAACACTGACAAGTGAGGCTATGATGACTGGCAGCATATCTCTTGATGAGATTAAGAAACTTGCTGAAAACAGAGATTTACACTGTAAGCCCTATGTTGTGACACATAATGGTATGGCAAGGGTGTGAGATATACAGAATGAGTCTAAAAGAAATACCTGACTACTATTTGTTTTAATAAAGGCTGCATAAAAGAACCAAACGGCAACTCATAGGAAAATCAGGATACAGGCTATGAAAGTTCCAGGCAAAAACTATTATTTCTAAGACAAATCTATTTTGTGGATTCTACCTGGACATAAAAACAAACTCTCCTTCACAACACAATAGTTTTACTTTTGCTACAGCACCATTCCTTTTTTATATGTATTCATCGAGGATAAAATTGGCTCTACCTGAAAAATAGAGGTATCAACCAAAACTTTTGCGTATACCAATCTTTTTTTTTTTTGCGGATCTTAACTATTCCTTCCATACAGCTAGCATTAAAACAATAATTACATACCACTTTTGAATTCATTCATAATTTCTGCCTTAACCAGCTCAAGTGAAATGGACAAAGCCCTTTTTTTTGGACTAGCCATTTCTCAGCTCTGGTGAATGAGATTAACATAACTGTATATCAGAACAGGAGAACATGCCTAAAATCAGACATGAAACCCCCTTAAAACATCAACTGCCCTAGGCAGTTTCAGACTTGTCAAAGCCATTAATACATGTTTACAGTGTGGCTGCAATAATTCTGTTAATGTATATCAATTTGTTTAGTGACCAGACTGTAACCAAGATGTGATGATGTGAGAGCATAAATATATGGCATGTGCTGTTTCTGAATTGGTGGGGATGGCACTTTTAACACTACATAGGGAACAAGAGTATGAATCATGGCAAGCTTCAGGCAAGATTAAAGACCCAGCATGCACACCCCATGGTAACCGTTTCAGGTAAACAATATTTAATCACGCAACTTCCAAGTATTCTCCCAGAGGACTCTGAGAAACAACTATATATGCTGTAACTGGGTTAGTCTGGAAAGACCATCATCTTCGAACTCTGGATACATCCATAAGTGCTCCAATCTCCTCTTAAGTATCTCCTGTACACAGTTACTGATTACAGACTGTTTTGACTGACCATGCTTTTGGAGTTCTTTTATTGGTTGTTCATGTTTTGCTGCACCAGGTATCACTCCCATTCTTAATAATGATGGTTTTTTTTTTTCACAGTTCTCAGTGAAGTATTTTGCTCAATCCACTTTTTTTTTTTTTTATAGCACTGATGATATCCACTTACTCGATTGCCTGCCCTTTCCCTAAGACGGCTAAGCTTACCAGTCAATCTGCTCTTTCATTTCTCCTGACAGCTGCATGGCTTGGTAAAAAAAAATACAAGATCAGTTGGTGAAGGGATTCAAGCAACTACTGCCTTAAAAAAGCACGCCTGAATTTTTGTTTTTGTAAGCATGTCCATCAAGTCACTCAAAATGCATACTTTTGACTTCAGCCAACTCGGAGCTTTTATCACAGCCATGGCTTCTATTGTGATGGTTACCTGTCATAGCAGAATCGTCACTGTCTTTTCTGACTGATCTGCCATTTCAGTTGACTGTGAAGACCCAGACACGGCTCTTGCCCATGAAACACTGATCTATATGTATAAGTAACAGTGTCTCCATCTCTGATATTTTCACTAATTAGTGCTTTCATCTCAGTATCTAATGTGGCTGGAATCTGTTCTCTCCATCTTTTGTTGAATGTAATATGAACAGACAGTGCCACTTTGAAATCTGGTGGTGTGGGTACCCATTACTGTCCAGGATCTATATTCCCAGAAGGACACACTTCTTCTGTACAGCCCCCATATCTTCTACTCATGGACTAATATTGAATCCTGTGGTTTACTGACAGAATATGTGGGTAAGATGTAACATAAATGTTTTGTTATTATAAATTTTTATTCATATGTTATACATATAGCCAGTATGCCCTATAGGGGTTTGTGATTAAAGCACAAACTTTGAACCCATATGCAAATATATTCTAAAAAAAAAATAAATAAATAAAACTTCACGTACATGTGCGTCATTAAATGAAAAGTATTTTCTTATGAAAAAAAAATATATATAATTCAAAGAAATCTATAAAACAATCTAATGTAAAACAACCATTTTTTAGTGTTTCTTTAGCACAAAATAACATCAGGGAATTGAAAAAATAAAAGTAGCAATTTTATTTTTTTTTTCTTACTTTGCATTTAAAAGTTCATGTGCAGCTCATCCTTCAAGTCTTATTACTTTGTTTTTCTACTGACCAACTCCAATTCCTTCAAAAATGCTACATGGCATAAGCCTTCTGACTCTGACTTCATTCAAAACCACTTTCAGCTCCAAGTCTCTAGATGTAAAGTTAAGAGATGTAGGTCACAGTGTGAGATGGGCATGTGTGCCTGGGTTCTTCAGCCTATGATAATAAAGTGATTATCTATATGTTCCCTTTATTATTCTGTGACTACCCCAAGTCATCCTTAGGGCAGTTAAGTTTGTAGCCTTTGCTGCTTTACTGTTAAACCAGCATAATTATCAGCCAATGTGCCAAAAGGACTATGCAGCTGTGAAGCTTGGAGGAAATGTGTGTTGTACAGTGCTCTTCTTGTTTAAACTGTAGTCATATTTTGTTTTTCAACAAAGGTGTCACTTAGGTGCACTCAAGGATAAAAAATAGCTATTATGACCCACTCCTAAGCCAATATGATGCTGTACCTTAACATCTTCACTGTGCTGGCTGTAAAGAACACCAAGGAGACTGAAGAAGAGGACCCTGCAGGTTTGTCATGTAGATTTGGAAGAAGCCCATATTATTATTAACAATCCACTTTTCAACTGCTGGATCAGATAAGCATACCACAATGTTATATGTATCATTAGTTCAAATTGTTCTCAGTACTAATGTGGCATAATGCAGTAATGCAAACCTCACCTGACCACATGATCAACTGGGGTATCCATGTACAATTCTCCAACACCTTTTATTTATAAAATGCAGCAACTGATACATTGTCGAAAAAAGATTAATGTAGTTATGGGACCCTGTAACAATTATATAGAAATAGAACGTTCGGATGACACTAAATATGTAACAAAAGTCCGTGACTTACCCTTTGCGAATCATACTCTTCAGCCGGCGTAATTTCAATAACATCTCCATCACACTCAACTTGATCGCTGTTGGCTGTAGTGTATGCTGCCATTGTTCAATATGCATTCAAGAAACAATCTGCTATCTCTTGTGATAAACAACAAAACTCTTGAGATAACAGACTTAAAAATATGTGCATTTATTTATTTCTATGAATCGTTACGAGTGGTTCCATTGAGCAAATTTATGCATGGTTTACGGTTGGAATGTTCTGCTCGGTTCTTTCGCAGCACATTCTTTTGCTGTTTGCACAATCTTCTAATAACTTTAAAGTTCGACACAAATTATGTAACAGTGTACTCATCGTCTATATTTAACGACTACACTCTGCAACTTTTAAAGTTCTACTCTCACGATGGTAGTTCATAAGTCTCAAGAATTTCAAGCAGAAGTCGCAGAGATATTTCCGTTTGTTAGATGCGCATGCGTACTACTCACGTTAGTACGCTTTTAAAAAAATGAGAGTTAAGTTTAAACGAAACAATGTAATAAATTGTGCGAAAGCAGTGGAAACATTTTTTTTTTTTTAATTTACTGAGCAAACCTTCCATTATTCAAGAATATCTAAATTAATTTAACAGTTATTATGAGCCAACATCATTTCATAAAAAAGTAAAAAGCGAATTAACTAGAAACGAGTATTAGGAGTACGTCGACGATAACAGTCAGTTTCCAAGGTAATTCACACCTACTACTAATACATATATCACGCCTACTTGTGTTTTCATAATCATTATCATAATTAGATCTTCTGTTGAAAAGATTGCGATGTAGGAGTGCAGCATAATATGTAGCATAAACTGTTCACAAGCAGGCCTCTAAGAGGAATTCTAGACGCAGGTGCAAAAATGTCCTCTCTCTCTTTCCCTGTCCTTTGCCTTTTTTTTCTGCTCTTGTCCAAGTGAGCCCTCAGTTGCTAAACATCCTCTCTGTTGTTCTTCTCCATGTCTCCTTTGGTCTACCCTTACTTCTGTTCCCCTGTGGTGTCCATCTTAGCGCTATTTTTGGTAGTGATTTGTCGGTCATTCGGAGCACATCGCCAGCGTCTTTCATCAATAATTGCTGTCAGTGGCTTCATCTGCATTTCTGCCAACAAGATGTTATTTCTTATGGTGTTTGGCAAAAATACTTTTCTAATTCTTCGTAAACATTTAGTCTGGAAAAAATTCAACTTGTTTTCTATGGTTTTTAGTGATTTTCTAGCATTCACTTCCATAGAGTAGTACACTTAAAACATTACTATTAGATATCCTGATTTTCATCTTCGTGCTTAGTTTTTTTTTAGATTTCCATGTAGTTTGCAGCATAGCAAAAGCCTGCTTTGCTCTAGTAATTCTGTTGTTGATGTCCTCTGTGCTGTCTCTGTGTTCTATTACTCTTCTATCAAGATATACTAATTCATTGACCTCCTTCACTACCTTGTTATCTACTCTCAGTAGACTTCCGTTGTTGTTCACATTTTGCTACATTAATCTTTAATTCTATATTGTTAGCGTTCTGAGTTAGCTTGTTTATTTTATCTTGCATATCTTTGTGTCTGCTTGACAAAAGACAAATGTCGGCAAAGTCAAGGTCCTCCAGCGCTGTGTCGAGTCACCATTGTAATGCTCTGCGTTTATTTGATGTTGCCGCTTTCATTAAGCCAGTCTACTGCTAAGACAAATAATGTTGGCAGTGGTACACATCCATGCTTTATTCCTGTTTGTACCCTAAAGCTGTTGGAGGTATGTTCTCCGCAGATGATCTTGCACTGAAAACCATCGTATAGGGGTTTGATGACATTCACTATCTCATGAGTGAGGCCATGCCATCTTAGGATTTTCAACAGTGCATCTCTGTTGACACTGTCAAAGGCTTTCTCAAAATCTATGAACAGTGCATATATTGCGCTATGCCACTCATTTGCCTGTTCTAATATTTGTCTAAGTACAAGTACGTGGTCGATGCATGATCTTTCTTTCCTATATCCTGCCTGCTCTTTCCGAAGTTTCCCATCAAGTGCTGGTACAATTCTGTTACAGAATATTTTGCTGGTGAGTGGTAAGAGGGTAATGCCTCTCCAGGTCCCGCAATCTCTTTGGTAGTTTTATTGTATATAAGTCCAGTTTTCCATTTTTCTGGAGCTTTTTCTAGATCCCAAATTTGCTGTAGTATCCGGCAGAGTTGTTTTGGTGTTTCTATCTCTTCTGCTTTCAACATCTCAGCAGTCACTTCATCTTTACCTGGTGCCCTGTCTAATTTTAATTTCTTTAATGCCTCCTTTACTTCACTTATTGTTATTGGTCCTGTTTTGATGTTTAGTTCCGTTTTTGCTTCAGGTATGTCTATTGTTTATCTTACTGGCAGAAATGCAGATGAAGCCACTGACAACAATTATTGAGGAAAGACGCTGGCGATGGTTGGGACATGTGTTCCGAATGACTGATAACTCACTACCAAAAATAGCACTAAGATGGACACTACAGGGGAACAGAAGTAAGGGTAGACCAAAAGAGACATGGAGAAGAACAACAGAAAGGATGTTGAGCAATAGAGGGCTCACCTGGGCAAAAGCAGAAAAAAAAGGCGAAGGACAGGCATTTGTGGAAAACCCTTGCAGAAGCCCCATGTGCCCTGGGCACTTAAGGTTCAGAGAGAGAGAGAGAGAGAGAGAGAGAGATGTCTATTGTTTGCACTGCTTGTGTTCTGTTTAGTAGGGTGTTAAAGTGTTCCCTCCATCTTTCAATTTTTTTCTTTCACCACTGATCGGTTGTTCCTTACATGTCCTTGTTGCACTCTCACATCTTGTGCTGAAGTTACCTGTCATCTGCTTTGTGATTTTGCAGATGGTTTTCATATCATTTGTAAATGCTGCTTTCTCTGCTAAGTTGTCGTAGTATTGATGTTTATCTTGACGGCATGATTCTTTCTTTGTCTTTTTGTGGATAGTTTTTTTTTAAGACTTGCTCTTTCAGCCCTTTTGATTTGGTGCTAAAGTAATTTTTTTCTTGACTTCCTTTTTTTTTTTTGCTCTACCTTTTCCCGTGTGGTCTTGCTTATCCATTCCTCTTTTCTCCTTTTCTGATATCACATAACCTCTTTTGCGGTTTCCTGTAGTGTTTCATTGAACTCTAGTATGGATATTTCTGCTTTGTCTTGTAGGACACTGAAGGGGTTCAAGTATTATCGAGAATTCATTTCTTGTTTGTTGGTCTTTTAGTTTTGTTATATCAAAGCATGCCTTTTGTGGTTCTCCGATATTGGCTTTCTTTAATTTTAGTCGTATTTTCGATACCAGAAGGTTGTGATAACTTCCTACATCTCTCCTTTCCTTGCTCTCACATATTGTAGTGATCGTTTCCTCTTGTTGTTTATTGGTATGTGATCAATCTGATTTTCTTTTGTTTTGTATGGGGATCTTCAAGTCAGTTCATGGTTGTTTTTATGTTGGAAAATTGTTCCTCCGATGATCATCATGTTTTCTTAATAGAACCCATCTCCATTTATTTCTCCGATTCCTTTTCTGGCCATGATTCTTCTTCTATGTTCATTTCCCTCGCTTATTTCTGCACTGAAGTCGCCCAAGGTAAGTAGCATATCATGCTTGGGTATTGTTTCTACTGTAGCTTGGAGGCTGTTGTAAAAATCTTCTTTTAATTCCTCTTCAGCTGCTTCTGCTGGTGCATAACAAACTATAATAGACAGCTTCGTGAATCTTGAGCCAAACCGCGCATATAACAATCTCTCATTTACATGGGTCCATTTCAGCAATGCTCTTTGATGCTTCTTTCGTTATAATCAATGCAACTCCTCCTTCAAGATTAACTTCTTTACCTGACCATAATATTGTATCTTCTGTATGCTTTGTTGATTTCATTCTGCCGTGTCCTGTCCATTTTGCCTCCTGTATTCCTAATAAGGATAATAATAACACTGTGAGGGACCACCAATATTTGAAGATGAAATCATAGATGCCATCAAACACATGAAGAAAGGAAAAGCGACTGGGCCTGATAATATAACAATAGAAGAAATAGAGCCACTAGAGGAGACAGGAATAAAATTAATAACCAAGTTACTGAATGACATTTACAACAGTGGTTATATTACCAGTGACCTGATTAAATCCACGTTTATAGCACTACCAAAGAAACCAGGTGCAAAGGAATGTGACGACCACCGGACTATCAGCCTCTCATGTCACATAACGAAGCTACTTCTGAGAATAATTATGAGAAGAACAAGGAAAAAGATAAAAATGGAAATTGCAGATGAACAGTTTGGATTTGTTGAAGGAAAGGGAACACACAATGCCATTTATGCTTTACGAACACTAACAGAAAGAGCTTTAGAAGTACAGAAAGATCTCTACTTATGCTTCATTGATTACACCAAGGCATTTGACAAGGTGAAACATAATGAAATTATTAAAATGCTTGAAGACATCAATATAGACGGCAAAGACCTGAGGATTGTAAAACATCTATACTGGCAGCAATAAGCAGCAGTTCGAGTTGAAAATAGAATTTGAAAATATCAACCTATAAAACAAGGGGTGCGACAAGGATGTGTACTATCTCCAGACCTTTTTTCTCTGTATAGCGAGAATATTCTAAGAACAATCATCACAGAACCAGGCATAAAAATTGGAGGATACAATATTAACAACCTTCGGTATGCTGACGACACACTACTGATAGCTAAGAACCAACAAGACCTGCAAAATCTCTTGGATAGAGTCGCCAAAGGAAGTGAAAAGAAAGGCCTTACTTTGAACATAAAAAAGACAGAGACTATGGTTATATCTAAGAAACAGAATCCACCAGCATGCAGTATTAAATTAAACAGAACTGTTCTAAAGCAGGTGCAGAAATTCAAATACCTTGGAGCAGTAATAACTTCAGATGGGAAATGCAGAACAGAAATTAGGAACAGAATAGGCCAAGCAAAGACTGCATTTCAGAGAATGAGAAACATACTGACCAACACATCCTTATCAATGAATGTTAGAAAACGAGTCCTAAAATGCTATATTGAACCTATCTTGTTATATGGAAGTGAATCATGGACAATAGGCAAGTCTGCACAAAAATCATTAGAAGCAGCAGAAATGTGGTTTATTAGAAGAATGTTGCGAATCCCCTGGACAGCAAAAATAACTAATGAAGAATGTAGGAGAAGAGCTGGAGAGACAAAAAACCTTGTCAAAAAGATAAGAGAGAGACAATGTACTTTCATAGGACATGCAATGAGAAGAGGGGGCATTGAAAATATTATAACAACAGGAAAAATAGAAGGAAGAAGATCAAGAGGAAGACCAAGAGAAATGATACTGGACAGTCTGACGGGATGGTGTGAGAGGAGATCACCAACTGAGCTGATGGCCTGCATGAAGGATCGCGTACTCTGGAGAAGCATAATAGCCAACGCCAGTCGGCACGGCACATGATGATGATCCCTAATAAGTCTAGTTTGTGTCTGTGCATTTCCTTGATGGTTTGTGCTATTTTTCCAGTTTGATTAAATGTTCTTACATTCCAGCTGCCTATTTGCATCTTATGTTTCGGCCCCAGGAGGTCTGCAGTCGGGCTGGGGACTTCCATGTTCATTCTTTCCATTGGTTAAGATACCTTCGTTTCTCTGATTAAATAATAATAATTTTCATTAAAGAAAAAAAAAAGTAAAAGTTGGAGTAAAGTAGAACTTTTTATTAAGCACAAAGTTCTGAAAACACAAAGAACCACGAAACAAAACTTATGAACTGTCAACTCCAGCTGAAATTTATTCAGAGACAAAAACAGCAAACGGCTATGTCATGTGACTTGAATAATCTTTGTAAAATGGAAACAATGACGGAAAACAAGATTTATACACGAAAATAAATACAAGGCCGTGTAGTGTCAGGCAGAAGTTACTATCGAGCACCTTTATTTAAATACAGAAAACTGTACATGAAACGTTTGCGTTTGTTTGGCTGAAGTTTTTCTCTAATAAGAAAAGAAAGAGGAGAAACAAAATCTGGGACACCTCAACAGCTCGGAGGACTGGGTAAAACCCGCCTTTCGCCGTCCCACCCGCACTGCCGGGGAATTCTTGAAAATTGTAACAAGGGTCGATTTAAAAACAAATGTATTTTTTAAAAAAGCGAAACAATAAGTTGCTTTTAAATGATGACAATATGAGACATTTTACAGTCCTTTTATGCAGAATGTGGAAAGAAATAAAACTCTTATATATATATATATATATATATATATATATATATATATATATATATATTATATATATATATAATATGCATGCAGTGAATATATAGGTCAAAAATGTGTGCAAACGTTTGTGGTACCGAAGGCTGGAAACAAAAGATCCCCTATATGAGCAACTGTGTCTGTAAACATTTTGGCAGAATCAGCCATGAAGGAAAGTGTTCAGCAAAACGACCTTCGACAATTTCCACAAACAGTTAACATCTTCAAACTTCTAAGATCACAATAATAATAATAATACATGTTCCTTGTCACTTGGATTCTGTAAAAGTGTGAAGTGTTAGTGCCTTCACATTTCTAAGCCACAGCATTATGAGGCAAAGAAGCAGCATAAGTCCTTGTTGTCTGCTGTTTTCCCAGAGAAACCTATGTATTCAATTTCTGAGGCTGGTGTGAACCTTGTGCTGGTTCATTCATTCATTCATTTGCATGTCCCTTGCGGAACTTTGCCTCCCAAACAGTTCTCCTGTAGGCCTCTCGGTTGTGAGCAAGATGGCCTGCTGCTGCTGCATCCATTTGCAGATCGTCAACGATGTCTTGCAGCCATCTTCGTTTTGGTCTTCCTCTTTTACTTTTTCCCATTATGTATCCTTCCAATACGGTCTTCTCTAAATTCTCATGACGTTTAATGTGTCCAAAATACTGAAGTTTTCTCTCTTTAATCCTCTTTACTAGCCAGCCTTCTTCAATATTAAGCTCTTGTAGTATAGATATATTTGTTCTTTTTTGTGTTCACGATATTTGGAGATCTCTTCTGTAGCATTTACATTCAAAGGCATTTATATGTTTCTCAGCTGGTAGAAACAAGAAAAATTCTATCCCCAATGGAAGCAAAGGGGCCATCTGATAGGCAGGCAGGTCTACTAACCACTACACCACTGCAGGCACATAAGATGGAAAGAGCCACGTTGAATGAACTACATAACATAATCCCTGTTTCCATGCCAATTGGGGATATGATTTTAGGCCCGTATTTTCCACTGAGTACATGAAAAGCACTTCCACTGAAGATCTACAGAAATTATAGGCAAACAATTCATCAACAAAGAAATGTATATAATTACAGAAATGCATACATGATGAAAAAAAAGAAGATATTTTTCAGCTACATATACTTGTACAAAAATATGAGATCTTATAATCTTTCAAATATCATAATAACTAAAAATAATATCTATTACATTCCCTGAGTTAGATAAGGCTTATCAAAAACAAATAGGATGATTCTAAAATATGCAGGCATCATAGTTTATTCTCACGTTTGTAGAAGTTTATTTTTGTATAATGTATAATCCATTTCTTGCCATATAAATATGATAAATATAGTCATAGTAAAGCTTTGTCTGACTGCATAAAAATAATGTGAAAGGTTGTTCTCAGTTTTATCAAATCTTACACACCTGAACAAGGCTGCCATGGTTGGTAGATCTTGCATGCCCAAGCAAAATCAACGCTCACAACAATATTCAGACAAAGTAAATAAAATTGAAAAGTAGCACACTGTCTCCACACACTTACACCAAATGGTGAACTTCTTCCACAGCTAGCACCTGTTTTGTTTTCAGAAATAATATCACAATACAAACCTCCAGTTAGAACCACTGCTCCAGTTGACTCTCCATCTTTAACTGATGGATGGTGGTACACATATACTGCCATCAAGTATGGTGCTGCCAACTGACAAATACTGAAAATTCTGCATCCACACCAATTAGTCCCACATCACTTTTATGGCAGTTACATGCCTTGTAATCTTACTTTTTGGGTGACCTTCATAATATCTTACATATTACATCCTTCCAGTGCCATTAAACATCACATAGGGCTTGCAAGGTAGTTTGCCAAGTTTTCCTGTTTTCAGTGGGCTTTCCAACCTCATCAAAGGATTTTATGCCTACTAAATTGGCCTCTCTTAACAATGTCCTCTTTAGAGTTTCACGTGGTCGGCCTCTTTTTCTTTGACCTGTTAGGTTCCACTTAACAGCTTGTTTTGAGATTCTCTGAATGTTTCTTCTCAATATAGAAGACCGTTTCTTCATATTATAGAGCAAAAAAATTTATGTGATGCAAAAAATATATGTGATCATTATAATGTGAAGTTATATTTTATTTATTTTCTGCACAAGGTCACTGGAGCAATATAACTGCTTTTATTGTACTGCAACAGCAATATAACAGTTAATGAATGTAATGTCTCATTTAAAATTATGCTTTATGATATAGTAAAATAAATATCACTAGAATTCATTTACCACAAAATCACACTATTGATACAATATATTTTGTCTGCTTTGGTTTTTACTGAAGAAAATATTCTCTCCCATTGCACAGATGACTGAACAACAACCAGTCTCATGGGTGATCAGGAAAAGGAGATGGACATATGTTGGTCACTTGATGAGAAGAGATGATCAGAGAATCCCAAAACAAGCTATCAAGTGGAACACAACAGGCCGAAGAAAAAGAGGCAGACCGCGTGAAACTCTGAAGAGGACATTATTAAGAGAGGCCAAATTAACAGGCATAAAATCCTTTGATGAAGTTGAAAGACTCGCCGAAGACAGGAAAAATTGGCGAACTACTTTGCGAGCCCTATGTGACGTTTAACGGCACGGGAAGGATATAAGATATAAGATAAGATTGCACAGTGCTAATATTTCTGCAGTTTAATGTGGAATTTCACTCTTAACTTTTCATAAAAATAGTATTTAAACGGCTTTTACACAAATTAGAAACAAAATAATACAGCTATACTGCTTTGCTCTACAATCAGGCAAACACTAAATATGGCACCCCATCATTTCCTGACAAATGATGCAGCAGCGATGTTTTGCTACAAAAAATGATCATGTTTCATGGATGTTTTCTAATAGGTTATGAATTCAAAACCATAATACAAAATCTACTTCACATTATTTGCATAACAGATTTAAGAACACTGGAGGCAGGATGATTAATCCACAGTAACTGGCTAAACAGTAAAGTTAAAAAAAAGGTAAAGGTAATCCTGTCATGCCTTAGAGGCGCATAGGGGATATGGTGTTAGTGCCCATATTTTCCTTGACCTGTCAGCACATTAGAGGGTGATACTGGTCAGTATCACGCCTGGCCGCCTTTCCTTCCCCAACTCCAGAAAAGGTCGGGTACCCATTTCTACAACTGGGTGACTGAGGGTGCATCCGGCCAGATTCGAACCCCCAACCTTCACCATGAGAGACCAGTGCACTAACCACTTCGCCACTCAGACACCCTGGCAAAATAGTATACAGATTTTAAAATGTAATGCCAGATTGTATGTATAAATAGTGTAATTCGTCACTCACGGATTTGAGCATTGATATGATAACAGACATTTTCTTGTCACTTTTCATTATCTGTAAAGCATCAGGGCTTATTTCTGGCTTCTTTCAGATGAAAAATTTGGCTTCACAGTGAAAAAAATATTTAAAAAAATTTTTAAAAATCATAAAATTCAAAAATACAGTGGATATGTATATACAACAAAGCTAAAATTTCACCACTGCTGTACAAGAACAATATGCACAACATATAAAAATCACCTAATAAATTTTAAATGTTTTTAAAAAATTGGAACAATGCTTGAAAAATGTAAGAAAAAATTTTAAACACAGCTGCATTTATTATGTGGAAAAGTTAGGTAAAACTGTACTATGTAAAGATATCTTTGCTGCCTCTCTTTCTAAACATGAGGAGAACGAGCTATGTGCAAGAAAAATTCAACCTTGTCCCGACTAACAGCTCCACAGCTGCTGCACTGAAATGGATTATGGCTACTATGGTAACCCATGTGAACTGTATACATTATACAATCCCGAAATGAAAGCTCACAATATATACATTCAAATAATTCCTGCTGCAGCAGTTTCGAACTCGATGTAGGTACTGTTGTTTCTGGTTCAGGCATCATTCGATTGGTTGGAAATATATATGCCTTGGGAATTGGTGGAACTGAGAAAGTCATAGATGTCTTCATCGATGTTAGAGGTTGTTGAGCAGATGGGTGACGAAGCTGTGGAATGTGTGAATGTGAATAATATGGGAGTAAAGCTGGTGTTATGAAACCACTTCTGATGGCCAAAAACTTGTCAGAACTGGTTGTTTCCCTTAGACTGTCTTGAGAGGGATCTGTAGATCTTAATGCAGCAGGCAGTGATGTCACTATGTTGGCATGATCATCATTCACATGCTTCCAGGCAGGTTCTGTGTCTTCTCCAGCTGCAGATGGAAGTGGTTTTCCCCAATTCTCCAACACTGTATGTTCTGTGCCTGCTTGCTTCTTGTGACCTTCACTTAACATTTTCTGATGGATTTGTGTGGAAAGAGCTCTTATGTCAGTGGAATCATCTTTATTTGAGAGTTCCTGCTCATGCAGACTGATCTTACAGGCAAAATTCTGTTTGATATTGCTACTTAAAGGAATGTTATCAACTGACTTCTCATGGGGTTTATCTGCATCACTAGCACAATTTTTTTCACTGTCTGATTCTGATCCTTTACTCTGAAAGCCCAACCTTCTTTGCAGCTTTTGAAGTTCATTTTCATTTCCATCTGGACAAAATCTGTCTTTCTCTGGGTTTTGATCAGTGTCAATGTCATTTTCATTAGTTTTGTTACTTTCATCTTCCTCTGTTTCTTGCTTAATTTCAACAGTTCTATTTGTTTCTGCATCACCTTTCACAGAATTATCATTTTTATCATTTCTTTGATTCTTCTCTGCAGTATTATTAACACTCCTAATGTCATGATTACTCTCTTCAAGGTAGCTGAAATCAGAATTTATCTTCACTTTGGTCCTGTCCTCTTTTTCATCTTTTTCTGTGGCTTGAAAGGATCTGAAACTGTGGGAACTGATTCCTATATCTGAATCCTGGTCTTTGTTCTCCTGCGATGAATCAGCCAGTTTCTCCTGGAGATTTCGACGAATGTCCAGTTTAAATGCTTTCCCTTTCCTTGCTCGTTTCCTTGGAACAGCCTGTGATGCTTCAGTAGTGCTAGTGGACTTACCTGAAATTATAACCCCAACATCTGAGAATGGACGTTTTGTGAGTAGCAATTCTGCAACTTTGGAAGGTGATCTTCCTTCATGATCTGAGACTGATGTTTTTCTTTCATCATTACTGTCCTCCTCTGTACAGAAGTTAGAGACGCTGGGAAAAGACGAAGATGAAGGTCTCTGCTTTGTAAGATCAAGAGGCATTTGTCCAGAACAAGCCGAAGAGCTGTGTTTTAACGTTTCTCTGATTTGGTTCATTTTCTCCCTAATGTGAAACTCTTTTCCATATGAGGGTCCAGTGATGTCTGAAAAAACATCACCTCCAAATTTCAAGGTTATCTGCTGCAAAATTCCCATTCCACTAGTGGGAGTACAATCATCCTCCTCATCATTGGTGCTGCTGACAGAAGTGGAGTACATGTCTGGGAGTCTAGTTTTATTACTATAGTTGCATGGGAATGCATACTCTGAGAAAGAGGATACTGAAGTAGATTCCTTTTCCCTTATAATTGGAGCCTTTAGAATATCTGAATCTTGTTTCATTAGCTGACCATCAGCAGAGCTTACTTGTTTGTCTTCATGTGGTCCTCCTACACCAGCTAACTCTGATTGTCCTAGTGATTTACATTCATGCTTCACTTCTGTAGTGAAATTTTTTTCACTCTTAGTGTCACCAGTAACATATGATATTGCTTCCTCTTTTACTTGCTGTTTGTGGAAATGTTCCCCATGAAGATACAATATCTCTGTGTTCTTTGCTGTAAAACTGCAGAGTCCACAGGTAAGGTCTTCATCTGTCATGCTTCTACTCCTTTCACTGCTGTCTTCACTGATGTCAGAAACATCATAATGCTCAGCTTGAACCCTGACCTGCTGTTCACGGTTGCTGATTCTGGCCAGCTTCTCTGGATGGTTCTGGATTCCCTCATGAGGAAACATTGGCCAAAAGGGCATTAATCCACTTAGCACTGGATTCATAGCTGGAAAGCCCATTAATGCCTGAGACATACCAAAGAAATGATTATGGTGAAGGTCATCCTTATCTTTCTTTGGGACTCTAGGCCCATGGTGAGGACCATATTTAGTAAGACTGGATAAACCACAGGTCTCTGCATCCAGCCCCTGAGGAAGACTACCATCCTGATTTAGCACTGTTGCTGGCTTGTGGCCATACTTCTTCAAATGAAGCTTCAGGCTGTGGCAGTACTTCGTTGCATAAGTGCAATTGGAACATCGGTACTGGTAGACATTTGTATGAGACTTCATATGGGAGTTCAGCATGGACTTGTTCACACAAGAATAGTTGCACTTTGAGCATTTGAAAGGTTTTGAACCAAAATGATTGTACAGGTGATACTCCAGGTGGTGTTTGTACTCTGTGACAAATGGACATTTTGGGCACTGAAGAAGCTTGTCTTCCTTAATATGAGTACGAGAATGTTTCCAAAACTTGTCCTGATGGGAGTAAAAATTTGAAAATACATTTACAACAGCTTAATTTATCTAGTGTGCATATATCACAAATTCTTCTTCTTCTTCTTCAGCTTTCCGAGCCATTAAGGCTCATTGCTGCAGATAAAGTTCGCCTCCATTCCTCTCTATTCCTAATCTTCTCTCTCTAGTTGGTGACACCAATTTCTTTTATATCCTTTTCTATGCTGTCTTTCCATCTCTATCTTGGTTTACCCCTTATATCAAAAATATCAGTGATAAATACCTATAACTGCTAAATTAATAATCGGTTAGGAAGCTACAAGGACTGAAGGGATTGAAAATGGTCATGCTAGAAAGATTTATGCTTATCAGAACGGAAAACCAGAACTTATAAGATACTATCTTACTCAGTGTTCCTGGAAACAGCCAGTTATCAAGACATGGACATTGATGGGTTTTTCATTATGATGTAGACTACTGAGAAAATGTTTCTTGGGTATGTTACAGGACTTAAGGAAAATTCTACATAATTCACAACACACCATTGTGTCTTTGTTTCAAAATCACCACCGCATCTGAACCAAAGCACTCGAGTTCATAATTACAGGTAGATAACAAACTACAAAGCATTAATATTAGGAACAGGAACTTGTACACTGCCAACAGAACACACCTATGCCTGCTCTGCTTGCTGTCCCATGACTCATTGAGGAGCAACTCCTGTTACTTAGCAACTAAAGAAATGAAATGGTAAAGAAAAAAGGGCAGAAACATAAGCTAATCGTATAATACCCCTATAAGATTTGGATCTTTGATCTGCTTTAAAAGGAAATCTTAGTTTCATAATGTCTAGGACAAAACTCCAGAAATGGAGAAGACAGAATGAAAACTAGAACAGAACAAAAATCAAACGAGAGTGGATGATACAGGACAGATAGAACAAGAACTGACTGCAACTATAAACAGTCCTCTTGCATAATATAAGATGACTTTTTCTGCTTTCTATTGCAGTTTCCATTAGTTTGTTTTAACTCCTTCTGAACCACAACAATAGCTAATTTTGTTTTGCAAGGAAAAAAATCTGTGACAGATGCTAGAAAAGGTCATAAATTTGTTCCCAGGCACTAACTTTTCTGTACATGCATTTCAGAAACAAAACAACTCACTAAGTTTAGTGCACCAAACTCACTCAAATCTTTCTGCCCCTGCTACACACCATACTCACTTTTTCTGTACTTGAGAACGGGCACTGTCTGCATTTATAAACTTTTGGACGACCAGGGATGACCCTTTTGCAACTGTCTTCAGAGTGGAAGTCTTTGATATGCCTCTTCAACCGTCCCTCTGTACGAGATGTGTAGTCACAGTGTGGGCAGTTGAAATCAAAATGGGTATTCATGTGAGCATCAAATTCAACTTTGGATTTGCCTGGTGAGCAAGAGGGAAAAAAGGAAGATTTTTAGAACTGATACCATCTGTTGTTTGTAATATTCAGGTACCACTTTTAACTAAACTGATCAGGAATAATTTGTATAAACATACTGGATTACTCACAGGACCACAAACTTCAGGACTCCAAAAAACTTTATTCTTCTTCTTCTGCATCTGAGGTTGTTGGTCACATCAAATCCTGATCCCTGTCAACATGGCAAAGCCCGCAGTCCTCTCCAGATCCTGATCCCTGTTGACATGGCAAAGCCCGCAGTCCTCTCCAGATCCTGATCCCTGTCGACATGGCAAAGCCCACAGTCCTCTCCAGATCCTGATCCCTGTCAACATGGCAAAGCTTGCAGTCCTCTCCAGATCCTGATCCCTGTCAACATGGCAAAGCCCACAGTCCTCTCCAGATCCTGATCCCTGTCGACATGGCAAAGCCCACCGTCCTCTCCAGATCCTGATCCCTGTCGACATGGCAAAGCCCACAGTCCTCTCCAGATCCTGATCCCTGTCAATATGGCAAAGCTTGCAGTCCTCTCCAGATCCTGATCCCTGTCAACATGGCAAAGCCCGCAGTCCTCTCCAGATCCTGATCCCTGTCGACATGGCAAAGCCCACAGTCCTCTCCAGATCCTGATCCCTGTCAACATGGCAAAGCTTGCAGTCCTCTCCAGATCCTGATCCCTGTCGACATGGCAAAGCCTGCAGTCCTCTCCAGATCCTGATACGACCCCCAAAGCTTTTGTCCCAAGCTTGTGTCTTCTGACCATGTCTCATGGCTCAGGTCTGCATGGTTTGGGCACTTTTGAAGGATATGTTCTGGAGTCTGGACTCCACTGCCACATGAATACTCATCTGTTTGAGACATTTTAAGTCGATGTAAGTGGCTTAGTAGTCTGCAGTGGCCTGTCCTTAGGTGGAAGAGGGTGGTTTGCTGATGTCTTTGTAGTTGGTGTATTGGATCTGGTTCGTTGTTACATTTCAGTTGATTTCTCCATGGAGATGGTGAAATACACGCAAATTCAACCTCTTGAGGTCAACTGCAAAGAAAAACTAATGATCCACAAACAAAAGTTAATATGCCTGATAACCCATCCTGTGAACAACAGAATTAAGGAGTCCACAAAAAACAGACTGAAAAGAACCAGCTTCAACCATCTGACAACGCAACTGCAACAACACTATAAAGACCTCCTTCCCACTCTCATGAAAAAAAAAAAAACCTTTAGAACTTGAAATGTCAGATCTGACCAGTCTCAAGCAACTAAAAGTAAAAAAAAAAGTAAAGGTAATCCTGTCATGCCTTAGAGGCACATAGGGATATGGTGTTAGTGCCCATATTTTCCTTGACCTGTCAGCACACTAGAGGGTGATATGGTCAGTATCACGCCTGGCTGCCTTTTACTTCCCCAACTCAAGAAGAAGTTGGGTACCCATTTCTACAGCTGGGTGACTGGGGTGCCGCCGGCCGGATTCGAACTCCCGACCTTCGCCGTGAGAGACCAGTGCACTAACCACTTTGCCACTCAGACACCCTCTCAAGCAACTAAATATAATGAAAAAAAGCCAGTGGGGTGCCTCAGATATGCTGCATTTAACAAGAGGGATTTCTTGAGCAAGCATAATCTGAGGAATAAGGATCATAACAAACTAAGACATAAAGAACATACAAATTTTTCTACTTCTACTATCTTCCTGCATATCTATACTACAAGAACTTAAAATTGAAGAAGGCTGGCTAGTAAAGAGGATTAAACAGAGAAAACTTAAATATTTTGGACACATTAAATGTCATGAGAGTACAGAGAAGACCATCTTGGAAGGGTACATAATGGGAAAAAGAAAGAGAGGAAAACCAAGGCGAAGATGGCTGCAAGACATCATTGATAATCTACAAATGGATGCATCAGCAGCAGGACGTCTTGCTTACAACCGAGAGGCCTACAGGAGAGCTGTTAGGGAGGCAAAGTTCCGCAAGGGACATGCAAATGACTGACTTATCTCCCTGCAACTGTGAACTGATGTTCTTTGCAGCTGATGGAGTGAAAATGTTGACACACAGCTCCAAGTTGGATTGGGAGTGGGATATGGTGGTTATTATTTCACTCTCTGAGTGAAGCTAAAAAGCAGGGGGTGTGCAATACCATTCTAGCAAACTCGCCATGGGGACTGTGGTGATTCCTGCTCCTTTAGCCAGGCTAGGTCTGTTACTGGGGGTACCAATGGAGAGGTGGAACAGGGTCTTAGCTGGCTATGGTTCACCAAACCTAATATTAGCATGTCAACTTAGGGTCCTTCACCTCCAAATCTTCACCCCCAATAGCTTGAATTTTAAAAAAAAACATGTCCAGTTTATGCGTTAGTCTCACTATTTGACCAAAAATGTGAGAAAAACTCAGTGTTTTAGCTTTTCTTGTAATAATAGTGGCATTTTTAACATTAGAAAACAGTTCTGAAGCAGACAAGTGTTAGTTGTATACATATCTTGTTTCACCTAAGCAATTAGTAATTAGTATTAGTTCCTCGTCCATGCTGCACTTTCTCCTCCTTGCTAATCGGCTCCAGAGGAAGAGTCAAGTCCATAAAGTCTGGAAGTTTAAACCAAGGGATACCAGAAGGTGGATGGGCCTCCCCACCAACTTTCTTGCAACATTTTTATTTTATGAAACTTGTATCTTATCTTTTTATTTCCATTATCAGTTCTTCTCTGTCAATGAAAGTAAATAAGATATGTAGGTAAAGGTAACCTTGTCAAGCCTTAGAGAGAATGAAGACACCCTTCAAGGCAATCAGCGACCCATAGCTGAAATGCCAGCATCAGGGTTAGCAACCCATAGCTGACCAAGACCCTGTCCCACCTCTCTGTGATACCCTTAGTAACAGGCCTAGCCTGGCTAATGGTGCAGGGATCGCTATAGTCCCCATGGTGGTGGAATCTGCTAAAGAAGCATTGCACGCCCTCTGCTTTTTATCTGTACTCCAGGACTGAAAAATTAGCCAACATAACATGCTCCCACGCCGATACGATGCTGTGCCTCAACACCTCTACAGCATCGGCTGCAAAGAACAACAGCTCACAGTTACAGGGAGTTCATACAAGTGTCATGCCTTAGAGGCACATAGTGGATATCTCTCTCTCTCTCTCTGAACCTTAAGTGCCCAGGGCACATGGGGCTTCCGCAAGGGTTTTCCACAAATGCCTGTCCTTCGCCTTTTTTTCTGCTCTTGCCCAGGTGAGCCCTCTATTGCTCAACATCCTTTCTGTTGTTCTTCTCTATGTCTCTTTTGGTCTACCCTTACTTCTGCTCCCCTGTGGTGTCCATCTTAGTGCTATTTTTGGTAGTGAGTTGTCAGTCATTCGGAGCACATGTCCCAACCATCGCCAGCGTCTTTCCTCAATAATTGTTGTCAGTGGTTTCATCTGCATTTCTGCTAATAAGATGTTATTTCTTATAGTGTTTGGCCAAAATATTTTCCTAATTCTTCGTAAACATTTAGTCTGGAAAGAATTCAACTTGTTTTCTATGGTTTTGGTGATCTTCCAGCATTCGCCTCCACAGAGTACTACACTTAGAACATTACTCTTAAATATCCTGATTTTCATATTTATGCTTAGTTTTTTTGATTTCCATATATTCTGCAGCATTGCAAAAGCCTGGTTTGCTCTAGTAAGTCTGCTGCTGATGTCCTCTGTGCTGTCTCCATTTTCTACTACTCTGCTGCCAAGGTATACAAATTCGTTTACCTCCTCCACTAACTTGTTATCTACTCTGAGTACATTTCTGTTGTTCACATTTTGCTTCATTAACTTTGTCTTTCCTACGTTGATCTTTAATCCTATGTTGTTTGCATTCTGAGTTAACTTTTTTGCATTCTGAGTTAACTTGTTTATTTTATCTTGCATATCATTGTGACTGCTTGATAATAGACAAATATCGTCCGCAAAGTCAAGGTCCTCCAGCACTGTGTCAAGGGTCCATTGTAATCCTCTGCGTTTGTTTGATGTTGCCTCCTTCATTAACCAGTCTACTGCCAAGATAAATAATGTTGGTGATAGTACACATCCCTGTTTCACTCCTGTTTGTACCCTAAAGCTGCTGGAGGTATGTTCTCCACAGATAACTTTGCACTGAAAACCCTCGTATAGGGCTTTGATTACATTAACTATTTTATGGGGGAGGCCATGCCATCTTAGGATTTTCCACAGTGCATCTCTGTTGACACTGTCAAAGGCTTTCTCAAAATCTTTGAATAATGCATATGTTGTGCTATGCCACTCATTTGCCTGTTCTAATATTTGTCTAAGTACAAATATGTGGTCTATGCATGATCTCCCTTTCCTAAATCCTGCCTGCTCTTTCCGAAGTTTTTCCTCAAGTGTTGGTACAATTCTGTTGATGATTATTCTGCAAAATACTTTACTGGTGAGAGGCAGTAGGGTAATGCCTCTCCAGTTCCCGCAATCTCTGAGGTCACCCTTCTTTGGTAATTTTACTATAAGACCAGTTTTCCACTCCTCTGGGGCTTTTTCTAAATCCCAAATTTGTTGTAATATCCGGCAAAGTTGTTCTGGTGTTTCTGTTTCTTCTACTTTCAACATCTCCGCAGCCACTTCATCTTCACCTGGTGCCCTGTCTGATTTTAGCTTCTTTATCGCCTCCTTTACTTCATTTATTGTTATTGGTCCTGTATTGATGTTTAGTTCCGTTTTTGCTTCAGGTATGTCTATTGTTTGTGCTGCTTGTGTTCTGTTTAGTAGGGTGTTAAAGTGTTCCCTCCATCTTTCAATTTTTTCTCTTTCTCCACTGACCAGTTGTCCATTTTGTGTTCTTACTGCACTTTCACATCTTGTGTTGAAGTTACCTGTCATCTGCTTTGTGATTTTATATATGGTTTTCATGTCATTTGTATATGCTGCTTTCTCTGCTGTTTCTGCTAAGTTGTCATAATATTGACGTTTATCTTGACGGCATGATTCCTTCACTTCTTTGTCTTTTTGTGCATAATTACTTAAAACTCGTTCTTTAAGCCGTTGTGATTTGGTGTTCAGTAATTGTTTCTTGATTTCTTTTCTTTGCTCTATCTTTTCCCATGTGGTCTCGCTTATCCATTCCTCTTTTCTCCTTTTCCGATATCCCAGCACCTCTTTTGCTGTTTCCTGTAGTGTTTTATTGAACTCTAATATGGACATTTCTGCTTCGTCTTGTAGGACACTGAAGCGGTTCTTAAGTACTATTGAGAATTCATTTCTTGTTTGCTGGTCTATCAGTTTGCTTGTATCAAAATGTATCTTTCTGTGTTCTCCGATTTTGGCTTTCCTTAATTTTAGTTTTATTTTTGCTACCAGAAGGTTGTGATCACTTCCTACATCTGCTCCTTTCCTTGCTCGTACATCTTGTAGTGACCGTTTCCACTTGTTGTTTATGTGATCGATTTGGTTTTCTGTGGTTTTATCTGGTGACCTCCAAGTCACCTTATGGATGTTTTTGTGTTGGAAAATTGTCCCTCTGATGGTCATCATGTTTTCTTCACAGAAACTGCACAGTCTTTCTCCATTTTCATTTATTTCTCCAATTCCTTCTCTTCCCATGATTCTTCTTCTATCTTCATTTCCTTCACCTACTTTTGCATTGAAGTCGCCCAAGATGAGTAGCATATCATGCTTGGGTATTGTTTCTACTGTTGCTTGGAGGCTGTTGTAAAAATCTTCTTTTAATTCCTCTTCAGCTGCTTCTGTTGGTGCATAACAAACTATAATAGACAGCTTCGTGAATCTTGAGTTGAACCGTGCATATAATAATCTCTCATTTATTGGGGTCCATTTCAGCAATGCTCTTGATGCTTCTTTTGTTATAATCAATGCTACTCCTCCTTCATGAAGATCTTCTTTACCTGACCATATTATTGTATCTTCTGTGTGCTGTGTTGTTAATTTCCTTCTGCCTTGTCCTGTCCATCTTGCTTCTTGTATTCCTAGTATGTCTAGTTTGTATCTGTGCATTTCCTTGATGGTTTGTGCTAGTTTTCCAGTCTGGTTTAGTGTTCTTACATTCCAGACATAGTGGATATAGTGTTAGAATACATATTTTCCTTGACCTGTTGACACAGTAGAGGATGATGTGGTCAGCATCATGCCTGGCCACCTTTCCTTCTCCAACTCCAGAAGAAGTTGAATAACCCCATTTCTGCAGCTGGGTGACTGGAGTGCCTCTGGGTGGATTCAAATGGAAACAAAAAGAAGTGACTTATTTTGTCACAAAATATCATATTACAATTCAGCTTTCTATCCTTCTTCAGACAAAGCAAATAATGAATAGAAAAGGTAGCCCCCATAGCAAATGTCATAGGGGATGAAGCGTTAGAGACCCTACTATGCTGGGCCATCAATGAATGAGGTAGGGTGGCCAGTTCATTTCCTCCCTGCCTTCCCAGGGTCAACTTCAGGGTTGTATTGGTTTGAGAAAAAAAAAAAAAAAATCCCTCTCAGCTGGGGATTCAAACTCTCAACCATTCAGTTCCTAGACAAGTGCTCTAACCACTACACTAGCAAATAATGAAAAAAATATAGGAGATAACATGTATTCATAAACAGCAGTTATAACAAAAGTAAATATTAAACCAATCACAAACCAGTGATTTTTTTTTCATTGATGTTATCATATTTTAGCATCGGACAACTTTCTGATTAACATACCAGAATATGTGCAAAGATGACAAAAGAAGACATCTTTCTCTTCTGCAGTCTGTCCAACATGGCTCAAAATGGAGGAAGTATGAGGCATGTAGGGATGTCTTACAGGATTAACAAGGCCTTCCAGAGATATTTCTGGAGTCATTCTTGATAAAGTGTGAAATGCAAACATCTGATCAAGGGGTACGATGTTAGGTCCTTGAAGTGAATTGTATTGGGCTCTTGACATACTAGTTGAAACTACAGGGGATGCTTTAAAGAGTTCAAGTGAGTTTGGTGTAGTTGGATCTGAAGAAAGAGGTCGAATAGGAGAAGGAGAATTTGGTTTGTGAGATGATGTACTTTCATCTTTGCCTTCATCACAGGAAATCTCTCCTTCTTCAGTGATGCTACTGCTGTCAGTTTTGGAATCTCTGTCACAGAAAGGTTTCTGAGATGATAGCATGCCAGGTTGTCTACAAGGAAATTCTGTTTCAGGAATGGAGTTGGCAACTGGTGAGCAAGGTAAGGAAAAGTCATTCAAATTCTTCCTATTTGTTTTACGAATGGAGAGGTTGTCTTCTGATCTTGGCGCTTTTGTTAAATCTATGACTTGTCTGATCACCTCAGGTACAGATTTTAATTCTTCGTAGCTTTTTTGAAGACTGTTCCGTAAGTCTCTGACTGGTGATAGAGGGAAAGATTGTGAGTATGGTCCTAATGGCTGAACGTGTAAATGTTTCCTCTTGTCCTTAGACTTGACATTCTGAGATGACTCTTCTAATGTGGCTCCAGAACAGTTATCTCTAGTTTGATCAGGTAGATAACATTCTTTGATGTCCATTTTCATGTTGATGCTTTGTTCTTCTTTTCTGTGAAGTAAGAGGTCAGAGGTCATTCTTTGTCCAGCATATACATTATGATTCATAAATGACTCACGAGGCACCACGTTTGACTTGTGTGAGGCTGTAGGCTTGACTTCTTGCTGCAAGACTGAATGCTGAAGATGGCTCTTGAATCTGCTAGGACTCACAGTGAACTCTGACTTCTCCTCTGCAAATGCCCTTATTTCACTCACATCTTCTGTTCCAAAAGTTTCATATGTGCTATTAGTATACCCGGGTTTTGGTGACACTGAGGCATGACTTTGGTTGTATCCTGTCCATTGGTTATTTTCTATGCAATTTCCAGGACTTTTGTTACCTTCTATCTTTTTAGGTGACAAGGACAAATTCTTTCTTGATAGAGGACTTCTGAACAACTTCTGTTGTTCTCCCACATCATTTAAACAGTCAGCAGATTTCTCTGGACTTAGATGCTCTTCTTTAAACATTCCACCAGATTCTGAATTTGTATCATTTTCCACAAGTTTCCTCACATGTGATCCTGAAGAATGAGGTTTCACATATTCTGATTTGTGGTATGAAGGAAGTAGTCGATGATGAAAAGTGGAAGTATGTTGATGAGGAAAAGTATTATGAGAAGGTGATGTCAGTTTTTTATGGGAGTTCTGAGGATGTGAGAGTGGGAGTTCTGTTCCTTCGGCTCTTTCAGAATTTTGCCGCTCTTCACGTTCGAGCATCTGCTGTTGGGGAGGATGAAGTGCTGTTTTCCAAGTGCCCTCCCCTGCAGCTATACTCTCCTTTTCTGGAGGATACAACTGGCTGTTGTTATATGAGCAAAGACCAGTTTGTGGTTTAGGAGTGTAGGATTGGGACATAATGCCTGGTTCTGTTGACTGTAAATTGTGGCTTGGACTCATCTGGATGTTCTGGGGATAAAAAAATAATACATTTAACACTAGTTGAAATAATCTTCTGAAAATGTCATTTAATGGCATAACCAACTTCAACTTATTAGGACAAATGTTTTTTTTTTTGAAATCTAAATTCAGGTGTTAAAGCAACAGCTGGTACAAATCTGGGGTCAGGTACCAAATAAATAACTGGGTCAAATCTGGGGTTAGGTATTAAATAAATAACTGGGTCAAATATGGGGTCAAGTATTTTAAATAAATAACAGGGACAAATCTGGGATCAGGTACTAAATAAATAACTGGGACAAATCTGACATAAAGTATTAAGTACTGGGATAGATCTTGGGTCAGGTATTAGGGAACTGTTGGGACAGATTGGTCAAGTTTAAAGTAACACAGACTGGTATTGAGTAAAGACTGAGAGCTATACAAATGGGTGTAAAATAAAAACTGGGAACAGTCATTATGGAAATACCGAGGCTGGATATTGGGATTAGGTTTAAGGAAATATTGAGGATATGTACTGCAAGAAATACTGAAGACAAGACGTTTAGGAAATAAATGGACAAGAATCACTGAAATACTGTTAAATATGAAATATGTATCAAATACTAGAGAGAATCAAGAAGGAACCACAAAATGGGATGTAACAGCAATATTTCATAGATATTTCAATGACTGTTTATTTGCACTGCATGAAGTGGTGCTGTTACTTCCCATATTGAGGCTACTTTTTGACTAGTCTTTGTAAAAATTAGCAAAAACAAATTTTACAATATTTTTCTTATGCGCCTGTAGGAGGATGCGCAACACTGAATCTCTTGCATAAAGTGTCTTGTCTTGTATCTCCCTGTAACTGCGAGCTGGTGTTCTTTGCAGCCGATGCTGTGAAAGTGTTGAGGCACAACATCATGTCGACTTGGGAGCGGATTCTGACGGCTATATTTTTTTTTTTCAAGTCCTTGAGTATAGCTAAAAAAAAAGCAAGGGGTGGGGGGGGGGGGACTATGTTGGTCCCTACCTCGTTAGCCAAGCTAGATCTGTTACTTGGGGGATGGGGGTGGGGCGGTGTCTTGGTCAGCTAAGGTTTGCTAACTCCGACGCTAGCATGTCAGCTAAAGGTCGCTAACCCTGATGCTACGGTCGCTAATTGCTAGCTCGGACAGCGTCTTACCCCCTCCCCACTACCAACAAAACAGAAGAGGGAAGGACATAGATGCCTTGCACACAACAATTGTTCTCACATCGTCCAGACAGTGGCCCCTGACACCAATGATACCTGGAGGTGCCTCTGCTACCACCGCTCCCCAGTGAATTTTTTAAAAAACTTCTGAATACTCGTATTTCGAAAACTCAGAGACTTGGCCTTTTTATGACGTAAACAAAATAATTCTAAACCGTGATCCCAGTTACGAAATACAGGGTGTTCCATAAGTAACTGTGCACTAACCAAGTATCGATTCCGGTATCGTAGTGATATCTTACTGACTTTGGTATTTAGCCACATCTACATGCCGTGGCTGGAGTCGCCGATTAAGTGTGCTGGTTGAAAAAATGTTACATATTATAAGCTAATCAGATGTGGCTAGATACCGCAGTCATTAACTCTTACCGTGCCACAGGAAGAAACGCGGATTAAAAGCGCAGGTCCTGATATTTATTAGGCCATATTAGTAAAATGTGAATGAAACAGTTTTTCCGTTGGAAAAGTGTACTCATTATGTTTCAAAATAACTAAAAATATATGAAGATTTCATAAACGCAGAGTTTTCTTTTTTTTTTTTTAAAGAGGTAATGTGATGTTTTTAAACAATAATTGTGTCCAACTTACCATATGATAGTTCTAGAGGTACACTACGTACCATGTGTGATGCGTAGATCTACCTGTTGATGTCGTTTTGCGATTCTGTATTGCATTATCGGTAAAATAATGTATGAAATAACCTACTAACTACTTCTCTAGTCGTCTAATATGTCTAGATCTACTTGGGATACATTTAAGAACAGTGGTCTGGCCATAGGGCATGTCAATACCCCTATCTACATTTTTAAAAAAAAGATATTTCCCGCAGAAAACTTCAATTTTCTCCCTCGTAACTAAGCACTCTTCGGCCATTGTGAAAAAAGGTCACGGGGCATACGCGCTAAATGTTTACAATCTAAACGTTACACAGGGTTTTTAATGAAACAAACAAACGTCGCTAGAGCGACTAAAGGCACCAAGTGAGAAACCGGGACCGTCGTCTAAGCTGCGAAAGGCAGATACTACAATACCCGAATCGATACTGGGTTAGTGCACAGTCATTTTCCGAACGCACTGTATATTTCGGTAAGGAAAAACTGAAACAGGTGGAAATTTTTTAAATATCTTGGATCATTACTAACTAATAACAGAGATAAAAATGAGGGATATTAAAATGAAGACATCTATCGCTCTTCAAAAAGTAAAACACCCTAAGAAGCTGTGGAGAGGTACAGACAGAACTACAAAAAAAATAAGATTTTTAAGGGCATGCATCTTTCCCATCGCAACATATGCCTGTGATGACTGGACACTTAACAAAACAGCTGAGAAACATAAAAATGCCTCTGAATGGATATGACATAGAAGAGTCCTTCATATATCATGGACGCAAAAAAAAGAACAAATAAATCCACACTACAAGAACTTAATATTGAAGAAGGTTGGCTAGTACAGAAGATTAAACAGAGAAAACTTAAAATATTTTGGACATAGTAAACGTCATGATAATTTAGAGAAGACAGTCCTGGAAAGGTGCATAATGGGAAAAAGAAAGAGAGGAAGACCAAGGCGAAGATGGGTGCAAAACATTGCTGATGTTTCTGCGAATAGATGTATCAGTAGCAGGGCATCTTGCTTACAACCGAGAGGCCTACAGGAGAGCTGTTAGGGAGGCAAAGTTCAGTAAGGGATATGCAGCTGACTATTTTTTGAACGGATGGGGCATATCAAAGACTGTTGTTCAAGCAATTATGACATCCTCATAGAGGTGCTGTTGCTGCTTACTAGTACATGTTCAGATGCTTGAAGAAATGTTTCATTGTTCTTGACGATATGTTCGAAAATTGTAGTAAATTATGTTTTGTGGCTGAGTTATTCAAACTGTGATAAGAAAAACAACAACAACTGTAACAGAATAACATTCTGTACAGATTGTTTTGTGTGTAACCCTGTGGTTGTGTGGTCTACCGGTAGACCACAACTCATCACTGTATGCCAAGCACGGAGAAAATATCTCGTGTTTCGAGAGAATCCTGGTCACGGCACCACTAAAGCAGTATTTCACGCACTACTTAAAACAGAGACCCGGTCACTACAAAATTAGTGACACGGTACTACTAAAATAGAATCTCTTCTAAACAGGGAGTCATTTCTTGCTGTATGATGTGACTTGTTTATATTACTGAGCAATAAACTTGTGTTATGTACCGTGACTATTACATTCTGACAATGAGCATTAGGCTCAGAGATACCCAACATATGTTACAATGATATTCACTCTGTAACAGGACAACCCAGGTAACACTGACTCCACTACTCATCCATACACGACATGACCAGTTACATGTAAATCAACAACTCTACACCACAATTAACACTTAACATGAATCCAAACATCACAGGATTCATCAGACACACTGTATATGTTTAATGATGAGATCCATTTGTACGATGAGTGTTGTAACGATGTAGAGTGTAAACTTGATGGATACAATTACAAGTGATCATCCAAAAAAACATAAGTCCGGGCGACTAACATCGCCATGGGACTAGGTCAGAAAAAAACGTGGACAAATCGACACACAATTCTACATGACTACTACAACAATTTGTCCTAAGAAAAACAATCCATCACTACAACAATTTAACTACAGAATCTCTATCCCTTCCTAGAATCAAACATACAACCTCTCGCTACAACATTCTGACCAAAAACTCCCCTCTCAACTCATTCACACCTCCCGCCTAACCTAAACCACGTGACTCAGAATTCTCTCGAAACACGAGATATTTTCTCCGTGCTTGGCATACAGTGATGAGTTGTGGTCTACCGGTAGACCACACAACCACAGGGTTACACACAAAACAATCTGTACAGAATGTTATTCTGTTACAGTTGTTGTTGTTTTTCTTATCACAGTTTGAATAACTCAGCCACAAAACATAATTTACTACAATTTTCGAACATATCGTCAAGAACAATGAAACATTTCTTCAAGCATCTGAACATGTACTAGTAAGCAGCAACAGCACCTCTTTCAGTCATGCCTGACTATGAGGATGTCATAATTGCTTGAACAACAGTCTTTGATATGCCCCATCCGTTCAAAAAATAGTCAGCTGCATATCCCTTACTGAACTTTGCCTCCCTAACAGCTCTCCTGTAGGCCTCTCGGTTGTAAGCAAGATGCCCTGCTACTGATACATCTATTCGCAGAAACATCAGCAATGTTTTGCACCCATCTTCGCCTTGGTCTTCCTCTCTTTCTTTTTCCCATTATGCACCTTTCCAGGACTGTCTTCTCTAAATTATCATGACGTTTACTATGTCCAAAATATTTTAAGTTTTCTCTGTTTAATCTTCTGTACTAGCCAACCTTCTTCAATATTAAGTTCTTGTAGTGTGGATTTATTTGTTCTTTTTTTGCGTCCATGATATATGAAGGACTCTTCTATGTCATATCCATTCAGAGGCATTTTTATGTTTCTCAGCTGTTTTGTTAAGTGTCCAGTCATCACAGAATATGTTGCGATGGGAAAGATGCATGCCCTTATTCTGTCACACAACAACAAAATAAAACAGTTTGTGAAATATGAACTTAACTAGTTTCCAAATACTATTAAAGTGTTTCTCTCCCCCCCCCCCCCCCCAACTATTATTAAACAGTTATCAGCCCCTCTGATAAGCTTGGCCATCTTCTGATACATATTTGTGATCTCTACTATTACTATAGGACTGTGTATTTATTACACAGACCAAACACATCTGACACACCGTTGTAGTCCGGATAATATAACTTTCTGGTGCAGAAATAACAACTGAAAATGACCGAAACATTAAGCTGTAATCTTCACCTGCAGAGTTTGTTTCTTGTTTTGTCTTGGAGCTGGGCTCCGTGCCCTTCTGGGTCGCCTATTTAAGTCTGCGTGTATTTAGTCTAGTGGGTTATCTGCCACTGGTTCCGCCCCAGTGATTTTATTTTTAATGGGTACTTTTGAAAGTCATATTTGGTGAAACACACACACACACACACACACTCTCTCTCTCTCTCTCTCTCTCTTTCACACACCCTCTCTCACTACGAAAATCGCATGTTGTTCTGATTTTGGCCGATATATGTTTTTAAGAAGAAGAAGAACATGTGCACTAGTAAAATACAATTTAAAAAGATGAAAAACATTTTTTTTAAAAATTCCCCGTTACAACTTTGTATCATTCGCTTGTTCGGCGTAACAAAGAATCATACGGACTTTGTGAACGAAAACTAGATATTCTATTGATAATATCTACATGAATACATTCAGTAACCACGTTGATGTAGCCTATACTTACATATCATATACAACTGCTCCTTTGTCCCGTAAAAAAATGACTTGAATCAAAGCTGAACGCAATGAAATAAACACTTTTCGCCGTCCAAACAAATCACGTGGACATAAATGAAACTAAAATTTCAAGCCAAACATGCGAAAAGCTCATTCGTCTGAGGCTAGGCAACATCTTCCTTTGTGGGGTTAAAGCCAAGCAGAATCTCCGAAAGGCGAATGCCTCCAACAACCCCTCCCCCTCTTAAAAAAAAAAACCCACCCTCCAAAACCACCACTACCAAGGAGTTCACGGTCACACAGTTTTAAGCCTTAGAATAACATGCAACGTTTTGTAATGGGAATGTCTTTCTTGTAATATTACGCAACTTGTAAGAAAAGTCAACAAAACCTACATGGTTTTACAAGCGGGGGCTCTAAAACCAGAAAGGACAATAGAAGAAAGGAATTTACACAGGCGGGAAAGTAACCACTTATTTTTTCACTTACGCTCCAACAAAACGTGGTAATTACAAAGCAAGCAGGTGGGAAAAATAAATAAATAAAAATGTAGGCAAATGTTGTTTGTAACATAAGCTGGTTTATTTTCTTAACATTACAAAAGCCAGCACCACAAAGAGCCAGTACAACTTAAACAAATGCCGAAACGTGCAGTGTAGTAACATATTAGAATGAGGTCGTTTGTTTCGCTTGGGTGGTAAATATCTTTAAGTATATCCGAAATATATAAATACCACTGGGAACACGACAGAGAATACTTTAATTTTTTTTTCTATTGTATTTACAGATACACAACATTGACAAAGATTATATGACACAATGAAATAATCCTGAGTCAAAGGTTTATTTTTATTTCGGTTGTCGGGAAAGGAGTTTTATGTCATTCCGCCAAAGCGTTTGTGGGGCACTCTTTCCTGCAGATCTTGATCCTTGATACTGTCCATCTACTTTGTTAGTGATTTTTCTATTATGCCATCCCGTGTGGTCATTCGTATTTTAAGTCATCGCCTATTAGGATATCTTTATACTTTGCTCCATCAGTTTATTTTTCCCTTGGAATTTCTACTGATAATAAGGTTTTCTAACTTCTTCTCTAATATTATATGAACAAGCCAGGAAGCACGTGAAAGCATAAGTAAATGGCATCAGGCAGTCGGGCAAGAATTAACAGTCTGTAGGTTCCAACAAGGAAAATATGGGCACTAACACCATATCCTTACGTGCCTTTAATCTAAGGCATGACAGGATTACCGTTACCTTTTTTTTTTCAGGTCCTAACAAAGTTTCCGTAGTCATTAGCACGTCCCTTGTGGAACTTTTCCTCCCTAACAGTTCTCCTCTATGCCTCTCTGATGCATCCATTCGCAGATTATCAACGATGTCGTGCAGCCGTCTTCGCCTTGGTCTTCCTCTCTTTTTTCCCCATTACATATCCTTCCAAGATTGCCTTCTCTAAATTCCCATGACGTTTAATATGTCAAAAATAGTTTATGTTTTCTCTGTTTAATCCTCTTTGCTGGCCAACTTTCTTCAATATTAAGTTCTTATAGTATGGATATATATGTTCTTTTTTGCGTCCATTATATTTGAAGGAGTCTTCTGTAGCATTTATAATCAAAGGCATTTATGTGTTTCTCAGTTTTATTTTTAAGTGTCCAGGTCTCACAAGCATATGTTGCGATGGGAAAGATGCATGCCCTTAAAAATCTTATTTTTTTTTTTTTGGTGTAGTTTTGTCTGTTCCTCTCCACAGTTTCTTTTGTTGTCTTATTTTGTGAAGAGCGATATGTGTCATCCTTTTAATTCCCCCCCCCCCCCCCAAATGTATCTCTAGTACTAGTTAGTAATGATGCAGGATATTCAAAACTCTCCACCTCTTTCAAATGTTCCTCACTAAGTTTCCTCACATGCTAAAAATATAAGCGCCTGCTGATGTGAACATAAAATAGCCGTTATTTTTCTACCCCGAGCCTCCAAGTAAGAAAACTGAAGACGCGAGAACTACTTAACATAAAATTTCAATTAGTTTCCTTTCGAATTGGCCAGACACTTTATTACAGTCCAGTACAAACGTGGATGTTGAAATATCTCTAGAGCAGTGTTTCCCAACGTGAGACGCACGTCCCACCGATCGGGGGGGGGGGGGGGCAATTAGAATATATTTAAACAAGTATTATACTTTTTCAGAAGAAGAAGAAGAAGAATCTGCGAACTAGTAAAATAAAAAAAAAAAAACAAAATGATAAAGACATCTAAAAAGAAGTTTTTCCCTGCTACAATTTTTCTAACGCTCGTTCGGCGAGACAGAGAATTAGACTTCTAATTCTGCTGACAACGTCTACATGAATACATTTAGTAACTATACGTTGCTGTTCCGTATACTTACACATCACATACAAATGCTTCTTTGTCCCGTAAAAATGAATTGATTCGGTGCCGATCTCGCTGAAATAAACAACCGTTCACTGTCTAAATGGTTGGGGTGGGGGGGGGGGGGGGGAAAGAATCAAAATATTTGAGGCGTTGAGGTGGGGCATGATCCAAAAAAAAAAAGAGGTTGGGAAACACTGCTGTAGGGTGTCTAGGGTCGGCAAAACAACTTGGAAACCAGATTCCGAAGGGGAAAAAAAGCGAGTCATTTTTTCCATCTCGCTTCTTCCTTTTTCTCTACATTTACATGGCCACCCCCACCTTTTTATAACCCCTCCTCTTACCCTCAGGTCATGCTTAAAGCTTATCCATTATATACATTTTTAATCGTACCTAGTTCTGTTCTAAAGATCTATAATGACAATTTGTTCTAAAGATCTATAAAGACAATTTGTTCTAAAGATCTATAAAGACAATTTGTTCTAAAGATCTATAGCGACAATTTATTATAAAGATCTATAACGACAATTTGTTATAGAGATCAATAACGACAATTATCATTTAACGACGCCGTTGTTGCTGAAATAACGTTTAGAGACAATATCTAGTCGCGTTTTAAACAGTATTTTTTTCCACAAATAACTTGCCCCAGTGCTATATGGCATTAATATATCAATGTGATAATAATAAAAAAGGAGGTATTATAACAGAGATAATGGCGGCACCAAAGCTGAAAGAGCTATTATAATAGAACAGTAAATGTCGTACAATCATATAGAACATTGTAACTATAGCAACAGTGGTAGTAACAATTAAGCGAATTGTGATATCTGTAGTAAAGTTTTGGTAAATCTAGCGAATGCAAATAATAACATAAAAACTCAGCAGTGATCTTAGCAAGTCGGCAGCTACAGAGAAGATACTTTGATCACAACACTAATAACAGCAAAATACGCTGTCAGTGGTCCCATCGCTAAAAGACAGAGAAAGACAGAGATAGAAAAAAGACAGAGACAGAGAAAGAAAAATACAGAGAAAGAGCAAGAAAAAGACAGAGACGGAAAAAGATAGAGACAATGAGAGATAGACAGGTAGAGAAAGACAGGCAGAGAGAGAGAGAGACAGATAAAGACAGAGAGAGACAGACACAGAGAGAGACAGGCGGAGAAAGACAGAGGCAGAGAAAGACAGAGACAAAGAAAGACAGAGGCAGATAGAGACTGAGGCAGAGAAAGACAGAGACAAAGACAGAGAAAGACAGAGACAAAGACAGAGAAAGACAGAGAGAGACGGAAAAGACAGAGAAAGACAGAGATGGAGAAAGAGAGAGGCAGAGCAAAGAGAGAAATAGACAGAGAAATACAGAGGCAGAGAAAGACAGAGACAAAGACAGAGAAAGACAGAGACGGAGAAGGACACAGACAGAGAAAGACAGAGATGGAGAAAGAGAGAGAGAGAGAAAGAGACAGAAAAAGACAGAGACAGAGAGAGACAGAGAGAGAAAGAGATAGAGAAAGACAGAGAGAGACGGAGAAAGACAGACAGAGAGAGAGAGAGAGAGAGAGAGAGAGAGAGAGAGAGAGATGAAAAGCTCAGTTTTACAAACAGGAAAGAAAGTGGACAGCCAGTAACGAATGGTAATAAAAAATAACAAGAAAATGTAATATTTAGGCGCTTTGCTGGGGTTCAGACATAACAATGTCAAAGTAAACGATGGAAAAGAAAATGTGAAATTTGTGCAGGAAATTCAATAGCTTTACTGGGGTACTGAGGAAAAAAAAAAGTACTTACTTTAATTGGCAAGATACGAGTGTCCTGATTTCTTGTATCACCCACTTGTCCTAGATTCGACTATTTACCAATCAGCTTACAGGCTCTCATCTAGTTACCTTGGAGTAATAAAATGTGTAATCCGATTAATCAACGTGAAACGTAAATAATACAAAAAGTGGCCATCTGGCTGCCCGTTTTCTTGACCAGTAGAAAAGACTTCTTCAAACTACTGACCCTCGCAGTGGGAAAGTTGGCAGACAGGATAACTACAGTAGAAAAGTTAACACCAGAAAGTTGTTTCTTCTCTTCTTCCCCTCTCATCCCCCCGTTTCTTTATTCACCCACCGTGTTGGCTTTCACGTACACGCCCACAAACACACGCCCGTGAGGCGCGGCTCGTCTGACGGTCCATGACGTAACCGACTGCGAAACCGGCCGATAGCCAACGATGCAGTCAGAACCTCCCAGTGGCGTGGACGAATAACTTTGAGAGATTGGAGAGAAGGAAGGAACAAACAGACTTTATTTTTAAAGGGTTAAGAACTGGGCATGCAGGTCCGTCTAACATTCTGCCCTTCATCAAACAACTCAGTCACAGTCATTCAGCATGTGTTAATGAGCATAATAAGCATGAAGAATAAATCAAATAATTACACAAATAATAAACTATCTCTTGTCTATACACTCTACTCTTTTTTATGTAACTCATCAGCATCATCAGGTGCCGTGCCGACTGGCGTTGGCTATTATGCTTCTCCAGAGTACACGATCCTTCATGCAGGCCATCAGCTCAGTTGGTGATCTCCTCTCACACCATCCCGTCAGACTGTCCAGTATCATTTCTCTTGGTCTTCCTCTAGATCTTCTTCCCTTTATTTTTTCTGTTATAATATTTTCAATGCCCCCTTTTCTCAGTGCATGTCCTATTGTTTCTCTCTTATTTTTTACAAGATTTTTTTTGTCTCTCTACCTCTTCTCATACATTCTTCATTAGTTATTTTTGCTGTCCAGGGGATTCGCAACATTCTTCTAATAAACATTTCTGCTGCTTCCAATGATTTTTGTGGAGACCTGCCTATTGTCCACGATTCACTTCCATATAACAAGATAAGTTCAGTATAGCATTTTAGGACTCGTTTTCTAGCATTCATTGAAAAGGATGTGTTGGATAATATGCTTCTCTTTCTCTGAAATGCACTCTGTTCCTACTTTCTGTTCTGCATTTCCCATCTGAAGTTATTACTGCTCCAAGGCATTTGAATTTCTGCACCTGCTTTAGAATAGTTCCGTTTAATTTTATACTGCATGTTAGTAGATTATGTTTCTTAGTTATAACCATAGTCTCCGTCTTTTTTATGTTTAAAGTAGGGCCTTTCTGTTCACTTCCTTAATCGACTTTATCCAAGAGATTTTGCAGGTCTTGTTGGTTCTCAGCTATCAGTACTGTGTCGTCAGCATACTGACGGTTGTTAGATTGTATCCTCCAATTTTTATACCTGATTCTGTGATGATCGTTCTTAGAATATTCTCGCTGTACAGAGAAAAAAGGTCTGGAGATAGTACACATCCTTGTCGCACCCCTACATGAAATAAACTTAATTACATTCTCACATTCATTCTAAACTAACAAATTTATAGAAAAACAGTATTAAAAAATACAACAATCAAGTCATATAACTACTGTACTTTAATATATATATATATATATATATATACACTTTTCACATACGCAAGTACATGCAGGTACATACAGGGCGTTTTTAAAGTCTGAGTACACTTTCTATGTAAAAATGAAGAAAATGACGTCATAAAAATGTGCCGCACAGTCAATTGTGAAGAAAAATGCAGTGAATGGTTGTCATCTGCTGGAGTAACTTTTTTGCACTCAAAACAGAATGGTGTTATCAACGGAAGAAAGAATTTTTTTGGTTAAACAAGTGTTTCGAAATGGCGGTCGATACACACGGATAGTTGTTCAAAGATTTATAGCAAAAATTTCCTGATAAACAACCTCCTCATCGCACTACGGTTAGAAATTTATTGAATAAGTTTCGTGATACGGGAACTGTGGAAGATGCTCCGTGATCTGGTAGGCCTGCTGTGTCTGAAGAAAAATATCTAGATATCCAAGACAGAATCCTAAAAAGTCCATGCAAGTCCTTGAGGAAAATGTCGCAAGAAGTGAACGTATCACTGAGCACAGTGCACAAAATTCTTAAATTTTCATCCATACAAGATTTCTGTTGTGCCTGAACTAAAAGAGTGTGACAATCAATCCAGAGTCAACTACTCCACGTGGTTTCAAGCATTTTTAGCTGAAGAAGACGAGTCAATTCTCGATTTAACATTCTTCTCTGATGAGGCATGGTTTCATCTATCTGGATACGTTAATAGCCAAAATTATCGTATTTGGAGCAGTGTTAATCCTAATGTATTTCATGAAGCGCCGCTGCACGATGCGAAAATTGGGGTATGGTGTGCCGTCAGTAGAAAACGTTTAATTAGACCAATTTTCTTCAGTAACACTATAAATGCCGATCGGTACCGTACTGACATTCTGGAACATTTCTTGGAACAGCTGAATGAACGTGAAATTGAAAAAGCGTAGTTCCAGCAAGATGGTGTAACTGCACACACAGCTAGAGGAACACACGGTTTTGGGGAAGAAATTTTCGCAAATCACATATCTCATGGAATTTGGCCTGCTCGTTCTCCAGATCTGAATCCATTAGATTATTATCTATGGGGTTTCTTGAAAGGAAAGGTTAACAAAAATAATGTACAAACAACTGAGGACCTGAAAGAAGCAGTCAGAATTACCATTCAAGAAATAACAACAGACATGTTGCACAAAGTATTTGATAATATGAAGAAACGTGCACAGTCATGTCTTGAAGCCCGTGGTGGACATTTCCAACATCTGTTATAATGAATATTTCAGTGGTACATTCCAGCTAACATGTATCATTGCAGTTACTATTGTAACTAATTAAATGACTTTTTTAGCACATTTTGTGATGACGTCATTTACTTCATTTTTCAATCTTTTTTTTTTTCATAGAAAGTGTAGTGAGACTTTAAAAACAACCTGTATATTCACGCACAAATTCAAGTACATACCAGAATTATTCAGACACATCCACATATATACATACATACACAAATCGTATGTATACATATAGACATGCTGTCACAGATGTACACATACACATATGTAATACATACATACTAAATACACACATATACATCATATACATATTTGTAACATACATACGTATATAATACACGTACATATATACACACATATATATGCACACTCATTTATATGTATGCAAACACACACACATATATATACATAATAATATATACAAATATAATATATATATATAATAGTATATATAATATATAAATATCAGTCATATAAACATATACATATGTTTATATACATATAAACAAAGACATACTTAAACAAAGAAATAGAGAAAAAGAGAGGAGGGGGAGGGAGTTGAGAAGTGGTGACTGGGGAATGGAACATACCAGAGTTCCCCTCCGTTCTTCTTCTTCCTTCTACTTCCCTGAGAGATGGCGTTTTTGCAGCCGATGCACTGAGGTCATTGAGGCACAGCGTCGTGTCAGATTGGGAGCGGGTTACAGCGTCTATTTATTTTTCTTTCCATGTCCGTCAGTCAGTCAGTCATTTGAATGCCCCTTGTGAACTTTGCTTCCCTAACAGCTCTCCTGTAGGCCTCTCGGTTGTAAGCAAGATGGCCCTACTGCCGATGCGTCCATTCACAGATCATCAACGATGTCTTGCAGCCACCTTCGCCTTGGTCTTCCTCTCTTTCTTTTCCCCCATTATGTACCCTTCCAAGTTGAGTCATGACTGGAGCTAAAAAGCAGGGGCTGTAAGTCTTTCTCTACCAGATTCCACCACCCATAGGGACTATGGTGATCCCGTGCCCTGTCAGCCAGGTTAAGTCTGTTGCTGGGGGGGGGGGGGTGTGCCAACGATTAGATGGGTCAGGGTCTTATTTGGGTATGATTCGCCAAGTCTAATGCTAGCATGTTAGCTATGGGTCCCCTTAAATTCCTCATAAAAATAGAAAAAAACGTTTAGTAGAAATAAGAACTAAAAGAATATTTTGGAAGATTCAGCCCGGTCGGAACACAACCAGAAGTGAGTAGCATATAAAAAAATGTAAACTAAACAGTTTTGACGCGATTGGGAAAAAAAAACCCACCAGAGAATGAATATCACACCTCAGACTCACCCACCTAGTGTGACGCTAGGGTCATGCACAATCAACTCGGCCACGAAGCATCCGTGTATAGAATTATCTAGTCTGTTTTTAATACGCTTTCCGACGATTCGTTTCACCGACCATCGGTCCACGGAAATTGTAAGACTTCTTACTGTAAATTTACAAATATTTCTTTCAGAAATTATTACTTAATGTAAAATTCACTGGTCTCTCATGGCGAAGGTCGGGGGTTCGAATCCGGGTACCCGACTTCTTCTGGAGTTGGGGAGAAGGAAAGGCAGCCAGGCGTGATACTGACCATATCACCCTCTAGTGTACTGACAGGTCAAGGAAAATATGGGCACTAACACCATATCCCTATGTGCCTCTAAGGCATGACCGGATTACCTTTACCTTACTTTTAGTGTAAAATTATTTAAAGTTTATGTACAAATTATGATGTCACTCGTTCTAATCTGTTTTTAATTGTATTAAAATACGCCTGTATATTAGCAGTCTTGTCTTGTTTTGTGCTATCTCCCTGTAACCGCGAGCTGGTGTTCTTTGCAGCTGATGCTGTGGAGATGATGAGGTACTGCATCGTCTCGGCGTGGGAGCGTATTATGGCAGCTTTTTTTCAGTCCCGGAGTACAGCTAAAAAGCTAGGGGACATGCAATGCTTCTTTAGCAGACTCCACCACCATAGGGACTACGACGATCCCTGCCCTGTTAGCCAGGCTATGCCTGTTACTGGGGGGTACCAACGGAGGGGTGGGATAGGGTCTTGGTCAGCTATGGTTCTCTAACCCTGAAGCTGGCATATCAGCTATGGTTCTCTAACCCTGAAGCTGGCATATCAGCTATGGTTCTCTAACCCTGAAGCTGGCATATCAGCTATGGTTCTCTAACCCTGAAGCTGGCATATCAGCTATGGTTCTCTAACCCTGACGCTAGCATATCAGCTATGGTTCTCTAACCCTGAAGCTAGCATATCAGCTATGGTTCTCTAACCCTGACGCTAACATATCAGCTCTGGGTCGCTCGGACAGGAGTCTTCGCCCCTATTTATGGACAGTAATGTACCTTATATTCTCCCCTATAACATTTGCTTTATCTCCGTTTCGGTTTTCAACGTGGCCGTTGGAGTGGAATCCAGTATACTTATAATTGGCTGCGGAGCAAGACTCGTTGTGCCTATCTGTGCTGTAGATTGTAACAAAGATATTATAACAAATGTAATGATGTTAGTTACATTATCCAGGTCTAAGCTGCTTCACACTTGCCAGAAGGGACGTGGAAAACAAACACGCTGATAATTTGGTCAAGATCTTTCAAATCTGAGCCATGTCTGCTTTCAGTATCATCTTTGCCAGTTTTTTTGTTCTTGAAAAAAAAAAACAACTACCTAAGGCAGGGGTTGTCACCAGTTTCTGATCCAGAAGACACGGGTTCGGATCACGATAAGGTCCGGGGCATTTTTTGTAGGAGGCAAAATTTAAAAGAAACAACAACAACAACAAGCCTGGACAACTCCATGGTTCTTACTTCCATTCATTTGCATGTCCCTTGCGGAACTTTGCCTCCCTAACACCACTCCTGTAGGCCTCTTGGTTGTGAGCAAGCTAGTAAAGAGTATTAAACAGAGAGAACTGAAATATTTTTGGACACATTAAATGTCATGAGAATCTAGAGAAGACAGTCTTGGAAGGATAAATAACAGGAAAAAGAAAGAGAGGAAGACCAAGAAGAAGATGAGTGCAAGACATCGTTGATAATCTGCAAATGGATGCATCAGCAGCAGGCCATCTTGCTTACAACCGAGAGGCCTACAGGAGATCTGTTAGGGAGGCAAAGTTCCGCAAGGGACATGCAAATGACCGATGACTGACTGATCTGTGTCAGCGTCTTTCCGTCTGAAAGTCCGAGGAACTGGTCTAAAAAAGAATCTAATGCATAGGGAAGTTTCATCTCTGTCTTATCCGCATCTAGGTATAGTGATGACGACTCTGTGTTACTAATCGTTATATTTCTCTAATGCTTTTCTCTTTATACGTGCTGTGCAGCGATATATGCTCAAAATAGCTTCGAATCATAATGACCACAGTATTCAATCCACTAGCCAGTTCTGTTACAACTGCTATTTTTTTCTTAAGCGAAATCCACTTGTTTATAACTAGGGCGGGCAGGCAGGTCTACAAGTCATTTGAACAACTGTTTAAAAAAAAAAATCTTTTGTCCAGCCATTACGCATCCACTCCTCAGGTCAAGTTGACCGTGAACTGTGATCAAGGATAGTCGGCCTAAGCAGTTTGTTTTAAACAGAAAATATAACAGTGTTTAATTATAATCTAATCATCTAACATCTTTGTCATCAATCACAAGGAGTCGGTTGGGGGGGGGGGGGATCGTTATGGAAACGCTGACCACTGGTCAGACAAAATGACCTTTCTTTGGCTCCTAAGCTCGCGAGCAGCCATTGTCCGATAACCTTTTTTTTTTAAATAAAGCGTGTAAGGGGGAGCTTTTCAGGACATTTGGTGAGTTTTTTTTTTCCTCTCCTGCTCTTTGTAGTACTGTGGTCATCGGGTTGACCTCTGTCCACTCACACGTCCAGCTGTTAAAATCTTGACAGATGCCCCACGAGCTATGGTCAGTTTTTGGCATTCATCATGTCCTAAGCTTGTTTTGGAAGAAACGGCGACCAGCTTGACCTCTGGCCTTTTAGAGACCCGAGAAAAGAGGATTTTGAAATACGACCAGGGGAGCTGTTAGAATGTTTTGTTTTGTTTTTGTTTTTTTGTACGCTGTCTGCATCCCTCGATTTTCTTGTATGTTCACCGTAGACTGGTCTGAATGAACACCCCCTCCCCTTATTTCCACACACACATACATACATACACACACACGCACGCACACCCATAGACACAAATGTTATAAACTGCTGTGCAGTCGGTCAAGTAAATACTATTGGTAAAAATAACAACATAACTGCTTCTTCATGGTTTTAGTCCCATATTACGTATTTATTTTTTCGAGACACAAAATTTTAAACTCCGGTCTAATCTAATTATATGCAGTAACGTCACTTCCTGGCCAAAGCGTGGCGGCTATATTTATTTATTCTTTGCCTGTTGTTATCTATGTGTGTGTGTGTGTGGGTGTGTGTGGGTGTGGGTGTGCGTGCGTGCGTGCGCGCGTGGGCTCTGGCACAGTCTTCCAGTTTGTGTTACACCAACAGCTGGTATACAGTATAATGTGCAATTCCAAAAACAGGGATGACTGGAGAGCCTTTATCCGTGGCCTATACTCTCAAGGGAGAGAAAGGCGATAATGATGTTGATGATGATGATTCATAAGAGATTGTTGGATCAGCGTCACGTCACAGAAGACTAAGAGGTGTGTGTGTGGGGGGGGGGGACGTGTATCACGTTCTGCTTGAGTCGGTCAGTCATTTGCATGTCCCTTACGGAATTTGCCTCCCTAACAGCTCTCCTGTAGGCCTCTTGGTTATAAGCAAGATGCTCTGCTGTTGATGCATCCATTTGCAGATTATCAACGATGTCTTGCACCCATCTTCGCCTTAGTCTTCCTCTCTTTCATTATGTACCCTTCCAAGACTGTCTTCTCTTCAAGACTGTCTTCTCTAAATTATCGTGACGTTTAATGTCCAAAATATTTACGTTTTCTATGTTTACTCTTCCTGTACAAGACATAAAACAGCCAAGACCCTGTTCGATTTGGCAATTAGCGATCCATAGCTTGACATGCTAGCGTCAAGGCTGGCCAACCATAGCTGACCAAGACCCTGTCTCACCGCTCCGTTAGTACTCACAGTAACTGACCTAGCCTGGCTAACGGGGCAGGGATCACCATAGTCCCCATGTTGGTGGAGTCTGCTAAAGAAGTACTGCATATTCCCCTTGCTTTTCAGCTCCAACCAGGGACTGGAAAAAAAATCATCAGCCATACCCCTCTACCAAGCCGACACGATGAATCTACACAACATCTTCACCGCATCAGCTGCAGAGGATATCAGCTCGCAGCTCCAGGGGTCTGTGAAGATGTATGTACTACAGTACCAGTGAGGTAAAGATAACGCTTGAGTGAATGCGCGGTTATGTGGATCGGAAAACAAAACCCTGCCAAGACTCTATCCATCTTCCTCGTAGTCCTCCTGGTAAGAAACTTACGAGCGTCTGCAGGAGAAGCTCGCCGTTTTCACCACGGTTGTGGAGCCAGCCCAGAAATGTCTCTCTTGCGTCCCCCTCTTGGACTTCAAGCTAACTAATGGTAACCCCCTCCCTATTCAACACCATTTCTGATCTTTTCAAAATCAGCACAGCGTCCCGCTTCTGTAACCCACCAAGAATATAGGCCCAAGCCCTCTGATGCTCTGAGCCTCTATCTTAAATGATATTTTATCTCGATGAACACAGGAGTAAACTCAGTAGCAGCACGAGGCGATCTTGGTGGTAGAAGCGTACGAAGAAGAAGAAGAAGAAGAGCGTCGACTGTCAAAAGCAAAAGATTGTGGTTCTGACGATATTGAAAGAAGAACGAAATATGGCGCTTCTCAGATGATAATCTTGTACAAGAAAGTTGGGATGACCTAGAAAATGGTTAACAGTGGCGGGACAGCGGTCAAGAATGACCTAACGTGTCCTTACAGACACTGAACTTGCCATTTTTGAACATTTTCCTGCCTCTGTCTCCCCCCCCCCCCCCCCCCCCCCCCCCAGACCCCAAAATATTTGCCACATCCAGGCGAGCACATCTGCCCTTTCTAAATGTGAGGTAACGCGACCTGACAACTCCGGTAATACAGATAGGAGTAAAATGCGTATTTCTTCCAGCTAATAGGAAGATGTTCTAAACACTGAGAAAAAGTTGTATTCCAACGCTGTACACTATCAGGACTACTTGTAGTAATGAGGCTTTGGCAGTAAACAAACACACACTATCAGAACTACTTGTAGTAGTGAGGCTGTGACAGTAAACAAACATAGTAAACAGACGGCAGAAAACAGAGTAGTTCTGGATAAACTTGTAACATATTCAGCTGACGTGGGCGAAGACACTGTTCGCGACCCATAGCTGATATGTTATCGTCAGGGTTGGCGGCAGACCGTAGCTGATATATTAGCGTCAGGGTTGGCGGCAGACCGTAGCTGACGTGTTAGCGTCAGGGTTGGCGGCAGACCGTAGCTGACCAAGTCACTGCCCTACTATTCCGTTGGTACTCCCACCGACATGTCCTATGGGGGATCGCCAAAGACCACATAACTCTGCTGCTTTTTTTAATCTCTACTCAAGTACTAACAAAAATAGCCGCAGTAACCTCCCCTCAGCCCGATACGATTCTTTACTTCAACATCTTCACGGCATCGGCTGCAAAGAACACCAGCTCGCAGTTCCAGGGAGATTGAAGAAGAAGAAGAAGAAGAAGAGGAAGAAGAAGAAGAAGAAAAAGAAGAAGAAGAAGAAGAGGAAGAAGAAGAAAAAGAAGAAGAAGGAGGAGGAGGAGAAGAATATATTGAACTGACGGTCAGAAAAGCAAAATGAAGTTCTTAGAAAAATTACAGAACGTAAAGAACAATCAAGACGTTGTTGATAATCCGCAAAATGGACGCATCAGCAGCAGGGCATCTTACTTACAACCGAGAAGCCTACACGACAGCTGTTGGGGAGACAAAGTTCGACAAGGGGCATGCAAATGACCGAGAGAACAATTTACAGTTATATGGAGAAAATAAATAAAAATTCAGTCAACAAGTTATGAGAAGACATAAGTTAGAAACTTTGACAATCATAGGAAAACACTGGGGGAAAAAGAAGGGAAAGGAGACTTGAACTGACCAAGCAGAACCGGAAAAGAAAGTCCGTTAAAAAAAAAACAAACTGAACGAATAAAATGGAGAATCATAATCGTCAAATAATGAAAGGATCACTTTACAAAATAGTTTTACAGTGCTCAGGCCATACACACAAGACACTGTGGTAAATCACACCATAATGCGAAAGCCTCGTAAATTTCATTTGAAAAAAAAAGTACCTGAAACCAAAAATTGCCTCATTTAAAAAAATTTTTCATTTGTTGTCTCGGTAGCACTAGGAGCTTGGAGGAGACCACCTGTGTTTGTTTAAGTCTCGCAGGAGACTGAATTCAAGCGCCAGAATTACTGTGTCTAGACCTCGTTACCTTTCCAGAGATCACGAATTATCAGCGGCATTAAAAGATTTGGTTATCCCAGCACCTTTTTTTTTGCGGTTGGGGGGGGGGGGAGGGGGTTAAGATGGCCCCTAGCACTAGTGCCAGAGTTCGTGGTTAGAGTCCCAGGTAATTCTCTTGTCATGTTTCTTTCTCTCACGTTTAAATTTCTTTATCAACTATTTTTCGAACGCCAACCCCACAGCTTACATCCTTCCTGCGCTGCTAAACGTCACATAGAGTTCACATGGTGGTTTGCCAAGATTTCTTGTCGGCGAGCCTTTCAACCTCATTAAGGGATTTAATGCCTACTTTTTGGGCCTCTCTTAACAATGTCTTCTTTAGAGTTTCTCGTGGTCGACCTCATTTTCTTTGGCCTGTTGTGTTCAAATATATCTATACTTCAAGAACTTAATATTGAAGAAGGCTGGCTAGTAAAGAAGATTAAAGAGAGAAAACTTAAATATTTTGAACACATTAAACGTCATGATAATTTAGAGAAAACGTTCTTGGAATGGTTCATAAAGGGAAACAGAAAGAGAGGAAGACCAAGGCGAAGATGGCTGCAAGACATCGTTGATGATCTGCAAATGGATGCATCAGCAGCAGGCCATCTTGCTCACAACGACAGGCCTACAAGAGAGCTGTTAGGGAGGTAAAGTTCCGCTAGGGACATGCAAATGAATGAATGAACGTTACGTCCACTTAATAGCTTGTTTTGGGATTCTCTGACTGTTTCTTCTCATCATGGGACCGATATATGTCCATCTCCTTTTTCTGATCACCAATGAGAAAGGTTGTTGCTCATTCATCTGCCGTATCTCTGTGTTGTTCTTCAATTCGTTTCACTTTATACCGAGTATTTTCCTTAGGAATTTGTTTTCAAAAGAGTCTAATTTGTTGTTTATTTCCATAGCTGTTTCCCAGCTTTCGCTTGCATAAATAAGAGTGGATTTTTTTTTGCACTTGAATTGAATAATCTTAGCTTGGTTTTTATGCTTATAACTTTAGAGTGCCATATGATCTCAAGATTCTTGAAGGTCAATGCTGCTTTCGACTTCTAACTTCCTTTCTGGTGTCACCATCCTGGTTTATGTAGCTGCCAATGTATACAAATTGGTTGACTTCTTCAACAGCTGTTCCCTCTACGCATATTTTTCCTTCTTGATTAACAGGAAGTTTCATTATTTTTTTTTCTTTTTCCTTGTTAATTTCAAGTCTTATTTTGCTAATCCCGCAGCTATGTGCTAAATTACTTCATTTTCCGGACGCTGCCTGTTTGGACGCGAATTTGCTACTGGTTTAAAATTTGCAAGCGTTGTCATGTACAGATCTGACAGCAGCAAGATGACCCTCCAGCAAAACTGGCGGTCCCGAGAGAGAATAATGGAATACAGTGACAAGACGCAGGACAGTGGAACAACTGGGAAGATCAGGGAATAAAGCGATGAGCATGGTCATGTCATCATCTGCTGACCACTGGCCAACCTATGGACATGCAGTTTCCCCCCCCCCCCCCGAATCTGGACGACCTGACCTCAAGGTGGACACGCGGACACACGAGCAGAAGGCGAGGTGCGGCTATTTGTTACCGCCTTTAAAAAGTGATTTAGGAGCCCTACAGTTCTGGCCCAAAGTGTCCTTTCTAACCTGCGATGACCAGCCAGAAGGAAAATTTAAAAAAAAGATGGATTTAATCTCATTATGATTAATATAATCTCTCGGATATGACCTTGTATGCGTGAAGGGTCAAGGGCACAGGTTACGCCTGCCCACTGGACGTGAACAAAGAGTTAACAAGAACAGAACTAGACATTACAACAGCCGCTAAACATTTTGTTGCTGTTGTAGTTTTAAACGCTGATAATTTGACCGAAGCAGCTACATCTCGTGTAAAGGAAACCGACGGTCATGTCAGATGATTAATAACGAAGAAGGTTTGGAAAATGAGGACAAAGCACTAAGACAGGAAAGAAAGAAAAGTGATAAATGGATGGCTAGTAGTCGAACTCAGAAAAAAGCGAGTAACCGCCAGATTCACTGCCAAACAGCAATTAACGCTGTAACACAAATGGTGAAAATGAATCGTTTTTATTATTATATACTGTTTTATCCCTTGCAGCCTCGATAAATCCAGCTGGGTAAAATACTGTCATAAACAAACTTCATTCATAGTAGAAACAGCGCTGCTGACAGTTCACTGTATCTCAGTGCAGAAAGATTGCGATGTGGAAAGACGCGCCAATCAAACCTACTGTAAAAACGGGTACTTGACTAAGTTGTATAAGGGGGAAAAATTATTTGTGCGAAAGGAGAATATCCGCTTTAGTTATGCGAGGTACACCAGATTACACAACACACGTGGATTAGTAGATCCAGTAGGATGTTCGTCAGTATGACGAAATGATGTGAGAGAAGATCACCAACTGAGCTAATGGCCCGCATGAAGGATCGGATACTCTGGAGAAACATAATAGCCAACAGACAGTCGGCACGTAACCTGACGATGATTATGATGATAATGATGATTATGGTGGTGGTGGTGGTGGTGGTGTTCGTGTAAAAAAAATCCCGAAAGAAAAGAAGGGACCTTATAGCATATGATGGAAAGACTCTTTAGCGTAATCTCCTTCTGACAACCTTCGCAATTCCGCTAGATTTTCACATGCATGGATCTTGTCCTTCCACTAGAGCTGATTGGCAGAGGTTGTGGCGGGGGGGGGGGGGGGTGGAACATGGGAAAGAGGAAGAGAAGAAAAGGAGGAAGTGGGGGAGAATGTAAAGTGGACAAGACACTTTCTTCATGACAGCTGCTCGACAAAGAAGGATAAAAGGAAATTATCTTTCTGCTACAAAAAACTATCTCCTTAGGCAAAAAGTGCCCGTGTAATCACGCCTCCACAAATATAACTCAGTCTCCAGGTAGATGACAAACCCTGTGACAAACCTGGTAGGTGACAAATTCTATGACAAACTAGGTAGATAACAAACCATACGGGTGGCAAATCCTGTGACAAACCAGGTAGGTGACAAACCCTGTGACAAACCAGGTAGGTGATAAACCATGTGACAAACCAGGTAGGTGATAAACCCTATGACAAACCAAGTAGATGACAAACCCTATGACAAACCAGGTAGGTGATAAACCCTGCATTAGACTGTTCCCACACAAGAGAGTTCTTTTTTCCTGTCCTAAGTACTTTCTTAAAAAAAAAATGGCCTGTAACAAAGATATCAGTATCTTGATAATTCTTTTCCTTCTGAATTAGTGGGGGGGGGGGGGGGGGGAGAGGGGACTAAAACAAAATAAAAAAGATTAAAATATGAACACATATGACATATTTCACACATTGTCATTGGCATATGTTGGGTGGTCTTCTTTAATTGCTGACTTGACATCTCTCTATGAGCATGCACAGAATGAGGAAACGCTTTTCTCCCACATTGTCTGTAACCTTGACCTTCTCGCCGTCCGTCTCATCCACCTTTACAACGGACAACTGGAGCTTACCGAGGGTGAAAAGTGACGGTTACGGATGTGATAAGTAACTTTTTGAACGACGGTTTATTACGAGAATGGATATGACACCTGCGACGTCGGGCTATCACATTTTTTAGGGCGAGGGATGGTTGCGATTGTATTGTTCTCCTGTTCTGAAAACAAACATGAAGCTAATTTATGTATTGGAAAACGATTACGAGAGGCTGTTCTCTAGAAAATCTATGTCCTGTGGCATTTGTATGAGGTAGGGATGTGAAGTGTTAGAGGCCTCACATTTCTAGGCCACTACAGCATTTGAGGTGGGGATCCCAGCAGCTGACCCCGCTGCCTTTTGTTTTCCTATGGAAACCCCAGGTCAGTCAGTCAGTCAGTCAGTCATTTGCATGTTCTTTGCGTAACTTTGCCTCACTAACAGCTCTCCTGTAGGTCTTTCGGTTGTAAGCAACATGCCCTGCCGCTGATGCGTCCATTAATCAACGATGTCTTGCAGCCTTGGGTTTCCTTTCTTTCTTTTTTCCATTATGTACCCTTCCAAGACGGTCTTCTCCAAATTCTCATGACGTTAAATATGCCCAAAATATTTCAGTTTTCTCTGTTTAATCCTCTTTAAACCCCATATGCCCGTTGTTTTAAAGATGCCGAATGAATTCCGCCCGTGCGAAATCGAATAAGGACCTTCTGATCAGCAGGCTAGAGCACTAACCACTGCACCACTGCATATATATGTATAAATACACGTTTCTTTTTGGGGGCGAAGACGTCATCCGATTAAGCAATCAGCGATCCATAGCTGATATTTTCTAGCTGCAGGGTTAGCGAACCATAGCTGACCAAGACCCTGTCCCACCTCACCGTTCTTACCCCCAGTAACAAGCACAGCCTGGCTAACGGGGCAGGAAGTGCCATACAGACATAGCCTGGCTAACGGGGCAGGGAGTGCCATACAAACATAGCCTGGCTAACGGGGCAGGGAGTGCCATACAAACATAGCCTGGCTAACGGGGCAGGGAGTGCCATACAAACATAGCCTGGCTAACGGAGCAGGGAATGCCATACAAACATAGCCTGGCTAACGGTGCAGGGATCGCCATAGTCCCCATGGTGGTGGAGTCTGCTAAAGAAGCATTGCACAACCCCCTAGCTTTTCAGCTGTACTCCGGGACCGAAAAAGTAGCTGCCGTGTCCCGCTTCCACTCCGATAGGATGTTGTAACTCAACACCTTCACAGCATCAGCTGCAAAGAACACCAGCTCGCAGTTACAGGGAGATAGTACAAGACAAGACAAGACAAGACAAGGTACATTTCTTTTTTCTTTATCAACCTCTTCGATCTGTATGCTCATATGATCAAAGCTTACACTGAAACAGTGTAACTGTATGCTCGCTAAATTTTATTATATTAAAAATACTTTTAAAAAAAACTGTAATATTTTCTATCCTCCTCGTCCAGTTTCCTAGTTCTTAACTTCATCTTCTGTCGGGTATCTTCTGGGTATGGAAAAACTGGCGCCCCTTTTCCTGGCGTGTCTGTAAGAATTCTATTTTGTGGTTATAACCAACACCTCATAGACCTCTGGGAGTCATGACCCAGAGGACCCCCCACCCAAGAGAGTCAGAAGTTTAAGCGCCAAAACGCTTGCCCCATTCTGGGGGGGGGGGTGCAGTTACTTTTCTGATGATCTGAGGAGTTCTGTTGTTGTTTTGCTCACTACATCAGAGAGTTTTCAGCATACAGTGTGAAGTTTTGGGCCTTCGTGTTCTAAAAAAAGCCATTGCTTCACGGATCCTGAGTCATACAGAATAATTTTTGGGTCTCACAAAGCCAGTGCAAAAAAAAAAAAAAGGCTGTGACGACAAAATGTTAAAACTTTTCAAAACAAAAGTAGAAACAGCTTCATTAATAAGGAGAAGACAAATGTAACCTTCGGTTTACATCTTAATCATGCAAAAAAAAAAAAAACATACAGGACAAAGAAATATGAAAAGAAGATAAAATATATATTCGTATGAAATAATAATGGCTTAAAAAAAAGTAGAAACAAGGGAGAGCACTTTGATGTGACTTGCTAGAAGCAAGAATACTTTCTAATATTCTGAATCACAGTAATAACTAACTCTGTCTCTGTGGTGATGTGGGGAGGGGGGTCTTAGTTCCAATAACACAGAGGACCTTCAGCCCACATTTTCTGAGATCGATCTAGTTCCTGTCCTCAAAAGTACCACAGCCAGAATTATTACTACAGTAATTCCAGGCACGAACACTAACCATTGTCCACAACATGACAAAAGTACTCATTTAGCTAGACCACCGGCCACCAGAACACCACTCATTTACATTTATATATTAATTACTATATTATAAATGCTATATTAGTTGCATATTAATTATGTATACATAAAACTAAAAGAAAGGTGAAGGTAGTCCCATAGCAAATGCCGTAGGGGATGAAGCGTTAGAGACCTCATTATGCTGGACCATCAGCGTATGAGGTAGGGTGGCCAGTTCCTTTCCTCGCTGCCTTTCCTTCCCAGATTTTCTCTGGTACCCATTTTGCGAGGCTGGGTCGACCTCAGGGGCGTCTTGGTCGGGGAAAAAAAATCCCGCTCAGCTGGAGATTCGAACCCTCGACCATTCGGTTGCTAGACAATTGCTCTAAGCACTACTCTAACCGGTCCCCTTAAAAAAAAAACCCAACTAAATAGTATAAATATATGTTCACACAGTTTCACTGTAAGGAAATTGTGACAACAAATAATTAGACATTAAAAAAAAACCACAAAACGTTATTCATCAACGAAGTATACAGTTATTTTATATACCTACCTGAAGTCTCGAAGATGTCTTGCAGGCTTTCACGAGAAAGAAATAACCATATTTGCTTATATAAAAAAAGTACGTACAGAATTAGTAACTCTCATAAAGAATAATTAAACGAAAGAATAAACAAAAAACAGGTTAAATAGTCGGGCCTGTAATCTGGTAAACATCGATGCAACGGATCAGGTATGTGCATTTGTAAAAGATTTTATATTGTCATTTATCTTCAGTAACTTTAATAACACTCATGGCGCTGTGACATTTTCACGGCAAATCATCTGTTATTATTCTTATTATTATTATTATTACTACTACTACTACTACTACTACTACTACTACTACTACTACTACTACTACTACTACTACTATTACTATTACTACTATTACTAATACTAATATTACTACTATTACTATTACTACTATTATTATTACTACTACTATTACTACCACTATTACTACTACTAATAATAATAATATTACTACTATTACTACAACTACTACTACTATTACTACTACTATTACTACTACTACTACTATTACTACTACTACTACTACTACCACTACTATTACTACTACTACTACTACTATTACTACTACTACTACTACTACTATTACTACTACTACTACTATTGCTGCTGCTACTACAACTACTGCTGCTGCTGCTGCTTCTACTACTACTGCTATACTTTTTTTTCCTGGAATGGGTTAGGCGTAAGTACTCAGTGCTGTACAATTCGCATATCACGGACATAAATAAATACAGCTGCTTCTTTTTTGTTATTTGCTGTATGTTTAAGTTAAAAATAATGTATAAAACAGTCTTAGGCGTATACGAAAAGTAATAAATATTTATTTACAAATAACAAATCGTTGCTTCACCTTGGAAAACGAGCGCTATAATCTCTAGAAACCAATGTACAGTAGATTCACGCTTGGAAAATCCTGCTACTGCTTTCTAAATCTTTTTTTTTTCGGGGCTTTGAGAAAACTGATGCTTTACATGGTAACTCGAATATAAATAATTGTACCAAAAGAACATAGAGAGAAGCTATGATATCTCTTTTAAAAGATCTCACGAACCACCTTTAAAATACTGACTTAACGTATTTTAAGTAAGTTTGAAATAACGCGGCCTATTTTGTGAAAACCAAGAAGTAGTTCAATCTATTTACGCATGGGTCATCAAGTTACACATTAGTAGTAGTTATCTGCTATATTTACACTTTCATAGAATATCACAAGAAAGAGGCAGACCACGATATAAACTCTAAAGAGGGCATTGTTAAGAGAGGCCAAATTAATAGGCATAAAACCCCTTGATGAGGTTTAAACGCTCGCCCAAAACAGGAAAAATTGGCGAACTACCTTGCGAGCCCTATGTGACGTTTAACTGCACGGGAAGGATATAAGATAATAATGTCACAAAAGGTAATCATAGTTTTCAAGATCTCATAAACCGATTTTAAAATATCAGCTTGCATATTTAACATAAAACGTTTAAAAACACGATTTTTTTTTTTTTTGCCAAAGCCAGGCAGCGTTCTATTCCTCCCCCCCCCCCCCTCGCGAATGAATCCACAAGTTAAACACATAAGCACAACACAAGAGCATGCACAAAGTTCTTACAAAAAGGACTGGACATTTATTGAAGGCCTTCGCGCGTCTCGTGTCAGTACATCAAATGTCCAGACCAGTGGTTTCCAACCTGGGGGTACGCGACAGGACGTTAGGGATACAGGAGAAGAAGTATAATGGCGGGAGCTGTAATAGCAATTATAACAGTGACAAACAATTTTTCTAACATGAAGGGGTACATTTTATGGAAATAAACCATACCAAAGGATACATTTTATGGAAATAGACTATACCAAAGGATAGATTTTATGGAAATAGACTATACCAAAGGGTACATTTTATGGAAATAGACTATACCAAAGGATACATTTTATGGAAATAGACTATACCAAAGGATACATTTTATGGAAATAGACTATACCAAAGGGTACATTTTATGGAAATAGACTATACCAAAGGATACATTTTATGGAAATAGACTATACCAAAGGATACATTTTATGGAAATAGACTATACCAAGAGTACATTTTATAGAAATAGACTATGCCAAGGAATATAAGTTATGGAAATAAGACTACAAAGGGATACGCAAGCTGAATAAATTTTGGAACCGTTGATCCACACAGTCTTTCAGACCGTCAAGTACTGTCTTCTTTACGCAACATGTGAGTCAATGGACCGTAAACAGTTACGTAACGAGGCGTGTCAAAACTATTTTCAGATGAGATGGCTTGAACTGAACACGCTACACAATCGCTGGTCCGAAAAATGAACAAAAGGCCCGAGTGGGCATTTGAACTTATAAAGATAGAAAGCAAAAAAAAAAAAAAGGCTCTTGAAAAGTGAATAAAATTGTTTCAAAATGCAGTAAACGAATTTGGAGTGCGTGTATGAGAAACAACCACATTGTTTGCTATGGAAGGACATTACATTTCAGTTCGTAAAGAATAAAGAATTAAAAATAACGCTGAAGCAGTAAGAAAAATCGAGCGAGGAAGTTCCGAAAGAGGCACAAGAAACAAGGATAATTATAATAAAGATCAGTCAGTCATTTAAAAGTAATGAAAGTTCCTATTAATCAAAATGGAAAAATTCACGTAGAAGGGACAGATATTGAAGAAGTCAATCAATTTGCATTCCTTGGCAGCTACATAGACCAGGATGGAGACACCAGAAAGGAATTTAGAATTAAAACTGCAAAAATAGCATCGATCTTCAAGAATCTTGAGAACATATGGAATTCAAAAGTTATAAGCACAAAAACCAAGTTAAGACTATTTAATTCAAATGCATTTAAGCATGCGAAAGCTGGAAAATAACTAAAGAAATAGACAAGAAATTAGACTCTTTTGAAAACAAATGCCTAAGGAAATTACTTGGTATCAAGTGAAACGAATTTAGGAACAATGCAGAGATAAGACAGTTGACTGAACAACAACCAGTCTCATGGGTGATCAAGAAAAGGAGATGGACATACGTTGGTCACGTGATGAGAAGAAATGATCAGAGAATCCCAAAACAAGCTATCAAGTGGAACACAACAGGCCAAAGAAAAAGAGGCAGACCTCGTGAAACTCTGAAGAGGACATTATTAAGAGAGGCCAAATTAACAGGCTCAACTTGCAGAACTTGGCAATCAAAAGACAATTCAATGGTAAAAGAAGAAAGAGAAAAATACCACAGCGGTGCTGAAACAAAATAAAAGCATTAGAACTGTTAGAAAACACCAAGGATGGCGCAAGATGGTTAAAAGTGTGTTAAGAAAGAAGAATAAATACAAATCTAGGTAAGTAACGTCATAGAAATAGTAGTCACCAAGTTCACATTAACAAAATTATAGTCAAGGGAAATAAGCAATGAAAAACGTCACACTTAGAAACAATGTGCCGTGCCGAATAGCGTTGACGACAACGCTTCTCCATTTTGTGCGGTTATTGGTGTTTCCAATTAATTCAGATGCTTTTCTTTTTTTCCATGCCACTGAGATATTTTTCTGTTAGCCACCATCTTCTCCTTTTTCCTTTGAGGTTTTCAGTCATTACTAGGGTCTCCTTTTAGATTCCTAAAAGTTTGAGAGAGGAAGACCAAGGCGAAGATGGCTGCAAGACATCATTGATGATCTGCAAATGGATGCGTCAGCAGCAGGCCATCTTGCTTACAACCGAGAGGCCTACAGGAGAGCTGTTAGGGAGGCAAAGTTTCGCAGGGGACATGCAAATGAATGAATGAATGAACTAGGTTCTCCAACTTCATGTCTTCTCATGGCACGTCCAAGAAATTTTGACTTGTCTTTTTCTTATCATTTGAACTAGTTTTCGTTGTTCTGAAACTTCTCTGAAGTCCTCTTCGTTTGTCTTTCTGTCCGTCTATGGTATTTGTTGCATCTTTCGCCAAAACCACATTTCTGTTGCTTCCAGTTTCTTTGTTATCATTTTTCAAAGTACTTGTTCAGACAAACGATAGGTTTTCTTTCAAAGTTTGAAGCCTGGGATCGAAATATGTTACCAGCTTTGTTTTGAGGACTCGTACAGCGAGAAGAGAGAAGTACCACCATACATGATGGGCAACGCTATCTGTGGCCGCGTAATGAGGGATTCTTTGGTTGATTCATTTCTTTTCACTTGCCAACTCATTTTTATTTTGGCAAGATGAGGGTCTTGATACACAGGCGGTTGTTCATTTCATACGAGGAGTTTATTTCAACAGTTATCAGTAAATGATGCAAAAGAACAGTCACAGCTTTACAGATTCCTAAAAGTTTTGGACGTAGGTAAAGTAGATAAGGATGATCATGTTGTATCATGAAGCACTTAAAGGATTGTGTCTTAGTGCCCATATTTTGCCTGATTTGTCAATAGACTAGACTCTAGACTAAACTCTAGACAAGATGTTGATGTGGTCAGCACCACCCCTGACCGCCTTCCTTTCCCCAAATTCAGAAGAAACCAGGTACCCATTTCTACAGTAAGGTAACTATGAGGTCTCCCGGCGGATTCGAACCGCTAACTTTCGCTATGAAAGACTAGTGCATTAAGCACCTAGCCACTCAAATGCCAATTTGTCTTATCTTATATCTTTTCCCTGCCGTTAAACGTTACACAGGGCTCACAAGGTAGTTCGCCAATTTTCCCTGTTTTCGGCGACCTTTTCAACCTCATCAAAGGATGCCTACTAATTTGGCCTCTCTTAACAACGTCCACTTTAGAGTTTCCCGTGGTTCAATTTATGTAGGCATATAAAGATAACACCACTTAAGAAAATCTAAATATACATCCAGACAAGACTAAGATCATGAGAGAGGTTGAAGAAGTACAATGCTGTAAATACTTTGGAAGCCTCATTTCACCAAAAAGCAGTACAGAGAAGGAAATATACACACGCATTGAACAGGCATCTCAAGCCTGTAACAAAAATAGCAAATATACGGATATTTCCCATTCTGCATATGAACGTCAAGCTCAGAGTCTATAAATTAATGTACGCTCCATTTTATTATATGCGGCCGAAACATGAATAACCAATAGAGAATCGAAAGCAGACTGAGAGAATTTGAAGGAAGATGCCTCCTGAAAGTTTTAAGAATACACTGGGAAGAGCGTGTGGCAAATGAGGAAATAACCAAACGAACGGGCATCAAGAACATCACTAAAATAGGTCTAAAGACGAAGATAGAAACGGCTGGGCCACATACCACAAATGGAAAGAACAAGACACCCCTATACCGCTTTGATTTGGACTCCTCAAGGGAAAAGAAAGAAGGGCAGGCCGTTGGGGACATGGAAACGAACAATACAGGCGAGAAGAACTAAAGGAACGCGGGAAAAGACATGGTTTGAGGTATCCCAAACTTGCTCAAGACAGGACTGGGTGGAGAACATTTGTTGATGCCTTATGCTTCATTCGGAGAACAGAGCACTGATTATGATGATGATGACGGCAACGGGGCATTAAAAATTTTTTTCTCAAGGATTTCGTCTTGAGAGTCCACCTGATCCTTCTCAGTTACCAATACCTTGTGGGCATATGGCACCAGAAAGTTATAAGCACAAAAACCAAGCTAATATTATTCAGTTCAAGTGTCATATCCACCCTCATTTATGCATGCGAAAGCAGGAAAATAACTAAAGAAATAGACAATAAATTAGACTCTTTTGAAAATAAATGCCTAAGGAAAATATTCAGTATAAAGTGAAACTAATTCAAGAACAACGCAGAGATAAGACATATGAGCGAACAACAACCTGTCTCACGGGTGATCAGAGAAAGGAGATGGACATATATTGGTCACGTGATATGAAGAACCAATCAGAGAATCTAAAAACACGTTATCAAGTGGAACACAACAGGCCGAGGACAAAAGAGGTGAAACTCTGAACAGGACATTGTTAATAGAGGCCAAGTTAGTGGGCATAAAATCCCTTGATGAGGTTGAAAAGCTCGCCGAGGACAGGAAAACTTGGCGAACTACCATGCGAGCCCTATGTGACGTTTAACTGCACGCGAAGGATGTAAGATGTAAGTTTAGTAATGCTAGATATTAGAGAAATTCGACGTCTGTGTTGTCCTGTGTAAATCATATCCACATTGACCTGAACAAAAAAAAATCGACAAAGAATAATGTCAGTTCTCTGGTTTCTCTTTCTTCCTCCCTAAAACTCCGAAGTATTTCTCTTTTCTGTCGACGACGTCATGATCTTAAATCATTTGCATTGCTGCAAAGAACACCAGCTCTCAGTTCCAGGGATAAAGAAGAAGAAGAAGAAGGGGAAAATATATATTTTTTTTTTCAGACTCAGTGATTTGATCTGTCAAGACCCTGCACTGTGCAACTTGGAAAACTCTTTCGAGTGACCGTTGTTGCTGTCATCATGTGGTACATGTTTTTAGCCGTGTGGTTTCTTAACCCTTTGTGTGTTCCTTTCTTTGTCTCCTTTTTAAATTTTTTTTTTGTTTTTTTTTTTGTTTTTTTGTTTTTTTTGTTTTTTTTGTTTTTTTGTTTTTTGTGTGTTTGTTTGTTTGTTTGTTTGTTTGTTTTTTGGATATACAAAAATTTACTAATTTGTGAGATTTTCTGTGTACTCTTTCTCTCCCTTTCGCTCTCTCTCTCTCTCTCTCTCCCTCTCCTCTCATTGTCTTCCTCTCTTGGTGATGTACATGATTCTTGTTTGGCAAAGGCCTTCTCTTTCATTCATGTGATGTACATGGATTTTTAATTTAAATTTTATCCTCTCTTGCTCTCTCTTTCTCTCTCTCTCTTTCAGTCCATTATTTTGCCAGATCTTTGTTGAAACATTCCCAAGAACGTGGCAGGACTAAACGTGCAGAAGTCAAAATGAGCTCTGTTTCTACACGTCCACACCAAGTACCTAAACTCTGCGAGCAGGGCTATTAACTTGGTGTGTATGTCCGCCTGAGTTTTAGGGATTGTATTCAACATTATGGCTCTGTAGATGTCTGCTTGTTGTGCCGTGTGTGTTTCTATTGTGTTCTGTATTGTTTTTACTGTGTTTGCTACTGTTTTGCATTCGTAGAAAATGTGTTCTTCTGTTTCTAGTGCGTTCTTCCTGCATAGGTGACATTGTCTCATGCTTCCTTGTGTTTTTCTGTGTGTCGTGGGCGTCATATTGTATATGAGTCTGAAAGTGATTTCTCTGGCCTTTGGTGTGATATTTTTGAGATGGAGGTTTTGGAATGTGTCAGTATAGTCTAGTATGGGATACCTGCGTCCCCTCTTTATCCTAAGGTGTAATGGTGGTGCTTGATTTCTGACCAAACGTTTGTATATATGGCTTGTTTTGCATTGGGTGAGCTTTCCGTGTCCTTGAATTGCTTGTATGCAGTTTTTGTAGAAGGGTGGTAGTGTGCCGAAGTGGTGTGCCTGCGAGTTGTTTGGTAGGACTAAATTTGATAGTCTCAGTCCTATGTAGTAGTGAGCTAGCGGGTGTTGGTTTGGGTGTTTGATGATGCGACCTACGTGGCTGATTCTGAGTGCTCGTATCTTTGTCTGTATGTCTTGCAAGGCAATCCCTCCATGTATTTTGTCTTGCATGAGGGTTTTACGTTGTATTGTGTGAACGGTGTTTATAAAAATAAAGTTTCTGATTTGCTTGTTTATTTCTTTGATTGTCTGTTGCGGAGGGTCTAGTACTGTGGCGGTGTATATTATTTTTGGTATTATGTATGTGTTTACTATGACGCTTCTTCCAAAAATTGTTGCTGTTTTGTGTTTGTATCGTTGTAACATGTTTGTAATTTTTGTTATGAGGTTGTCCCATGTGGGTTTGTGTATTGTGTCGGGGTGTGATGGGAAGGTAATGCCGTACAGACGGATGCTGTCTGTGCGTTCGAGACGAAGGGGGAAGTCCCTTTTATCTCGCCATTTGCCTATTCCCATGATGACAGATTTTTGTATGTTGAGCTTCGCTCCGCTGCCCTCACCGAACTCTGTGAAGGTGTCTAAAATGTGGGTTATTGATCTGTCTGTTGTTGGGAGGAAGATCGTGTCGTCCGCATACGCGAGCAACTTTCTCTCTCCTCTGCCAGGTACGAAAGTTCCCTGGATTGTTGTGTCTTGTCTGATTTTCTCTAGAAGTGGTTCTAGAGTGAGTATGTACAGTAAGGGAGAGAGGGGGCAGCCCTGTCTCACTGATCTGGTTAGCCTGAAAGTCTCTATAAGCGTGTGGTTTACTAAGACTTTGCTCTCAGGTTTTGAGTAGAGAATGTGAATCCATTCTCTGAAGTAGTCCCCTATGTTGCAGTGGAGTAGTATCTTGTGTAGGTATCTGTGTGACACTCTATCGAATGCTTTCTCCTGATCTAATGAGAGAACTGACGACTGGCAGTTCTTCTGGTGTGCGTAGTATATGACGTCTCGTATGAAGTGTGTGTGCTGGTGTATGTTTCTGTTCTCTATGCTACATTGTTGGTCTTCGTGTATGAGTTTGTGCATAAGTGGTTTGAGCTTGTTTGTAAGCGCTTTTGTGAGGATCTTGTAATCTACGTTTAGCAGAGATATGGGTCTGTAGTTTTTGAGTTGTGTTTTGTCTGCGCTATCTTTGGGTATGAGGGTGATGTATGATAGGTTTAGACTGGGTGGGAGTTGTTTGTTTTGGAAGGCCTCTGTGAATACTTGTAAGAGAAGAGGACCTAAAAGTGGAAAGAAATGTTTGTAGAATTCTGCTGTGAGGCCGTCTGGCCCTGGAAAATAAGTGGTAAGAAAACCTGGTCGTTACCTTCATTTTGTGTGTGCGCTCGCGCGCAGTTTTTAAAGGACACTGTTCTGTGTACCGTTCCGTACAGAAACCCTGTAGTTACCGCAAAGTAAATACCTGTTTTCGCTGGCGGATAACCACAATAGATGGTGCTTTCAAAACTCACATGGGAAAGTCCATCCCCCAAGAGTTACGTAACGTTTTGTTAAGGTCAATATTACGTCCCCTTGTGGAAAATGAAACTCTCACGCCAGGGGGAAAAAGGTTGGTCTAGTAGTTTCTCATAGCCTCCCATAAACGACTTAAAAGTTTGATAATAATAAAGCAGGACCTTTCTTTGTTACATTGGGAAATTCAAATCTGGTTTCAGGGAGATTAGCTTAAGGAGAATAATTCTCGAATTTGAGAGCAGAGAGAGAATTAGGAGATAAACATTAACTCCAGAGTGAAGGTAATAGGGCGGAAGAGTGGCATTTCTCCCCTCTATCCATACACGTCCACAAACATATACATCAAAACACATGTACATACACATATTCACACACATACACAAACGTCCACACTTACTCATCACACAATTTATACATAAACATATATACAAGTTTCGACAATTAAGTAATGAGTTTAATTATATAAAAAATAAAATCACCAACAGTTGAAGATATAACCTGTATTTTATTTAAATTAAACCCCTTGTGCACTGAAACAGCGTGTGGCACGATCTAACAAACACTGGAACAACTTCTGCAGTTCTTCTGTTGGTATGGCCCTTAAAATCGATGTTACGGCCCTTTGGATGTCACAAGTATCGCCAAAGAAGCGTCCTTTCAGTGGTAACTTTAATTTTGAGAATAGAAAAAAACCGCAGGGAGACAAATCTGGGGAATAGGGTGGATGGTTGAGAACACACACTTGTTTTGCGGCCAAATATTCATGTACAACTACTCCCCGATGAGCCGGTGCATTATCATGAAGAAGGAAAAAACTGCCAGGTGTTGAATACTCGGGTCAGACTCTGAGAATCCTTTTCAATAGGCTTTTCAAAATACTTAAATAAACTTTGGCAGTGACAGTCTGTCCCTCTGGAATAAATTCTGTGTGAATATAACTCCTTTGCTGTCGTAGAAGCACACCAACATTGTCTTCACTTTCGACTTTTGAAGAATAATTTTTTTGTCTTTTTGTGATGGTGATGACTTCCACTGAGCACTTTGGCGTTTAGTTGTGGGATCATAGAGGAAAATCCATGTTTCATCTTCTGCAACAATCAACTTTAAGAAATGTTTATTTCAGTGACACGTTTTGATGATGTCTTTTGCTTACTCAACACGCTGATGTTTTTGGTTATCAGACAACGAATGTGGTACAAACCGGCAAGCAACTTTTTTCTTGCCCAAATCTGGCAATAAAATTTTACGAATGGTCTCTCGGTTAACACCAAATTCATCTGCCATCATCCTCACAGTCAAACAACAATCTTCTTGTATCCGTTCTCTGACTTTTGCAGTGAGTTTCCTCATTACGAACAGAAATTGGGCGTCCATGTCTAGTTGTATTTGTAATCGTTTCCACACCACTTTTAAATCGTGAATAGCACCTGAATATCTGTGCACGAGATAAACAATTATCTCCATAAATATGTCGCATCAATTCAACTGTCTCAGTGGCACTTTTTCTAAGTTTTAACTCAATCCGCGCTATTGATCGCTACTGCGATATTTCCGGTATCCCGAAGCTACCGTATGATCATTATAGTTTGTTTCAATAAAACAACCGGTGTAACATTTATATTGTACATATTTCGTCCGCGATTCCGGTGACACTTTTAAAAATGGCGAAAGAGTGCCTAGTTACGAGCGATGTCGAGCGAAAAAAGGAAGAGAAAGACGGAAATTTTTCAATTTTTGATGATGTAGATAGGGGTATGGACATGGCCTGTGACCACCCCACTGCTCTTGAATGTATCCCAAGTAGATCTAGACATATTAGACGACGGGAGAAGTAGTTAGAAGGTTATTTCAGACATTAATTTAGCGAGAATGCAACATAGAATCAAAATACGAGATCGACAAGTAGATCTACACATCTCAGATGGTAAGTAGTGCAGATATAGACCTAGCCGATGGTGAGCTGGCCACAATCAGTGTCTAAAAACATCACATTACTTTTTCCCTAAAAAACTCTGCATTTATGAAATTTTTATTCATTTAGTTATACTTTGAAACATAAAGTATACGGAAGTACATGGAAATACTGTTTTCCATTCCATTTTACAACTAGATCCCCTTACAGACCAAGACCCGCGTTTTTAGTCCCGTTCGCTACCATACGTCCGCGTTTCTTCCTCCAGCACGGGAAGAGTTTAAACAGAATTTAATGTTAGCTTTTTGCTCCATGCACGTAACAGTGCACCTCTGACTAGGTTAACAAAACGGTGGCTGTTTGTCGCCTGCTTATTGGGCGGCGATGAAAAGTTGCCAGATAATAGATGAAGGTCGCCTCTTTTGATTCCATGTTTTGCTGCATAGATGGCATTTTTGTCCTGGCCATAATAAAATCAGTATCATTTCTTAATTGTGGGACCATGTACATATGTACATCCACAAAAATCTGTACATACATACATCCACACATATACATATACACATCAGCACACATATACATACATCCATGCATGCATCCACACACATATTTACATACACACATACATACATCAACACACATACATACACCGATATACATCACACACATACACATATACACCCACACACATTATATACATGAACATATACAAACAACCCCATATACACACCCTGATACGTTTACTTAAACACAAACACACATAAACTCACTTGCGCACGCATCATACATATATCACATAAACACATACACACATGCACATACGCGCATACACACACTTAAATCACACATGCACACATAAACACGAACATACATACACTTACACATAAACACACGCACATACAACTGTAGCATCATTTAGTCAGTAGAATGATTTTAAAAACTGAATATCCCTTCTGGGCGTACAAAAATCAGTATTTTATTGCCGTAACAATAACAGTTGTCTTGTCTTGTCTTGTGTTATCTCCCTGTAACTGCGAGCTGGTGTTCTTTGCAGCCGATGCTGTGGGGCTGTTGATGTACAGCATAGTATGGGCGTGGGAGCTGGTTATGGCAGCTACTTTTTCAGTCCCGGAGTACAGCTTAAAAAGCAGGGAGTGTGCAATGCTTCTTTAGCAGACTCCACCACCACGGAGACTATGCGATCCCTGCCCTGTTAGCCAGGCTATGCCTGTTATTGAGGATACCAACGGAGAGATGAAACAGGGTCTTAGTCATCTGTGGTTTGTTAACCCCGACTCTAGCATATCAGCTAAGCTTTGCTAATCCTGACTCTAGCATATCAGCTATGCTTTTCTAACCCTGATTCTAGCATATCAGCTAAGCTTTGCTAACCCTGACTCTAGCATATCAGCTATGCTTTGCTAACCCTGACTCTAGCATGCCAGCTATGCTTTGCTAACCCTGACTCTAGCATATCAGCTATGCTTTTCTAACCCTGACTCTAGCATATCAGCTAAGCTTTGCTAACCCTGATTCTAGCATATCAGCTATGCTTTGCTAACCCTGACTCTAGCATGCCAGCTATGCTTTGCTAACCCTGACTCTAGCATATCAGCTATGCTTTTCTAACCCTGACTCTAGCATATCAGCTATGCTTTGCTAACCCTGACTCTAGCATATCAGCTATGCTTTTCTAACCCTGACTCTAGCATATCAGCTATGCTTTGCTAACACTGACTCTAGCATATCAGCTATGCTTTTCTAACCCTGACTCTAGCATATCAGCTATGCTTTGCTAACCCTGACTCTAGCATATCAGCTATGCTTTTCTAACCCTGACTCTAGCATATCAGCTAAGCTTTGCTAACCCTGACTCTAGCATATCAGCTATGCTTTGTTAACCCTGACTCTAGCATACCAGCTATGCTTTTCTAACCCTGACTCTAGCATATCAGCTAAGCTTTGCTAACCCTGATTCTAGCATATCAGCTATGCTTTGCTAACCCTGACTCTAGCATATCAGCTATGCTTTGCTAACTCTGACTCTAGCATATCAGCTATGCTTTTCTAACCCTGACTCTAGCATATCAGCTATGCTTTGCTAACCCTGACTCTAGTATATCAGCTATGCTTTGCTAACCCTGACTCTAGTATATCAGCTATGCTTTGCTAACCCTGACTCTAGTATATCAGCTATGGGTCGCTGACTGCGTAATCGGACATCGTTTTTACACCCCCCCCCTACTCCAGTGGTGCAACCATTTTTGCAAAGAAATGTGAACATGAAAACGTCGTCGTTCACTCAGACATGGACCCCCCTCCCCCTCCCCAGGTCTCAGGCACAAATTGGACAGGTCGTCTCTGGTGCTCAGCATCTTCTTCTGTAGGGGGATGGGGGGGGGGAGGGAACTGGCCAGCTCATTTGGCTGAGTGGGTTGTGTAGCTGGCAGTTCTGGAGGATGTGATGTGGTGTCTGTTGGCCTTTTGCTGCAGGCACATGGGTCTGTTGAGTCAATTTTCATCCTTTTGTATAGATGGTGTCCCAGCCTGCAATGTTCTGTTCTCAGTCGGAAGATTATCACTTGGTCACTTCTTGAGAATTTATAGTATTCGTCATCTGTTTTTGTTTTAGGGTCTGTTTTATGCATCTAAATGGTCATCTCAAGGAAAAGAATACCGCCAAAATGTAGCATTACCATCGATGACACAAATCTGAAACAAGTTGATAGATTCAAGTACTTAATAAGAGTTATAACAAATGATGGGAAAAGTCACAACGAAGTAAAAAGCAGACGTGGTCAGGCCAAGTCAGCATTCCAGAAAATGAGAAACATCTTGTGCAAAAGATCCATATCAATGGAAGCAAGATTCAGAGTACTTAAATGTTACATCGAGCCAATTTTGTTTTATGGATGTGAAGCATAGTCCATGATTAAGAGAGTACAGCGAGAAATGGAGGCCATGGAAATGTGGTTCATAAGAAGGATGTTGAAGGTACCATGAACAGCTAAGAAAACCAATGAAGAAGTCTTAAGAGAGGCTGGAGTTAAAAGGCAAATTACAGCAAAGATCAGAGGCAGACAAGCGAGATTTGTAGGACATTTTCCAAGAAGAGGAAAATTGGAACACATTAATGCAACTGGAAAAATTGAGGAAAGAAGAGACAGAGGAAGACAGAGAGAGAATTTACTAGATGGGGTGTCAGTGTGGCTAGGAAGAAAGTCACCGGCGGATCTCATAATCAAGTCTAAAGACAGGGAATTGTGGAGAGAAATGATCGCCTACGCCACGCGGCACGGCACTTGATTGATTGAATGATTTGTGTACACACACACACACGCACGCACACACGCACACACACACGAGGGGTGATTGATAAATTCTCGGCAAAAGGTAGAACGGATTATTTATGGACAACTTTTTTGGGTTATTTTTCAACATAGTCCCCTTGCAAGTTTATGCATTTAGTCCAGCGATCCTGGAGCATACGGATCCCTTCTTTGTAAAAGTCAGCATCTTGTGCCAGTAGAAAGTGGTATACAGCATGAATGACGTCATCATCTGAAGCAACTTTGCAACCACTGATCTCCTTTTTTAGTTTGGTAAACAGGTAGTAGTCCGAAGGGGCCAAATCTGGGGAAGAAGAAACAAGTTCAAGAAGCTGGAAACCACATTCATGAATGGCAGCCATTGCCACCACCGACTTGTGAACTGGAGCATTGTCTTGATGAAAGATAACTCCTTTCTAGTCAATTTCTCATGATGCGTTTCTTTCAATCTGACCCGCAGTTACTTCACAAGATTACCGTAATAGGCCCTGGTGACCATTCTGTCATTTTGAAGATAGTCTACCTGCACACCTTCAGAATCCCAAAAGATGGATGCCATCAATTTGCCTGCAGACAGAACCACCCTTGCTTTCTTTGGAGGTGGGGATCCATGATGTTTCCACTGCTTTGACTGTTCTTTGCTTTCTGGCTGAAAATGAAGAACCCAAGTTTCATCCATAATCACAAATTGCTGAAGAAACTTTTCAGGAAAAATGGCCAAGATTGTCTCTTGACATGCTGAGACGCTGTCATCTGAGATCAGCAACAAGAAGTTTCGGGACCCATCGAGGAGAGACCTTTGTCATTTGAAGATCATTGTGAATAATGGCTTGAACACGTTCCTGGAAGATGCCCAACTCAGTAGCAATGTACTGCTCAGTTAATAGTCGATCCTCTATTATCGTGTCATGGATTCTGCCGGTGGTTTCATTGGTGGTTACCGTTCTTGGTCTTCCTGGACAGTGATCATCTTCCAGACTCTCCCTTCCATGTTTGAAATGAGCTGACCATTTCTTCACTGTGCTGTAAGAAGGGGAACTCTCCCTTAGAGTCTCTACCATATCCTCATGGATCTCCCTCGATGATAAGCCCTCGATGCAGAGGTAGCGAATGACTGCTCGATGAGAAATTTTATCCATTTTCTCAATTTCTGCCACACCTTACCACTTCAGTAGCCTGTGAAAAAAATGGTTGCAGTTAAGTTCTTGAAACTTGGTGTTTAATCTTACATTAACCTGATCTACAAATGCACCTAATATCAACCCTCTGTTGCTCAACATCCTCTCTGGTGTTCTTCTCCATGTCTCCTTTGGTCTGCCCTTACTTCAGTTTCCCTGTGGTATCCATCTTAGTGCTATTTTTGGTAGTGAGTTGTCAGTCATCCGGTGCACATGTCCCAACCATCGCCAGCGTCTTTCCTCAGTAATTACTGTCAGTGGCATCATCTGCATTTCTGCCAACAAGATGTTATTTCTTAAGGAATTTTCAATTTAGATTTGACCAAATTCATGACCAGAGTTGAATGTATGTAAGCATTTGAATGTGGTAATATCAGAACTGAGATATCACATTCAAAAGTTACTTGAAATAGATTACCTCCTCATGAACTTCTGTGTTTTTTCCACTTCACCCCAGAAGATCTATATCTTCTTTGCTAGATCAGTCAACTGATTCTAGTAAATCTGTTGTCTTCTTCATAAGTTGAGATTTCTGACGCTTGCAATGACTAATGCATCTTATAACGCCTCCTCATTCGAATATGTCTGTCTATCTATCTATCTATCTATCTATCTATCTATCTATCTATCTGTCTGTCTGTCTGTCTGTCTGTCTATGATCTGTCTGTCTGTCTATTTATCAGCCTGCCTGCCTGTCTGTCTACGTCTGTCTGTCCTTATTCATGACATGTCTGAAGATTGTTGGTTGTTTTTTCCTTATAAATTTATAAATTCAATCTGGGAAGTATATGTGAAATTCACAAAGTCGAAATAATCCAAGAACAACAAACAATAATAAATATTTACAGAAAACATATCTACTAATGAATAACTGGTGCAAGATTTATTAATTCTGTATATATTGTTTCTTTCTCATTTTCTTCTGTGGGTGAGCATTTTTCTTTAGTAAAATTTGTCTTCAGAATACCTTCCGATCTTTGCTTAATTTTCTGAAAGAACAGAAAAGAGAGTGAAAAAATGTTAAATTAATCTCTGTAATTTAACAATGAAATACATCCTTATCAATGAATGTTGAAAACGAGTCCTGAAATGCTATATTGAACCTATCTTGTTATATGGAAGTGAATCATGGGCAATAGGCAGGTCTGCACAAAAGTCATTGGGAGCAGCAGAAATGTGGTTTATTAGAAGAATGTTGCGAATTCCCTGGACAGCAAAAATAACTAATAGAGAATGTTTGAGAAGAGCTGGAAATACAAAAAAATCTTTTCAATAAAATAAGAGAGAGACAATAATGAGAAGATGGGACATTGAAAATAATATAGCAACAGGAAAAATAGAGAAACGAAGAGCCAGGGGAAGACCAAGAGACATGATACTGGACAGTCTGACGAGATGGTATGAAAGGAGATCACCAAGTGAGCTGATGGCCTGCATGAAGGATCGTGTACTCTGGAGAAGCATAATAGCCAACGCCAGTAGTTAGGGCACATGATGATGATGATGATGATGAATTTAACAAACGTAATGCGTCTTGGAAGGGTACATAAGAAAAATAAAGAGAAGAAGACCAAGGGGAAGATGTCTGCAAGACATCGTTGATAATCTGCAAATGGATGCAACAGTCTTGCTTACAACAGAGAGGACTACAGGAGAGCTGTTAGGGAGGCAAAGTTCCACAAGGGACACGCAAATGACTGAATACAGTAACAGTCAGAGAATCTCAAAACAAGCTATCAAGTGAAACACAGCAGACTAAAGAAAAAGGAGTCGGCAACATGAAACTCTAAAGAGGCCAAATTAGTAGGGATTATCCCTTGATAAGGTTGAAAAGCTTGCCGAAAGCAGGAAAACTTGGCGAACTATCATGCCAGCCCTGTGTGACGTTTAAAGGCACGGGAAGGATGTAAGATGTAAGAATACAATAACAGTGACCGCAGTCAAAGGAAAACAAAAACAGTAGCATAAAGCACTGTGAAGTACAGAACCCAGGGGACAGCACCTACAGCACGTCAAGAAATTCTATTCATTTCTCGTAATTGTTTCCCTTGGGTGATTGTGATTCTCTCATTGTGGTCAGAAGATCTCTCGTTTCTGTATCTCATACACACATGCACACACGCATGCACTCACACGCGCTCTCTCACACATAGGCATACACTCACAAAGTGTCATATCTTTGACGTGACAGATGGAGTGATGAAGGACAGAATGTAAGACAGGCCTGCGTGCCCAATTTTTAACCTTTTAAAGATCATTCATTCAATCAAGAGTAGATAACTCATAGCACGTACATACAATGTAATCTCTTGGACAGGTAAACGTATTCAGAAATGGGGACTAAAATTATTAGACTATTAGAGGCACTTAAATAAAGTTTATTTACATATCAAAGAACGTAAACAATGAAAAAACATGTGAATTGCGGGCTTCTGTTTCGGGAATTTAGCTATTCACGATTTAATCATAATTTATTAAAAGAAAAATCGGTGGTCCACTGCGGGGAAACTGTACATGACCCGGCACTCTTTTCGTTAGCCAGCCTCCATCACAAGATTTGCTTTGTTAGTAGCTGTAGCCTCCATCACAAGATTTGCTTTGTTAGTAGCTGTAGCCTCTGTCATAAGATTTGCTTTGTTAGTAGCTGTAGCCTCCATCACAAGATTTGCTTTGTTAGTAGCTGTAGCCTCCATCACAAGATTTGCTTTGTTAGTAGCTGTAGCCTCTGTCATAAGATTTGCTTTGCTACTGGCTGTAGCCTCAATCACAAGATTTGCTTTGTTAGTAGCTGTAGCCTCTGTCATAAGATTTACTTTGCTACTGGCTGTAGCCTCAATCACAAGATTTGCTTTGTTAGTAGCTGTAGCCTCTGTCATAAGATTTGCTTTGCTACTGGCTGTAGCCTCAATCACAAGATTTGCTTTGTTAGTAGCTGTAGCCTCTGTCATAAGATTTGCTTTGCTACTGGCTGTAGCCTCAATCACAAGATTTGCTTTGTTAGTAGCTGTAGCCTCTGTCATAAGATTTGCTTTGCTACTGGCTGTAGCCTCAATCACAAGATTTGCTTTGTTAGTGGCTGTAGCCTTGGTCACAAGATTTGCTTTGTTAGTGGCTGTAGCCTCGTTCACAAGATTTGCTTTGTTAGTAGCTGTAGCCTCAGTCACATGATTTTCTGTGTTAGAAGCTGTAGCCTTGGTCACAAGATTTGCTTAGTAGCTGTAGCCTCGGTTACAAGATTTGCTTTGCTAGTGGCTGTAGCCTCGTTCACAAGATTTGCTTTGCTAGTGGCTGTAGCCTCGTTCACAAGATTTGCTTTGCTAGTGGCTGTAGCCTCGTTCACAAGATTTGTTTTATTAGTGGCTGTAGCCTCAGTTACAAGATTTGTTTTATTAGTGGCTGTAGCCTCAGTTACAAGATTTGTTTTATTAGTGGCTGTAGCCTCAGTTACAAGATTTGTTTTATTAGTGGCTGTAGCCTCAGTTACAAGATTTGTTTTATTAGTGGCTGTAGCCTCAGTTACAAGATTTGCTTTCCTAGTGGATGTAGCCTCAGTTACAAGATTTGTTTTATTAGTGGCTGTAGCCTCAGTTACAAGATTTGTTTTATTAGTGGCTGTAGCCTCAGTTACAAGATTTGCTTTCCTAGTGGATGTAGCCTCAGTTACAAGATTTGTTTTATTAGTGGCTGTAGCCTCAGTTACAAGATTTGCTTTCCTAGTGGATGTAGCCTCAGTTACAAGATTTGTTTTATTAGTGGCTGTAGCCTCAGTTACAAGATTTGCTTTCCTAGTGGATGCAGAGTCAGTTACAAGATTTGTTTTGTTAGTGGCTGTAGCCTCAGTTACAAGATTTGCGTTGCTAATGGCTGTAGCCTCGTTCACAAGATTTGTTTTGTTATTGGCTGTAGCCTTGGTCGCAAGATTTGCTTTGCTAGTGGCTGTAGCTTCGTTCATAAGATTTGCTTTGTTAGTGACTGTTGCCTCGGTCACACGATTTGCTTTATTAGTGGCTGTAGCCTCGGTCACAAGATTTGCTTTGTTAGTGGCTGTAGCCTCGGTCACAAGATTTGCTTTGTTGGTGACTGTTGTATCTTGTATTACTTGTAATTTGTCGTTTTATTTAGCGTAATAACTTTGCATATAACCAAGAGTTATAAATCTGTAATTTGTAATCAGAGACTGACGTAGTCGTATTCTGGGCATTCCAATGATAGCTCCGCCTTCCATTCCAACACTCACTGAAGCGTGCACATGCTGATAGTGCCAGTCAGACATTGGTTTGGGGGTAATGTGCGCTAAACCACTTCGTTTGGAAAAAAAAACGTCCACTTTCCCTCTCCTCTTCCAATTCCGATCATCATCCTGGTATGACTGTTGTCATTCAGCCCAGATGTCGTCCTCCATACGGAGCCTGTCTAAAGTGGCACTTGCAGTCTCCTCCTTATTCATTCTTAGGGTGTCCTGTATTGATGCTATGCTTGTCAGCTTCTCCGCTTTCTCATTGTATTTGACTCCCGCATGACCCGGACAGTAGATCCACGTCAGACTAGATAACAGAGAGCCCTCTAGAAGCTGGACCCACTCTCTGCGGAAGAAATGTCTCACCGCAACATGCTTCGGAAACCTGTTATAATGACTCCCAAGCGAGTCTGTTCCACCAACCAGGAAATTGCTCGGAAATTGCTTGTTCCACCAACAAGGAAATTGCTTGGAAATTGCTTGTTCCACCAACCAGGAAAATGACAGTCAAGTTTCCAACACTACATACTAAACTTTACAACCTTTTTGTCCTAAAAAGGACAATCATCTACCAAAAATACGTTATGACTTAACCACACATTTGTCCTATAACGAGGACAGACAAACCAAAAACTACATCACGAATCCACAATCTTATCAAACATAAGAACAAACCTTACGTATATCCTATCTCTACGACATCTAGAACAGAACTCCTGTCTCTACCATATCTAGAACAGAACTCCTTTCTATACAACATCTAGAACAGAACTCCTATCTCTACGACATCTAGAACAGAACTCCTATCTCTATGGCATCTAGAACAGAACTCCTTTCTATACAACATCTAGAACAGAACTCCTTTCTCTACGACATCTAGAACAGAACTCCTTTCTATACAACATCTAGAACAGAACTCCTATCTCTACGACATCTAGAACAGAACTCCTGTCTCTACCATATCTAGAACAGAACTCCTTTCTATACAACATCTAGAACAGAACTCCTATCTCTACGACATCTAGAACAGAACTCCTATCTCTATGGCATCTAGAACAGAACTCCTTTCTATACAACATCTAGAACAGAACTCCTTTCTCTACGACATCTAGAACAGAACTCCTTTCTATACAACATCTAGAACAGAACTCCTATCTCTACGACATCTAGAACAGAACTCCTTTCTCTACGACATCTAGAACAGAACTCCTATCTCTACAACATCTAGAACAGAACTCCTATCTCTACGACATCTAGAACAGAACTCCTTTCTCTACGACGACTAGAACAGAACTCCTATCTCTACGACATCTAGAACAGAACTCCTTTCTCTACGACATCTAGAACAGAACTCCTATCTCTACGACATCTAGAACAGAACTCCTTTCTCTACGACGACTAGAACAGAACTCCTTTCTATACAACATCTAGAACAGAACTCCTATCTCTACGACTTCTAGAAAAGAACTCATTTTCTCTATAGCATCTAGAATAGAACTCCTTTGTATACAACATCTCGAGCAGAACTGCCTCACTCATACGTCCCGTCATCGGAGACCCGTGACTAACGGAAACGGAGATAGCTCCTTCTGTGCCTGCATAAACATGTGAGTTGTGGTTTGTAACTTTTTTGAACCACAACAACAGGGATTCTCACCAAAAATGTTGCTAATGTTACTCTGTTACAGATGCACTTGCCCTTTGCTGAATTCAGCTCAGGTAGAATGAGGCGTCTTGCCGCGGGGGCAATCCTAAGCTACGTCTACATTTGCTCATATTTGTGCCTTACCTTCAAGCTGGGCATACCCAGAAAGTAGCGTATAGCTGTGATCGTTGTATCGTTGGTGAACCACAGAACTGCTCTCATAGCCTCATTTCTGGATTCTTTCCAGCTTGATCACGTGAGTCCTGGATAAAGTCAGAAGGCAGAGGCCATACTCAACGTCCGCATCAGCAGGAAAACACCTTACATTCTGGCAGGAAAACACCTTACATTCTGGCAGGAAAACACCTTACATTCTGACAGTAAAACACCTTACATTCTGGCAGGAAAACACCTTACATTCTGACAGTAAAACACCTTACATTCTGGCAGTAAAACACCTTACATTCTGGCAGGAAAACACCTTACATTCTGGCAGGAAAACACCTGTCATGGCCTTGACTGCAACGAGGTCTTTCTTTGCTTTCTGAATGACCATGTCCACGTGGTGGTTTAAAGATAGTGTCCTATCGAACACGATCCCAAGGTACATCAAAAATTGTACCCTCTCGATATATTCATCGTTGCATGGGTACAAAGCAAAGTGTTTATTCTAGAAAGCTGCTTAAAGAGACAGGATAAAGAGAAGAACCAAAAAAAAAAAAGATTGAATTATTGGATGTGCTTCATTCAGTTTAGTCCTCCTGCGATTGCCAGCCATTAATGAGTCGACAGTAAGAGATGTGAAGGAAGATAAATGAAAGGAAAAATCGGGAAAATCGTTTCTGCGACAACATCAACCGGCTCGTAGTATCTGCGTAGTACGTGATATTCTTGTATCTGTCGTGAAGAACGTGCCATTTTTGTGTTACCAGAGCCACTGGGGAGAAAAGAATAGGACCACTGCCACCTTCCACGCATGTCGTAAGAGGCGACTAAGGAGGTTGGAGGATAGGCCAACGACCTGTTCCTTGTACAAAACTGGAGCGTTACAGAAACACGGAGAGGAAAACCTGGAAACTTTGTCCTGGAAAAGGAAGGGACTCTGATAACAGGGCGCATGAGCTTGTGCTGTCACAGGCGAAAGGAAGCTGCAGAACCGACATCCCAGCTGAGTACTAGGATATCTTTTATCATTGCATGTTGGAATGTTACATCAGTGCAAAGATAGGTAAGATAAATTATGACAGCGTTCAGTGACAAGGAATACACATGGAAGGAAGCAGAGGATAATTTCAAGAACAGGGATGATGCCCGTGGCATATGCTCTCAAGGGAGTGAAAGGCGATGATGATGATGATGATTATGATGATGATGATGATGACTGCCATGAAAGGGAAAGTTCTATAAATTCACATATCATAAGAAAGAAAACAAAGCACTTAAATGTTTTCATAAAGGAAATACTTGTAGATGGCGAAGGGTCTAGATCTACAGACCTTCATGCTAGGACATGCTGGTGTAATGATTTTAAGACCAAGAAGATTAAGACTCCGATGAACCGCTTCCAACTCCATAGCTAACAAGTGAACGTTATCGTAACAAATTATTCTAGAACTATGAAACAATAGTTCTTTCTCTGACAAACATTCTGTAACAACGACGCCGCAGTTAGCCTGATGTGTCTCTTTTGAAGTTTGACATTTCTGGTGACATGTTTCTATTTTAATCCCTGATTTAAAACTTCTGTAATAATAAATAACTGTATGTTCTTTCAAGGCAATGATTACATTTTTAAATGACTGCATGTTCTTTCAATGCAATGATTAAATTTTTTAAAACTACTACTACTACTACTACTACTACTACTACTACTACTACTTCTTCTTCTTCTTCTTCTTCTTCTTCTTCTTCTTCTTCTTCGTCGTCTTCTTCTTCTTCTTCGTCTTCTTCGTCTTCATCTTCTTCTTCTTCTTCTTCTTCTTCGTCTTCGTCTTCGTCTTCTTCTTTTTCTTTGTCTTCTTCTTCTTCTTCTTCATCTTCTTCTTCGTCTTCTTCTTTTTCTTTGTCTTCTTCTTCTTCTTCTTCTCTTCTTCTTCATCTTCTTCTTCTTCTTCGTCTTCTTCTTCTTCTTCTTTGTCTTCTTCTTCGTGTTCTTCTTCTTCTTCTTCTTCTTCTTCGTCTTCTTCTTCTTCTTCTTCTTCGTCTTCTTCTTCTTCTTTTCTTCTTCTTCGTCTTCTTCTTCTTCTTCTTCGTTCTTCTTCTTCTTCTTCGTCTTCTTCTTCGTCTTCTTCTTTTTCTTTGTCTTCTTCTTCTTCATCATCTTCTTCTTCGTCTTCTTCTTCTTCTTCGTCTTCTTCTTCTTCGTCTTCTTCTTCTTCTTCTTCTTCTTTTTCTTCTTCTTCTTCTTCTTCTTCTTCTTCTTCTTTCTCTATGTAGCCACGAGCTGATGTTCTCTGCATCAACTAAGACGTTCAGATATAGAACTCTGTCATACTGGGAGCGAGTTACGGCTTTTTTTCTCAGTCCTTGAGTAGTGCTAAAAAGCAGATTGGGGATGTGCAATACTTCTTTATCAGACTCCACCACCATGAGGACTATGGCGATCCATGGCCCTTTAGCCAGGCTGGGGTTGTTTCTGTGGAAAACAACGGAGAGGTGGGACAGGGTCTTGGTCAGTTATAGTTCTCCAACCTTGACTTGGAACTTGTCAGCTGTGGGTCGTTGGTTGCTATATCAGACAGCGTCCTCTCTCCCAGCAAATCAGTATAAAATTATTGATACTAATATGAACCTACTAGGGGAACATGCATTTGGATATCCTTTAAGATATAAACAGCTGAAGTTCTCACAACAGTCTTTATCATCGGAGCAGTAATCGAATTTCTCGGCGCAAGATTTCTGAGGACACAACAAAAAGGTGAGAGAATTTGAAAGGCGACTAGTTACAAGAGGTTATAGCGATGCTAATCACTCAACACGTGATTCAAACTGGCGCAGGAAAAACTACAGAGATGATTAACAAAGTGCTGACACAGCTACAGGCACTACTCGATGTAAGATGAGCCTCCGTTGCGATGAACCCATCGTAAATCGAAAACATCGTAAGTGAAAAATGCATTTAAAGCACATACACTACGGAGCAGCATCATGCCTTAAACGCGCTCAGAACACTTACATTACCCTACAGTAGGGCAACATCATCTAATACAAAGCTTATTTTATAAAAAAAAGTGTTGACTATCTCAATGTATTTTATTGAATACTGTACTAAAAGGAGGAAAACACTTGATGATTTAACAGGCACAGTTTTCATATGGAAGATACCAAGTTTTGACTGTACAGTTTGCTCATTTCATGATATATTTCTGTCAGTCTGTCAGTCAGTCATTTGCATGTCCCTTTCGGAACTGTAGGCCCCTCGGTTGTAAACAAGATGCCCCTCCTGCTGATGCATCCATTTGCAGATTATCAGCGATGTCTTGCAGCCATCTTCGCCTTGGTCTTCCTCTCGTTCTTTCTCTCATTTCTCTGTAGCAAAGCATGTGCCTGTCTGCTCTTGCTGATCTCTTGTAACTGATGTCCATTTCTTCTAACATTCTTGGCCCACTGCTGATAGTAGCAAATTCCTCTTGGAGGTTCTTTATTCTGGAGGTTCTTGGTTAAAACATTTTCTTGTTTTTCCTCAGTCTCTCTCTTTTTTTTTTTTTTGTTGTCTTTATTTCTCCAGTTTCATCAGCTCCTCATTGGAAAGCTATTCATTTTCAGTGTCAACAAGGGCATAAATATCTTTTTTCTTTTTATCAATTCTATCTGTTTCTCCAAGTACTAATACCTTTGTTACTTACTGTTTTATGAATAGAAATACCTTTGTTACTTACTGTTTTATCAATAGAAATACATTTGTTATTTAATATTTTATCAACAGAAATAGCTTTGTTACTTACTGCTTTATCAATAGAAATACCTTTGTTACTGTTTTATCAACAGAAATACCTGTGTTACTTAATGTTTTATCAACAGAAATATCTTTGTTATATGCTGTTTTATCAACAGAAATATCTTTGTTATTGACTATTTTATCAACAGCACAATTTTTTTAAATATCTTTGTTACTTACTGTTTTATCAACAACACAATCTTTATAATACCTTTGAATGTGTTAACATATACCTTCAACACATTCTTTTACAAACAGGAAACAACGAGGCTATCCTACAGTAAAGGAGCTGAGAACAGTTTTGTATGGCTTGGTCTGGACAAAATCGTGGACAAAGCTTTTTTTAGACGTGAAAGAAAAAAAAACATTATAAGAGAATGAAATCTCAAAATTCAAAGTACAGTTTCTACTGAATGCGTATCGCTCTCGCACTGTAAAGTCGAAAAGTCGTAAGTCGAGGAGCATCTGTATATGAGAACTGTGTTTATTTGCATGGACACTCACTGCAAGGAGAAACACAGAATGAAAGGTATTTTGTCAAATTGTTCCCATCATTTAAATCTACGTGTTTTAGTAATGTCATAAGTTTGCTTATAATATGGCTTTTTTTAAAAATAATGTTTTTCATGTGGAACATAGGTACACTGGATACAACTTATATTTCCTTGGAAGGATTAAAGAACCTTTAGAAACAATGTGACAAGTGTGTTGAACTTTTTTTTTTGGGTTTTTTTTTTGGGGGGGGGGGGGGTGACTGCAGCATTTCCTGTAAATATTTGCTTTTATGATTCTCCCCCCCCCCCCAAGCTGTTTAGTTATCACTTTTTCTATCAACCGCTGCGTATCATCGGTTGTCATTTCCAGATCTGGGTTACTGTGGGTCTGTCTGGTGGAAAAGGAAAATCCTACAGAGGCTGCAAACATCCTGGTGGACTACTTTGCACCATTAAAATGAACAGAAAGAGAAAAGCAGAAGTAAGACAGAAGACAAAAACCGATCAAGTGCCAGCAGCCTTGCACAGAATCAGTGATCTCACCACTAGTAACAAGAGAACCAGTGACCTCATCACTAGTAACAAGAGAACCAGTGACATCACCACTAGTAACAAGAGAACCAGTGACCTCACCACTAGTAACAAGAGAACCAGTGACCTCACCACTAGTAACAAGAGAACCAGTGACCTCACCACTAGTAACAAGAGAACCAGTGACATCACCACTAGTAACACGTGAACCAGTGACCTCACCACTAGTAACAAGAGAACCAGTGACCTCACCACTAGTAACAAGAGAACCAGTGGCCTCACCACTAGTAACAAGAGAACCAGTGGCCTCACCACTAGTAACAAGAGAACCAGTGACCTCACCACTAGTAACACGTGAACCAGTGACCTGACCACTAGTAACAAGAGAACCAGTGACCTCATCACTAGTAACAAGAGAACCAGTGACCTCACCACTAGTAACAAGAGAACCAGTGGCCTCACCACTAGTAACCAGAGAACTAGTGACCTCACCACCAGTAACAGGAGAACCAGTGGCCTCACCACTAGTAACAAGAGAACCAGTGGCCTCACCACTAGTAACAAGAGAACCAGTGACCTCACCACTAGTAACAAGAGAACCAGTGACCTGACCACTAGTAACAAGAGAACCAGTGGCCTCACCACTAGTAACACGTGAACCAGTGACCTCACCACTAGTAACAAGAGAACCAGTGACCTGACCACTGGTATTAAGAGAACTGGACCAAGCAAATCAGACACCACAGGAAGAACTAAGCTCCTGCCCTCCGGTACAGTCACGAAGGAAAATGTTACACCTAGAACCACGTGGGAAAACCAGGACAAAGAACCTGGTCGACGAAGCATGGACCCAGGGACATCCTCCCAGAAGAACGGGAAGAAGTAGAAATCACAACAATCACGAAGAAAGGGAAACCGAATGTTACAAAACAAGCTACCGTCCTATCAACTTTATACTCGTACATTACCTGGGACAGACCATGAAAAGAATGGCTAACGACAGACTTTTGAAATAGCCAGATGATAACAAAGTACTAGATGACTGCCAGTCAGGATTTAGAAAACTCACGAGCTCCGACATTCAGACAACACAGGAGCACCGACATTCAGACAACACAGGAGCACCGACATTCAGACAACACAGGAGCACCGACATTCAGACAACACAGGAGCACCGACATTCAGACAACACAGGAGCACCGACATTCAGACAACACAGGAGCACCGACATTCAGACAACACAGGAGCACCGACATTCAGACAAACACACCTGGCTCAAGCAATGCAAAATGCCTTTCAGAATAAATCAAAACTCCTAGCCTCTTTTATCAATCTAATAAAGGCATTTTTAAGTATCTATTTTCATATTATATAGGAAACACTCACTTACACATCTAAATCTTTAACGACAGGAGATTCTATTAACATTCCAGAAATCTGGATTTCTCGTCTGTAGCTTCAGTGTTGAAATATATATCAATATTTATATAAATTAGGAAAAATTGGAAGAGGTGGAGAGTTTTGAATATCTTGGATCATTATTAACTAATAATGGAGATACAATGAGGGAAATTAAAAGGACATCTATCTCTCTTCAAAAAGGAAAACAACTGGAGAAGCTGTGGAAAGGAATAGGCATAACTACAAAAATAAGAGTTTTATGGCCATGCATCTTTCCCATCGCAACATATGCCTGTGAGACCTGGACACAACAAAATAGCTGAGAAACACATAAATGCCTTTGAATGTAAATGCTACAGAAGAGTTCTTCAAAAATCATGGACACAAAAAAGAACAAATATATCCATACTACAAGGACTTAATATTGAAGAAGGCTGGCTAGTAAAGAGGATTAAAGAGAGAAAACTTAAATATTTTGGACACGTTAAAGGTCATGATAATTTAGAGAAGGCAGTCTTGGAAGGGTACATAATGGGAAAAAGAAAGGGAAGAAGACCAAGGTGAAGATGGCTGCAAGACATCGTTGATAATCAGCAAATGGATGCATCATCAGCAGCAGGCCATCTTGCTTACAACCGAGAGGCCTACAGGAGAGCTGTTAGGGAGGCAAAGTTCCGCAAGGGACATGCAAATGACTGATTTGACTGAGCCTCAACGTTGAAATATTGAAGTGTAACACGTTTGACTTTATAGGTTGATAATGTTCTGTAATATAGCAGATTGTTTCTTATTAGGATTTTATGACAAAGTGAATATCTTAGAAACAAATATCGAATGGGATGAGTGGCAGCGGCGGGGGGAGGGGGGATGGGCGGGCTTAGAGTGGTTTGCTTTAATAAGGGAAGCTGAATTAGAGACTAAAACTTCTGAGGATCCTAGACTGCTTATGTAGAAAAAAAAACTTGCCCATGGCTAGAAGGAAGTAAACTTGAAGAGCGCACCGAGAGCAAGGTCTGTAGGTCATAATAAAGTCTGTGGTCAAAGACTGCCACTGCTGTGAATTAGAAATCTCTTTCTTTACTTACCTCTGCCAATGAAGTAGCCAACGTGGATATCGCAGCATTGAGAAGTAACAAAATATAGATGGTGTATCACTGTGGTTAGGTTCTCTCTCTCTCTCTCTCTCTCTCTCTCTCTCTCTCTCTCTCTCTTACACAGGCACACCACACGCATTCATTCACTCATGCACTCAAACGATAATCTAAACTAACAGAATATCATTATCTATCACAAGGGAAGCAACTCATTAAACATTTAACAAGCAAATAAATAGTGTATAAGTGCATAACTATACATGAAGTCACTGCAGTAACGCTGTGATACGAAAATGTGTAAACTAGGAAAAATGTAAGAGCAGCTTTATTACTGTGGTCGTTAAGTAATAAAGCTGTTCCTACTGTTTTTTCCCTAGTTTATACATTTACTTATTTAACAGGGCGAGCAAAAGTGGCACAACATAAGGATTAATACTGACGTATTATGAATACTGTATCAAAATGATTATGATGGTCGCACTGACTTCTTTCCTATCTTTGTTGCAGATGTATCGGATGTAGGATAACATGGATTCCACGTTAACAAAGGATGATCGAGTTAACAGAATGGTAAAATACTCGTTTTCAGTGACAAAACTTAGTCCTTATGCTTTACATTTGGTTCGGGCCACTGATTATGTATATACACATGATGCGTAATGTTTTGCTTCACCCTGTACATTATATATATATATATAAATATATATATATATATATATATATATATATATATATATATATATATATATATATCTTGTCTTGTGCTATCTCCCTGTAACTGCGAGCTGGTGTTTTTTGCAGCCGATGCTGTAGAGATGATGAGGTACAGCATCGTTTTGGCTTGGGAGAGGGTTATGGCGGCTAATTTTTCAGCCCCGGGGTACATCTAAAAAGCAGGGGGTGTGTAATGCGTCTTTAGCAGGCTCCACCACCATGGGGACTATGGCGATCCCTGCTCCGTTAGCCAGGCTATGCCTGTTACTGGGGGTACAAACAGAAAAGTGGGACAGGGTCTTGGTCAGCTATGGTTCGCTAACCCTGACGCTAGCATATCAGTTATGGTTCGCTAACCCTGGCGCTAGCATATCAGTTATGGTTCGCTAACCCTGGCGCTAGCATATCAGTTATGGTTCGCTAACCCTGGCGCTAGCATATCAGCTATGGTTCGCTAACCCTGGCGCTAGCATATCAGCTATGTTTCGCTAACCGTGACGTTAGCATATCAGCTATGCTTCGCTAACCCTGACGCTAGCATATCAGCTATAGATCGTTGATTGTCTAATCGGAAACCTCTTCACCTCCATATGTGTATATATAATATTCAAGGAACGTAATCAATGAAAAATATATGAAAGCACTCTTTTTTCTATACATTTTCCTGTGCCATTCGCGTGTTTCTGTTTCGCGGATTTGACTATTCGCGATTCAATCCACAATTAAATGAGAATTCTGTGGCCTGCTACGGGACGCGTGCATTCTTCTTGTCAATCTCACTCACAAGATTTGCTCCCTTAGTGAGTGTTGTATCTCTTGCGTGTGCCAACTTTTCGTTTTATTCAGTTTAATACACTTTACATTTAACCGTGAGTACAAAGCGAAGTGCTTTTTGAGGCATCTGAAAGAGGCAGAAGAAAATGAAGAACCATTCAGGAAAAGAACTAATTCTTGGATATGCTCAAATCAGTGAAGTCCTACGGTTGCCAGCTATCAAAGAGTCGACCGTAAAGTTTATCAAGGAAAGGAAATATAAAGAAAATAGGAAAAGCCATTACTGTAGTTACACCAACGGGCCCTTAGAATTAGTGTATTGTGTGATATCGTTGTATCTGTCCTGTACAAATATGGGTGGAGGATTGCTATTAAAAAAAAGTCAAGTCAAGTGCCGTGCCGCGTGGCGTAGGCGGTCATTTCTCTCCACAATTCCCTGTCTTTAGACTTGATTATGAGATCCGCCGGTGACTTTCTTCCTAGTCACACTAACAGCCCATCCAGTAACTTCTCTCTCTCTCTGTCTTCCTCTGTCTCTTCTTCCTTCAGTTTTTCCAGTTGCCACAGTGTGTTCCAGTTTTCCTCTTCTCGGGAAATGACCTATAAATTTCGCTTGTCTGCCTCTGATCTTTGCTAAAAATTATGCTTTTTAACTCCAGCCTAACTCAAGACTTCTTCATTAGTTTTCTTGGCTATCCATGGTACCTTCAACATCCTTCACATGAGCCACATTTCCATGGTCTCCATTTCTCGCTGTACTCTCTTATTCATAGACCATGCTTCACACCTATAAAACAAAATTGGCTCGATGTAACATTTAAGTACATGGAATCTTGTTTCCATTAATGTGAATCTGTTTATTAAAAAAGACATTTCTATAAATTCAAACATCAAAAGAGAAATAGCTGGTGTGATGATTTTAAGACAAAATGATGAAGATGGCAATGATTATTATACCCCAGTTGCTAGTAAATGAACGCTATACAAATTATTCTTATATCTTCTTAAAACCTTTCCGTGCTGTTAAAAGTCATATGCGGCTCGCACGGTAGTTCGCCAGGTTTTCCTGTTTTCGGCGAGCTTCTCAACCTCATCAAGGGATTTTATGCCTACTAATTTGGCCTCTTGTGCAATGTCCTCTTTAGAGTTTCACGTGGTCGACCTCTTTTTCTTGGGCCTTTTGTGAGCCACTTGATAGCTTGTTTTGAGATTCTCTGGCTGTTTCCTCTCATCACGTGACCTATATATATCCATCTCTTTTTTCTGATCACTCATGAGGCCTGCTGTTGCTCACTCATCTGCCTTATTTCTGAGTTGTTCTTGAATTCGTTCCACTTTATATCGAGTATTTTACTTAGGCATTTGTTTTCAAAAGAGTCTAATTTGTTTTGTTTTTTTTTAAGATGACGAAAAACAACAGGCCGTGACCCGGTGTTACTGCACACCGGGTCCACCCGAAACGAGATGTGAACCTTACCCCCGGCATTCAATGTGCAGGGCAGGCCTCGGGCATCTCGTTTAGTTCAAAAAAAAAAATAACGAAGCATTTTTCTTAACCAAAGGGCATGTCGATCAGTGTACCTGCCAAGAGGACACTTTGACCTCAGCCACCTTGATCTTAGCCAAAAGGCCGAGTATTTCTTTAGTTGTTTTCCAGCTTTCACATGCATAAATGAGGGTGGATATTACGTTTGAACTGAATAGTCTTAACTTCATTTTTGTGCTTATAACTTTTGATAATATTGTATAAAAATATTACAAAACTATAAATAACTATAAATAAAGGACTTTGTGTGACAACGACACAATAATTAGCGTGAACCCGACATCCCTTTAACAGAATTTCATTCACGCGGGGATCTTTCTCGCCTGACTTCAGTCAGTGACAAGGGGCTGCTGTATTTTTCACTGGTTATGTTCCTTCATGTGCGATTTCTCCTAGAGTTGCCCCTATATCAAATTCTGACATGCGTCCTCTGAGGTTCGGCATCTGTGATCTAATACTTGTATGCCAACCCACAGTCATTTCACACAGTTAATAATACTATCCTCAGTGAGAACCGATATGACTCATTCTTCGCATCGATCCTTTTCTGGTGTCAGTTGGGCACTCTCGAAGTAGGTAACAGTGACAGATTTCTTTCTGCGTTTTATACTTTATTTTCCCTACGTTCATTAACAGTGAAAGTAAAACTACTACTACTACTACTACTACTACTACTACTACTACTACTACTACTACTACTACTACTACTACTACTACTACTGATACTACTACTACTACTACTACTACTAACTACTACTACTACTACTGCTGCTGCTACAACTACTACTGCTACTATTACTACCACTACTACCATTATTACTAATATTACTACTACTACTTCTACTACTATTACTACTACTATTTATACTACTACTACTACTACTACTACTACTACTACTATTTCTACTACTACTACTACTATTGCTACTGCTGCTATTACTACTACTACTACTGCTGCTATTACTACTACTACTACAACTACTATTTATACTACTACTATTTCTACTACTACTACTACTACTATTGCTACTGCTGCCATTACTACTACTACTACTACTGCTATTACTACTACTACTAGAACTACCACTGCTACTGCTACTATTACTACTACTATTACTAATATTACTACTACTTCTTCTACTACTATTACTACTACTACTATTTCTACTATTACTACTACTACTACTGCTACTATTTCTACTACTACTACTGCTACTATTTCTACTACTACTACTACTACTACTACTACTACTACTACTACTACTATTTCTACTACTACTACTACTACTGCTACTATTTCTACTACTATTTCTACTACTACTACTATTTCTTCTACTACTACTACTACTACTACTACTATTTCTACTACTACTACTACTACTACTACTACTACTATTTCTACCACTACTACTATTTCTACTACTACTACTACTACTACTACTACTATTTCTACTACTCTACTACTACTACTACTACTACTACTACTACTATTTCTACTACTACTACTACTACTATTTCTACTACTACTACTACTACTATTGGTACTGCTACTATTACTACCACTACCACTACTACTATTATTACTAATACTACTACTACTACTACTTCTACTACTATTATTACTACTATTTCTACTACTACTACTACTAATACTACTACTACTACTATTGTTACTGCTACTACTACTACTTCTACTACTACTACTACTACTACTATTACTACTACTACTACTACTACTAGTGCTATAATTGCTTCGAAAATAATGTATTCATCTGTTAAGCTAGTTGGCTAAGTCGATAGTAAGCTGTTCTCTCGTGGCTAGACGGCTGCTCGTCCTACCGGAGTCCGTGTTCGAATCCCAGGTAATTCTCTTGTGATTTTTCTTTCTCTCACGTCTCACTAAAGTGCTTTGTCTACGATTTTTTCGAGGTCTAATCATACAAAATTTGTTCTCTTACATCTGTTAAGCCAGTCAACTGTGACAAGCCTAAAGTGGCTTTACTGTCCAGGACATGCGAGAGTACATGGCAATGATGTGGCAGACTTGCTAGACAGGATAAAATAAACTGCAGACTGACAATGGGCAAGGGGAACTTTGCTAAAGCCGTGTTGGAAAGAATATGTGAAAATGATGAGCGGGAATTGAAGAACAATTCAGATCTGAGGAGATTGTTGGAGCTAGGACAAATTAAAGGTGCCTGCAGGAAATCTGAACTGTGTGATAGAAAAGACAAAGTAAACAACGAACATTTAACAGGAAATCTGAACTGTGTGATAGAAAAGACAAAGTAAACAACGAACATTTAACAGGAAATCTGAACTGTGTGATAGAAAAGACAAAGTAAACAACCAACATTTGACAGGAAATCTGAACTGTGTGACAGAAAAGACAAAGTAAACAACCAACATTTGACAGGAAATCTGAACTGTGTGACAGAAAAGACAAAGTAAACAACCAACATTTGACAGGAACTCTGAACTGTGTGATAGAAAAGACAAAGTAAACAACCAACATTTGACAGGAACTCTGAACTGTGTGACAGAAAAGACAAAGTAAACAACCAACATTTGACAGGAACTCTGAACTGTGTGACAGAAAAGACAAAGTAAACAACCAACATTTAACAGGAAATCTGAACTGTGTGACAGAAAAGACAAAGTAAACAACCAACATTTAACAGGAAATCTGAACTGTGTGATAGAAAAGACAAAGTAAACAACCAACATTTGACAGGAACTCTGAACTGTGTGACAGAAAAGACAAAGTAAACAACCAACATTTAACAGGAACTCTGAACTGTGTGACAGAAAAGACAAAGTAAACAACCAACATTTGACAGGAACTCTGAACTGTGTGACAGAAAAGACAAAGTAAACAACCAACATTTGACAGGAACTATTAACAAACATATTCTTGGATGGATGCTGCAGCATGCGGTAGAGTTGGGGTTGTCCCGAATGCAGTGAAGCCGGAGTCAGAATTTCCAACTACTACTTTTTCTTGTTCTTGTTCTTCATATTCTTGTTATTCTTCTCCTTGTTCTTGTTCTTGTTCTTCTTCTTCTTTATATTCTTCTTCTTCTTCTTCTTCTTCTTCTTCTATGTCCCTGCATCTTGGAGCTTGATGTTCTTTGCCCCTGATGCAGTGAAGATACTGAGAAACAAAACCATGTGGAAATGGGAGCGGGTTACGTCAACTATCTTTTCAGTTCCCTGGTCCGAGCTACCAAAAGCAGGGTTGTGTGGTACTTCAAAGAAAATGAAATGGGATACAACGGACATTGTGGAACCAATTGGAAGATCTTGACTTCGCAGATGACGTGGCACTTCTGGCACACAGCCACACACAAATGCAATATAAACTTTAGATCTTAGGCACGAATTCAGCTAAACGGGGATTAACAGACAAAAAACAAAAACAAAGACAATGAAAAGTAATAGTGCAAACAATAGCCTCATGGTAATCGAGGGAGTGCCAATTGAGGAAGTGGAGTATTTCACATATTTAGGCAGCATAGTTGATAAATATGGGGGAACGGAAAAGGATGTTAAAGCTAGAATAACCAAGGCCAGGACAGCATTTATCAAACTTAACAAAATATGGTCATCTAAGAACATCAAAGCAAAAACCAAACTTAGGCTTTTCAATACAAACGTAAAGACTATCCTGCTATATGGTTCGGAGACATGGGTTATGACCAAGACAATACAACATATAATACAGACATTCATGAAGTACTGCTTGAGGAGGATTTTAAACATTAAATGACAGGACAAAATAGGAAACGAGGAGGTCTGGGAAAGGGCAGAACAAGAACCTATGAACCTACAAATCATGTCTTGGAAGTGTAGGTGGATTGGCCACACTCTGAGGAAACCCGACACCAACATAGCAAGACAGGCACTGACATGGAATCCTCAAGGAAATAGAAAAGGAGGAAGACCTAGACTTACTTGGAGAAGAGAAAACAGTGCTCAGAGACAAGGGATACACATAGAAGGAAGCAGAGAATAATTCCAAGAACAGGGATGACTGGAGAGCTTTTATCCGTGGCCTATGCTCTCAAGGGAATGAAAGACGATGATGATGAATATGAACTTATTTGGGAAACGCCCCAGCAAATCAAAATACATTTACTGATACTAATATGAACTTACTAGGTAAACATCTCAGCAAATCAAAATACGTTTACTGATACTAATATGAACTTACTAGGTAAACATCCTAAGAGAATACTTTCAGAATACTGGCAAGTAAAGTTGTCACAGCAGTACGTATTATCCCAGCAACTTTCATTTTCCCTTCCGCACGGTTTCTGAGAAAGCATGAGAATTACTGCAACAATAGGTCATAGTATTTGAAAGACGAGTAGTGAGTGACAGGTGCTAAGTACTCAACACGTGATTAAAAAATGGCGCAGAAAAAAAAATAAAGAAGTGATTAACAAAGTTCTGATACAGGTGCAGGTGGTCATCGACGTAAGATGAAACTACGTTCCGATGAATGCACCGAAAGTCGAAAATATCGAAAGTCGAAAATGCATTTAATACTAGAGGGATCTATCTATCTATCTATCTATCTATCTATCTATCTATCTATCTATCTATCTATCTATCTATCTATCTATCTATCTATCTATCTATCTATCTATCTATCTATCTATCTGTCTGTCTGTCTGTCTGTCTGTCTGTCTGTCTGTCTCTCTCTCTCTCTGCTGATGAGACTCTAGGATTACCTGGTAGAAGACAACTATGACATTGAAACATGTTGATAGTTTAGCAGACAAAGTGTTCACCACGAAGATGTACCAAATTGTGACTGTGCATTTTGTTTGTTCATTTCATGATATACTTTCCTGTAGCAAGCAAGTTTGCCCTTCATCTGCATGTCTGTTCTTGCTGATCTTTTGTAACTGATGTCATTTCTTCTAACATTCTTAGGCCGCTACTGATAGAAGCAACTTCCTCTCGTCTTGTCTTGTGTTATCTCCCTGTAACTGTGAGCTGGTGTTCTTTGTAGCCGATGCTGTGGATGTGTTGAGGTACAGCATCGTATCGGCGTGGGAGCTGGTTATGGCAGCTATGTTTTCAGTCCCGGAGTACAGCTAAAAAAGAAAAGGTGTTCAATGCTTCTTTAGCAGACTCCACCACCATGGGGACTATGGCGATCCCTGCCCCGTTAGCCAGGCTAGGCCTGTCTTTCTCATCAATGTCCAAAACTAGCTGTTTCCAGTCAGTCAGTCATTTGCATGTCCCTTGCCGAACTTTGCCTCTCTAACAGCTCTCCTGTAGGTCTCTCGGTTGTAAGCAGCATGCCAGGTTGCTGATAATTTCTAATTATTTATCCTTCCAAGACTGTATTCTCTAAAGTATCATGAAGTTTAATATGTCCAAAATATTTAAGTTTTCTCTGTTTGCACAGGTATTAATATCTTCCTTACTGTTTCCTGAACAGCACAATCTTTGTTAAACATTTGGATGTTCTCTCAAAAGTCTTCAAAACTTTCTTCCAGTTACGAATTTTTAAAAATAGGAAACAACCAGGCTTTCGTACAGTAAAGTAATAGATCATAGTTATGCTTGATTAGACCTCGAAAACAAATCATATACAAAACATTTTAGACACGAGACCACGAAAGATTGAAAAAGAATGTCATCTCAAAATTCAAGTGCAGTTTCTAGAGTATCGCTCTCGCACCGTTGTGAAACGGAAAATTGTACGTCGAGGTGCATCCGTACATGAAAACTATAGTGCAAACTGTATTTATTGCATTAGAATTCACTGCAAGGAGAGATACAACATGCATCGTATGTTCCCTGCATTTAAATCTACGTGTTTAATTAATATCATAATAATTTCTTTATCGTGTACACCGAGTACGTGCCGAATCAACTTTTGGAACATGTGGCCATCAAAACTCACGTGGTGTGAATGAAAGGCTTACCACGGCCGCCCTTTCGTGATTAAAGTCTGGCTTCTTTCGGTCACTGTCTTCTTTATCAAGACGTGGGCAGTGTTAAGCTGGCAACACGAGCTGTTAATCGGTCATTATCGAGAAGTGTACTGTGAATCAGATAGCCGGGAACCTCTCTCTGGTTCTCGTTGTGACA